>JADLZK010012239.1:600000-968840 GCA_015847255.1 Hyparrhenia diplandra | reverse complement strand
ATACGCCAACCTTGGTTCGAATCCCCAATTATATGTAGTTCCAAGAACTGATATATCCGGCGGAGGCAGACCTCCGGACATCTCTTCTCCTAAATTTGTGTTAATGCAAACACAGTAATTATTTTTGTAACTTATGCATGAACGTGGTGTTGATCCGTGCATTGCTACGAGCCATACAACTACTTAATTCAGACTCCAACTATACAAATTCCACTAACTAAACAAATCACAGTCCATTTATACAAATTCCCTAACTTCTAATCTAAATATTAATTGTTTGGACAAGACAACAAGCGAACACTTGGAAAATAAACCTAGATTAATTGTCTTGCATAATACACTTGAAAAATAAACGTAGACTAAGCTATCAACCAGAGTACCACATAGCAGAGACCAAAAATGACAACAAACTGAATAGAGATGACAATGTCTTTGGACATAATTGATTTTTTTCACCCTCCTTCTGCTTAACAAACTCATGCTGAACCTTTTGCTCATATCTGCCACCTTTCATGTATGCACCAAACGCTATGAAGGCTTCATCTTTGGTCTCATATCTCTTATAGCATGCATTAGAGAAGCCTGAGACTTGAGCGGGCATTGAGCCCATTAGGGGTAAACACCTGGCTCTTGACCATGGAATACAACATATCAAGACATGGTCCTAACCAGAATAGAAATTAGCGATCATTCATGAAATACAAAATTCATAAGGATGGAAAGAGAAAAAATTTATTATCAATGGTGATCATCATTGCATATGCCTTAATGCCTCAGTTTAGTAAGAATGGAAGAAACAAAACATGGTATCAATGGTGATCGTCATTGCATATGCCTTAGTGCCTCAGTTTATTAGTAAGAATGGAAAAAGGAAAACAAAATCTCAATGGTGATCATCATTGCATATGCCTTAGTGCCTCAGTTTAGTAAGAATAGAATAAGGAAAACTAACATCACAGGCATTACATTGGCATATGCTCATATTCAAACATCAAACATTACAGGGCATCATATAGGCATATGCTCGATTCAAACAACAAACATCATCACTGTTGTCCTTGGAGCATAAGGGCATCATAATATGCCCAGTCCCTCACAAGAACAAAAAATCGCGCATATCCTTAGATTAAAAGAAATCATCACGCATATATGCTTGGATTCAAAAATCAATAATGTACAGCAACGGGGCACACGCAGGGTACATGGGCGATGGCGGAGCTTGGGTTTGGGCAGGTGGACCGGGGAGGCCACGCAGAAGAACAAGGTCACCGGTGGAGCAAGGGTTTGGGGAGGCAGGCCGGGGAGGCCACCCGAGCTAGGTAGGGGCGCACGACAGTGGTGGGTCTGAGGAGATAGGCCGTGGAGCTCACCAGGCCGCTTGGAGCAGGGGATCTGAGGAGACAGCTCCAGGGAGCTCGAGCTGAGGGTCGGGGAGGTAGCACCGGGGACCTCATGCGCGCCGAAGGGGAGGCAGCGCTGGTCACCTCACGCGTGCCGAGGGGCCAGGGAGGAGATGCCGGGGACCTCGTGCGTGACGAAGGAGAGGCGCCGCCGAGGATCTCGCGCCCCGGTGAGGGGGTGGCGGCACGGGTCCACGAGCCGGGAGGAAGAGCCGAAGCACTGCACGGGGCGCCAAGGTGGTTGTGGTGCCGGTGGCAAAATCGGGCAGCCCGACGGCGTCGTTGAAGAATGAACGCCCAAATGACTTAGAAAAATTTTGGAGTCCCACGCGCTAGGGTTATATAGGTGAGGCTTTTTGTAGGGGCGGGCCGATTCCTCGTCGCATCTACTAATCATTTATAGAGGCAGCTCCTGATCTGAACCCCTCTATAAATAGATTTGTAGAGGTGGCTAGAAAGCCGACCAGCCTCTACAAATAATTTTTAGATTTTGTTTTACAATTTTCTATTTCATTCTGTTGTGAAACAATAAAATTTTCTAACACTATAAATTATAATATAGATAGTCACACACATAGATACATAGATAGCCACACACATAGATACGTAGATAGTTTCACACTTACACACACAAATGATACCCTCCATCATCTAACAACTAGCACTAACAACTTAGACCTTTGGCATCTTTTTGTTCCCAAGGCAATATGTTTTTTGGGAGCTTCTTTTCGATTGGACTAATCCTCTGGGCAAAGTCTGTACTGAACAGCTTATTTCCTGGTAGTTGTTGTATTCGTTAACATCATGCACACCGTCAACTCCGATAATGCTCTGTTTCTAGCGACAACCACGTGTTTTTGCTTCCTATATATTTGGGAGGTGGTGATTGATAGGATCTGGTAAATACATAACTTGTGTGACACGTGGTGAGTCATCTTTGAACCCTACATTGTCGTGGTCTACAATTGTGTGCCAGTAGTCGTTCACTTGGTGTTGTTTGATCCAATGACCGAAAGAGGGCGATTTGTATACCCATTCCATAGTCAAGTTCCCATATGTCATTGATAATGCCGAAGTATGTAGTCTTTCGCCCCATTGCATCGACAACATATGTTCGGATGGCACTGTTTTGGTTGACACATTTATTATCCCTCGCGTTGGTTAGTACCTGTATCCATTAATGTCGTAAGACTCCCATGATGTCACCTAGCTTGATGGGCCTGCAGCCAACCTTTGTCTATTCTTTGGTTTCCCCATCTGGTATGTCTTGTTCCCCCAACCATGTAGTCAATCAATGCCTGTGTTGTTTCATGACCCATTCTTCTATGTGGCCATTTGTAATACCCTAAAATTTGCTCCTTTTGAAATAGAATTAAAGTGATTTAATTATGTATTTTTTGTGCTCATGAGAATATAGGGAAATAATATTTTTCATTAAAATAAATTCACTATAGGGTGTAGCAAAATTGTTGTGCATACATGCTGGTGCATTTGAGTTTTTGTGCTGTGTGGTTTTGAACCAAACCGAAACTAATTCAAAATTCATTTTTAAAATGGTTTGAAAATAGTGAAGATAGCTTTTCGAAAAGGAAAAAGTCCACATTCCCTCCCCCAACTATCACCAAAGTTCACTTTTCCTCCCTCAACTCAAAACCGGGTCAAATCGCCTCCCTCAACTTTCCAAACCATGCAAATTACCTCCCTTGAGGCGGTTTTGAAGGCGGATTTGCTACAATAGAACCGCGGTTTGCTACAGTGTCAGCGGGTTTCTTGCAGTAACAGTAGCTTTGCCTTTTCTTTTTTTAAAAAATTCGGTTGAATCTTTGAAAAATCATATTAAATCACAGAAAAATCATAAAATAAAAAATCCAATTTTGTTGGACTCCACATGATTAGATCTACACGGTGACTATATAATATGATATGCTTTAGTACAAAGTTTTTGCTTTCGAATGTTTTGTCTTTTTTCTTTTATATTTATTTGGCTAAATCTTTAAAAAATCATAGTAAATCATAGAAAAATCATAAAATAGAAAATCTAATTTTGTTAGACTCCACATGCGTATGTCTACACAAAGTGAATATATAATATGGTATGCTGTAGTACAAAATTTTTGTTGTAGCTTTAGATCTATGCTTTTGTGTAATTAATTGAAATAATTCGTAGCGTCAACTTCTATAATTATTTTGTTGAACTAAAGCATACCATATTATATATTCAATGTGTAGATCTACTCATGTGGAGTCTAACAAAATTGAATTTTCTATTTTATGATTTTTCTACGATTTACTATGATTTTTCAAAGATTCAAATAAATAAATAAATAAATAAGATAAAACCTTCATAGCAAAAAAACTTTATACTAAAAGCATATCATATTATATATTCAATGTGTAGATCTAATCATGTGAGTCTAACAAAATTAGATTTTTTATTTTATGATTTTTCTATGATTTTTCAAAGATTCAACCGGATTTTTTAAAAAGAAAAAGGCAAAGTTATCATTCTTACAAAGAAACCCGCTACCATCAGTAGCAAAACCGCGGGTTACTCAGCAAATCCGCCTTCAAAACCGCCGAGGGAGGTAATTTGCATGGTTTGGAAAGTTGAGGGAGCGATTTGGCCCGGTTTTGAGTTGAGGGAGGAAAAAGGAACTTTGGTGATAGTTGGGGAAGGGAAAGTGGACTTTTCATTCAGAAAAAAGAAAGAGAAAACTTTCTCCTCTACCTCTCTTCTGCGCGAGGCCCAAACGGAGCTGCAGGCCCATCTCGGCCTTTTCCCTCTCACCAATCCCTCAGGCCAGCAGCAGGCCGGCCCACTAGCTTGAAAGCCCACACGGGCTGGGTCGCAGACGAATCGGTCCCACGTGTCAGACGCGTGCTTCTCCTACCTCCCGTGCCTAGCTCGGACTCAGCCGAGCGGAAACCGCCCCTGCGAATCCCGTGCTTGTCGGGATTTCCCGTGTGGAGACCGCAACCCGTGTGGCCCCTTTTTCATCTCGCCGCCGCCATGCCCTAGATGGCCCGCTGCGTGCGTGTTTGGATCTCACCGAAGAAGAACCGAAGTTGCCACAGCCGTTGACGCCTTCCGCTGCTTCACCGTCGTGCCTAGACCGTTACCGAGCACCGAGCCGAGGAAGCCGCTGCCACTCCGTCGAGCCCTACGCCATCTCCACCCCGTTCCCCATTGTCAAATCTCCTTGGTGTTGGTGAGTTCTCCTTGTTGCTCTTGCTCTCTGTCTTCCCGTACACTTACCGCAGGAAATCGGGGTCTCTTGGCACCGTTCGTGCTACGCCGGTGAGCTCTCGCCGTTACCCATGGAGGACTGCCGCGCCAGCCTTCGTCACCAGTGCTGGCGCCATGCCCAACTCACAGCCGAGACGAGCACGTAGCTCCTTGCGATCCCTCCCCATGCGTGTGCAAGAAACGCTGCCATGACGAAGCACCGGCCAGATTCCAAGCTTGATGACATCACATGAGGTCATGCATGTGTTTTGTGGCTGTTTTCGAGCAAAATGCACCTCCGGTCCGGCCTCTTGGCCGGAGGTGTCATCCAAATCGCTTGAACTTTCAAAGTGATATTTACGGGTCCCAAAACTTAAGCAAATGATGTCATACGTTTCCGCCGAACTTTCAAGGTGATCACCACATGTGTCCCTAAACTTGGCCGGTGGTGTCATCATAGTCCCCTGAACTTTCAAGATGATGATCATAGGTCCCTAAACTTAGCTAGTAGTGTCATCCCGGTCTAAATATGGTCTAACCTACTCTATAAACTGGTGTGGCATGCAAACTGTATGTTAAACGTTGTGTCCATTAATCAATAATATTTATATAATATTTATCATGGAATGATAAATTATATTAAATAATTTATATGACCAAACAAATAAATTAAAGTATTAAAATAATTTACAATAATAAATATATTAGATTTAAACTATAATACTATAACATTGTTATTAAAACTTTTAATACAATAATAGTTAAAAGTTTCTTTTATAATACTAATATTAAAACTTTTATAATAATAATAAAATTGGAAGTGAATTATAGAGAAAAATTTTAAATATTTTAATACTACTGTTGATACATAAATATTAAATTAATTTTAGTATTTTAGTTTAAATCTAGTATATTTACTATTATAAATTAGTTTAATACTTTAATTTATTTTTTTTTACCTCTATAAATTATTTCGTATAATCTATAATTTATTTTAACTTATTTTAATACAGTTTGGATGACACACCAGTTTATAGAGTAGGTTAGACCATATTTGACCGGGATGACACCGCAAATTAAGTTTAGGGACCTACAGTGAGTACCTTGAAAGTTTAGGGACTATGATGACACAAACGGGCAAGTTTAGGGACCTATGGTGATCACCTCGAAAGTTCAGGGGACCTAGATGACACCATTTGGCAAGTTTAGGGACCGAGAAGTGTCACTTTGAAAGTTCGGGATTGGATGACACCTCCGGCCAAGTTGAGGGACCTGAGGTGCATTTTGCTTGGCTTTGCTTTCCTTTACAAAAACAAATCCCGAAATACAATGGAAATACACAAATACATACAAACGTCATAAGTCGTCCATACCGAGGTCCGAGGCCCAGATTAAAACATACCCCTTCACCGCCATTTTGCGAAAAAGTGACCTCTTTCTTTAGCAAATTTATACCCACGGTCCCCCGCCCGAATTAATATCTCGTGTTTAATTATTTAAATTCGAAAGTAAGTTCCTATTATTTAGAAAATTGCCACTCACCTTTGTTTTCATCATATCTTTTCGCGTTTTAACTCCGTTTTAGTCCTTCGGTTGCGTTAGATTCATAACGACGTAATCTACGTGTTAGTAACAATGTTTACCATGTCACTAGCACTATAATTTCATAGTTTAAATCCTAACATGGATAATGAATATGCAACAAGATTTATAAATAAAATATGATTAAATTTACTTTAGTTTTCTAATTTTAAATATAATTTGACTTAATTAAATTTATATATTTCTCTAAAAGTATCTTACATATGTTTTATATAATTATTAAATCAAATGAAGCCTATAGTTTTTTTTTTCTTATTTAAAGCGAATCTTCCGATATTCATTTCTTGATCACTTTGTCACCCAATTAGCGTGCTTTTCATGTCTGTGGTGCTTATAGCTATGCGTAGATTCGTTTTCCAACTCTTTTATTAATTTGGTGTAATGTTCTAATTTAGTCATATTTGTATGCATGTCCGTGTATGGATGCTTATGTGGTGCTTGATGATCATGTTCACGGAGAGCTTTACGTGGTGATTATGAAAGAGGTTCCTTTGAAGGTTTGGACTTGAAGAAGAGAAGATCGAGTTTAAGGCAAGTATAGCATGGGATGATCCTTGTTGTCCTATTCACTATTTATCACTTTAATCGTATGCATGTGTCTACCTTGATACCCGTAGGAATTTATCCTAGTTGTTGATATCTTGTTACCTTGTCACCTATGGGTTATTGCATTGGGTACTATAATGCTAGCGCTCAATTAAAGCCACAATCTTGTAGCTTGACTAATGGTATATGCAATAAACACTAAAAGATACTTTTTAGCAACTTGAAATCAAGGAGGCTGGAGCATAGTTTTTGTGATGCTCTAGATTCCTCTCCCTAAAGACTTATCTGTAAGTGGTCACCGGGACTTACAGTACAACCATGAGGGCAACATGGCTCTGGTTTAGTTAAGTATGAGGACCTTTTCTAGCTTGTTAGAGGTTACCTTTATGGTGCAAATGGGAAAAGGCGGGCTATGGATCCCCTCGCAGTTGATCTTACGGACCGACCATTGAATCCTAGCGCCCTAACGTGTTAGACGAACCTTTGAAAGGCTTCACAATGAACCCCCCCGATCTTCCATAGAACTAGGTCAAGAGGTTGGCCGCCTTGGACCTAAAGGGTAAATTATGACTCACACGGTAAAGATGTACAACCTCAGAGTGTAAACTATTAGTCGTGCTAATCTGGTCACGAGCGGCCTTGGAACATTTACGTAATAGATGATCATTAATGGTAATTATGTTTATGCTATTCATTATTCATGTTTGCCCGATCATGTGTTTATGGGCTTGTGATAAACTTGTTGCTACTCAACCGCTTAAAACTATGACTCAATTAAAAGCTAACTGTAGCTAAAACCAAAGGTCAACTTTTTTTGAGCCTCATGAACCCCATGTTATATTGCTGAAAGTACGAGATGTACTTTACGCTTTGCTTTACTTTTCTATACTTTGGAAAAATCCCCATGGGCTACCAGATTGCTAGGTTCGAGAAGTTAGGCTTGTAGTCAACCAAATCGGTTGTCCCCGTGGAGTAGAGTTTTTCACCAAGAACGAAGTTGTCCTTCCTGCTGTTTGCGATCTAAGGTTATATATCTTATACTAGTTCCTTATATTAAGTATTGTCTTTTAATATTACCCTTATTTGTAGCTATATGTGAGATTTGACTCACGGGCTCACATAAGGTGTGTATCTTGTTTTGTTCTTAAAATTGAGTGCTACCCATTACTCTACGCTCTAATGATATCCAAGTGTTCATCAATGTATGGTTGCATAAGTTCAACACTTTGCGGACACTATAATGTGCTCGACCCACTTCTTTGAAATCATTGTCGATGAAGACTTTTTCCATTCAAGCCCTTCCCAAACCTACCCTTGTGGTGAGAGTTTGGTAGGCCAATCCCTCTCCTATACTTTAGGTACTCTTGGCAAAGACTCGACCACTTCTTTAGTATTGTAGCCCTCTATCATGGATCCCTCCGGGTATGCTCGATTTAGTACGCACCGGTTAAGTACCGACATGAACCACTCAAAGGGCCACATTTCATGTAAGTAGCATAGGCCCAAAGTGCTACTATCTCGATCAATCATGTGAAGCATAAGATGTGGCATTGTATCAAAAAAAAAAGCGGGAGGTAAGCACATCTCAAGTTGGTTCCGGGTCTCTCGCCACAAATTCCTCGTAGGCCATGAAGCTCATTTTCATCGATCGCCTTCTCGAGATCTTGGTAAAGAAGTAACACATGCGGGTGATAGACATATTCAAGAACCCGACTTTTATAGCCCCGATTGCAATGGGTAGGAACACTATCAAAGATCACATGGCAATCATGAACCTTGAAGCATGTTATATCGATAGGTGTTGGTATTTATTAAGAGCAATTAGAATATGAAGGATTCTCGCAAGTGTACGTAACACCATTGTAGCTTTTACCTAAGAGTATTCTAGAGTATCGTATCCACAGGAAGCTTTGGTTAAAGAATCTAATAACTCACAATCATGTATCTACTAACTTAGCAATCCAACTAGACTAACGTGAGGAGGTAAATGATAAATGATATATGATAAATATGAATAATAACATGCATAAAAGAATACCATGATAAATGAGTAGTTTAGCTAACCGAGAGGACAACGGAGAGATCATGGTTCCTAAATACTTCTCTATTACTAGGGTTCTATGATAACTAAAGCATGGACAGATATAGCAATCACACAAAAACACTTTGGAGCAGCAGGTACCTTTCCGGCTCTCGAGAAAGACTGAAAGGGGTAGTCGGGGAAAAGGCTTCCTAAAGCTCTACGAACATCAACCCTAACATGGTGGATTACAAAGGCCTAACAGAGTCTGTCACATCCGGGGCTACCACAACTAACCGGAGGGTTGAGCGCAACCTCAAGTAACCTATAGTCTAGACACCATGTCTATACTATCGATTACTACTCTAGCTACCGCGAATAACTATAGCACTCAATACGAGCAAAGATTCCTTGCAATGGCATAAATACTATACTAATCATATATATCAAAGGCATAAAAAAAGTACATAGAGAAGATAAATATATTAAAGCATAAGTCTTGTAAAGTAAAGATACAAAGACATACCAAACTCCTGAAGACTTCTCTAGAACCGGAGTGCAGCTCCGCTCTCCCTAACTCTCAAGTAACTAATCTACTATATTGAAGATGTCTAGATCTAATTATACTGAAGAGATGTTGTCCTCACAATGGGACACCTCTATGATCAATAGATCAAGAGATAATATAATGAGATGCCCCTAGGGTCTAGGGTTCTATATATAGGGGTCTCCTGGCCTTCCTCCACCTTTAGCAAGCGATGTGGTACTAAACCTTCTACCATATCTCATTATAATGCACATAGGCTTTTATGGGCCAAATTCTGATGTGGGCCCAATTAATCCCGGAGCTCATGTTCTAGAGTCTTCCATTATTTATAAAATTAATACCTTTTCATTCTGAGCTCCAAATATAGCAAACAATATGTCTGTTTCGATCGTCTCGCGAGCTCTTCGCAATGGTCCACTCTAATCTATCATTTGAGATACTTTTATTTAGTGAAAAATCACCTAACCTACAAGACAAGTGAGAACACCAAAACTCGTAGAACTTGTTAGAATCAAACCCTAGACTCTAGTGATACCGTCCTTTTATATCATCTTTTATGTTTATTTAACTATAAAATATTGACGTTATCCACCATCAACAATAGGTCCATCATCGAGACCAGCTTCCTCACGTTGGCTGAAAACCCGGTGGGAATTTTTACCTCCCTCAAGAAATTGCACACTGTCCTCGTCTCTTCTGGTGTCAGGTTGGAGCTAGCTGTGAGGAAGAAATTTCCGTTACCTAGTGGTTGAGCGTGAAGCTCGGGTTTTTGATTAAGCTGGACCATGTCCCTTCATGATTTCAAACCATCCTTTTGTCTTGCCCGTATGTCCATCAAGATCGAAATGAGACTCTCAAACACGTTCTTTTGTAGGTGCATAGCATCAATGGCATGGGGGACTTGCAAGTCCGCCAATAAGGCGTATACTTAAAAAGATAGATCGCTTCTTGAAAGGGACACCGGGGATAGGAGTTGTGCTTCTATCTCTTTTGTCCCATCAGAATTCTTCTTTACAAAGATGACATGTATGTTTTTGACCATTTGAAACATGTGTTGCCCGTTTTGGTGTCTCTCTCGCTTGTTGTCATAAAATTTGAAGAACATCGGCTATGGTATCGTGAGTTATCTTTTAGGAAGTGTCGGCACCTTAAATAAATGATCTTCTTGGATGCATCCGGTACACCCATGTAGTACCATCCAAGCATATTGTGCAGCGATATATCGGCTCCCCCCCATACCATCATAGCTTCTCCATTTCTTGCAACAAAGGCTCGAAGAACGCATCTATATCAATGCCTAGTTGTTTTGGCTCTTGGATGAGAATAGTGAGCAAAAGGTACTTTTGCTTCCGATGACAGCCACGTGGGGATGTTGTACATGGTTTAGATCATCGGCCATGTGATGTGGTCACTCATCCTCTTATTGAAGGGATTCATGCCATCTGTGCTCAAGCCGAACCTTACATTCCTTGGGTCAACACTAAATTGAGTGTGTTTCACATTGAATAGTTGCCACTTTGGGTACCATCTGCCGAGTGTGCAATCTTACCATCCTCCACCTTGAGTTCATCATCCCACCATGTCATGAGTGTAGCTTCCTTAGGGTTTAGGAACATACGCCTCGACGATCGATGACCGGTAGGTATCACATTACCAAGGCCGGAATTCGCCTCGCTTCATATCGTTGCCTAAAAGGGGTGTCAACTTATGGTTGAGAATCTTGAACCTCCTTTTTCCCACCCTTCTTCTTTCCCTTTTTCCCGATGGAGGAACGACCGTCCGGTTCATCCCCGACATAAAGGTCATTATTCTTGTACCGACCGCACCACATCTTGGGCATTTATCTAGTGACTTGAATGTATCACCACGGTAAAGGATACAAAGGTTCCAGCATGCATGTATTTTTTCAACCCCCGTTGTTAATGGACTCATAACCTTTTTTTCGCCTCGTTTAGCGAACTGAGTTTGGTTGTGGGAGCAACCATGACAAGAGATGCAATAGATCATTGAAACTGCAGTCGGACCAACCATACTTAGCCTTCAGGATAAGTAGCTCAAGCACAAAAATGTAGCACCATCCAGTGTATCGGACAACCCTTCTTGACACCATACAAACTCTGCTTCGCTGCTTTTTTTACCATTTCCAGATTTTCTAGACCTTTCGCGCTCTTGAGTATCACCTCTAGCCCAATGGCCCTATGCATTTCCTCCAAAAAAATCCCCATCAGCTGACCATCATTGCCACCAGCTTCATCCCTCACACATGCTCCACCATCATTGATATCAGCTTCGTTCTCAGCAGCCCGACCACCATGACCATGGGCACTCATCACTTCGACATCAAGGTCAAGCATGAATCTCTCAAGGTAAGTTTGTTTGTCTTCCATACTTTCTTCTCGTGGCTCAACAACATTAACCGGTGTTTCACTGTGATGGATCCAAATTATGTAGTCCTTCACAAAACCTCGCATAATCAAGTGTGATCTAACCATAGTCACATCACTCCATGCGAGATGGTTCTTGCAGTTGCTACATGGACAAAGAATCGATTGCAGTCATTGTCTCCATGGAATGGTACTCTGCAGCTAAAAGAAATGTATCGACTTCTTCTCGGTAACTTGGCTTCCAACATATCGAATCATACATCCGTGAGTTCCTGTACTCCCTCTTTTCCTACAATGATCAACAAGAAACAAAAAAAGACTGGTTAAGTTAGACACAAGATTCATTAATAACCTGTAAGAATATAATCAGTATATAACAATAACATAATTATGTAATGGGTCATTCTTATTTAAAATTAAAGATAATATTGTTCAACTTTTTTTCATCTCGTTGTTATCGTAAAATACCCATATAATATAAGTACTACACATTCACCGTTGCAAGAGATTTAACAAACTAATGTACCATTAAACAAATATTTTTGTTATTATTGTTAATTGAAATAAATGAGTTCATAGAAAAAATTAGCAAAAGTTAATATTTCACCCGTTATTGTTCATAATGTAAACTTAATCTCTCATACTAAATAAAAAATAATATGAAAGTTGAAAATAAAAACTATTCACAAACCCAAATTCGAGGTCTAGATCTAGATGCACACTAATCTCTCCCCTAAACACTACTAAATGGACCACTAAAATGAAGACATGGCCGCTAAATTATTGTAGAATCTTGTTCCCTATCTAATTTACCCTATCAACTTCAAAGATTTGATATAAATACACCCATAAATACCTCAACCACCGTGGAAGAGAGAAAATGAGAACTCTAATTACCCACTAAAACTTCAAAAGGGGCTTGGATTAGCATCTACTTACCTTTTAAAGCCTCCTCCACCAAAGGAACAAAATCAAAACCTCCCCCCCTAGATTTACAATTTTTTGGGAGGTAGCCCAAGGCCCCCCCCCTTCCTCCCTCGGGTTGCTGTAGAAATCCCGGGGAGGAACAAGGGAGGCTGCTTCTTATAATCTCGCTCGATTATAGAGGCGGCTATTGATTGAGCCGCCGCTACAAATGCTTCTGCAGAGGCGTGGCTTTTGTTACCAGCCGCCTCTGGAAATGGTTGCATTTTCATAGGTGGCTGGTAACAACAGTCACCTCTACAGCAGCATTTGCCGCCTCTACAAATTCTTCTTTAGAGGTCGTTTATTGCGGGGGCCACTGCAGAGGCAGCTCAATCAGGAGCCGCCTCTGCCCTAAAATGCCACCGTTGCTACAAATCGGTTCTGTAGTACTGCTTTATATTGTCTGAAACTATGTAATACTCCATGTATCCTTGAATAAATCATCTTATAGAGTTGTCCTGAAATTATTTGTCATAAAATTAGTCTAGTTAGGTACGACACGTAATTTGTTTTCATACTGTCAATAGTACATAGAACATTAGTAACGGTGGTTCAAAACCTATTTTTACTGGCGTTTCTAGCTTCCGCCAGTGTGAAAGGCCAGTGAAAATCGTGAACTTCATAGGCGTCTTCTAAAGAACCGCCAGTGTAAATCCATTTACATTGGCGGTTACCTTAACTAAACCACCTGTGTAATGGCATTTGCTGGTGGCCATCAAAATGTGGAGGATTATGAACCTCCCATTGGTGCCATGTACGGTCTGGAGGATGATGCATCTGCTGCTGCTATGACTGAGAACATGGAGAATCAAGACGCAGCGGGACAGGATGCTGCCATTTGAGGTGTGTGAGAGCCCAAGGACCTATTGTATGAGTTGAGACTCAATCTTAGTTGCTCTAGCCACCATAGCGCTTAGCGAAATATAAGGTGATTAGCGTAGGTACTTTGCGAAGTGCTTAGGTTGATTAGACCACCACTTATGCGCTCGCTCTTGGTTTAGGCCTAGCATTTAGTGCGGTTTGCATACCTCTTAACCCAAGGTGCTTGCACGCACTGTGTTTGTACTTGGTGGGGCTTGTAGTCTTGCGAGATCACACCAACCGAGTTTGTGGTGTGGCCGCCACCGTGTACCAAAGGGAACAAGGCCTGCGGCGTTTTGGCTGGAAGCTTGATAGTGAAGACGGCAGGGAGCGGTCCGGGAGAGGCACATCGGAGACCCACTTGCGTGTGGGGAAGGCCCGGGCTATCCACGGAGTTACCTCCGACCGGGAGCTTGGACCTTGCGAGGGCTCCAACAAGGACTAGGAGTAAGCTTGCACGCTTCTCGATACCTCAGTAAAAGTACCGGAGTCATCGACGGGAGTTTGCATCTCTACCTTACTCATGGCTTCCGCACTTACATTGCTATCTAGGTTGTGTGCTTTACTTTCCTTGCTTAGTTGATATGCTAGTTGATAGGATTGGAACCTAGGTTGTATAACTCTTTTGCGGTAGAGATAGCAACACACTTAGTAAAACCGTAGTTGCACATTTAGATAGATTACTTTATTGCATAGGTTTTGCTAAGGTGAAATTAGAGGCCATAGTTTAGAGTAGAATTTTAAGTTGCCTAATTCACCCCCCTCTTAGGCGTCACAAGTTCCTACAGACGTTCAAACGGATCATCCGCCGGTCACCACGGATTGTTTGCCAAGACATTTCGCCAAATCACTCGGGGTTCGACCCAAACTTGCTAGCTTTGGGAAAATTCCCATGGATCGTTCGTCACGCCCGTGGATTGTCCGATAGATTAAACTAATTTTTAAAATGCTTAACTCTAACCCTAGGACCTAACCACCATACCACATGTCTAGATACGTATTAGGACAACACTAATCCACTGTTGGGTCACTTGTCAAAGCTCTCTATCTCGAATCACTCTCATATGCTCTCTATCTCTCTATTCAATCAAGCGAGCTCATCTCCAACTCTTCCGATGTCTTCTCGCAGGTCAACCTAGGATGTGTAGAACATTTATGGATTGTCATTGAAATGATCTATGATTTCCACGAACGGAAATCCATAGATTACATCATAATTCGATAGTCCCAGGAAGACCAAGCTACCACATTACCATTATTTAGTTGGTACCATAGTTCATACATCTCGATTAAAGGTTTACAAGATATTACAACACTTAGTAATACACTTTAGAACAATGCCATGCTAGCAGAAACACACACAGAACAGCATTAGAGCAGAGCATAGCACGACAGTGGGTCGAAGACTCCATAATCTTCAGGCATGTTGAGCATAGAATGAGACCATCTAATCTTCCTAATCGCCGTTGTTGTTGATGTGGACGGCTCTAAACCTGCTAAACAATTTTCAGTTCGATTTGTACTAGCCACTGGCTCCCACCCTATGCTTTGCTTTTTGCTTTGTGGAAAGTAGTATGCAAGGGTAAGAGAAAAGAACCTACTATTTGGCTGTGGTCTCCTATGCAAATCTCATCATTAAGTAGTTTGTTGACATGTTTTAACCCATTTATCCATCCATCCCATCCCATATCCACACAGTCACACCACACTCTCACATCTCACCACCACTCTCTCTAATCGGCAAGGACAACTCCTTCTTGTCCTTGCCTCAATGGCCTCGGGCTGGATCCTTACCCAAACCCAGGGGGAAGAGAAGAAGATACCACTCTCTAGTCAATTAAGTGAAGTGAGACACATAGGAATGTCCATGACTGTGGACACGGCTATACGTATAGATCGATCAACTCTGCAGAGCGTGTACACCTGTACCCACAAGATTGCCATCATCGATGGTGGCCCCCATTTAGGCTGATACCAGGATGCCATCTAACCGGTACAATACCACCCTACAACTCAGCCTTTGAGTCACCTCGAGTCCACCAAAGACACCGAGACTGAAAACATAGTACCGGCCTCTAGTGGTCACCATGCAGTCTTGGGAGGGTTAGAGGATACGTCCTTTCCTCCCTATATTATCACCTACATCCTATGAAGTAGTGGTATCGCCCTAGCTAGATAACATCCGTCCCCCCGCCCATTCAAAAGAGTGGCATGTACGAAGGGTTCCTATGGATCGGTTCTTCCCAACTCAATCCTTAGAAGGACCAGACAAGACATCTCCTCAAGTGGGGAAACCCAACTCCCCATGACTTGACGGCACCTCCATCCTGGGACTCACCCCACGGAGAGTCTCCTCCCCAGATCTACTCAGCTCATATGTACCCGCCATAGGTACCTCAATAGAGAGGCTCAGGTCACACTCTCTTGGCAAGGCTCGTCTAAAGACTCATCGTAGAATCCTGTCTGGTCGACTCAACCCTCACCACACACCCAAGACACAAGCTAGAATCTCTCCCGAGTTATCCCCATATTAGTGGCACCAAGTGCCTAATCCACTCACAAGCATTCCATCCACCATGCATCATATCATAGATATCATGCATAGTAGAAGAAGTAAGTAGTGTATAAACGAGCATCTATCCTATTAGCTGGTGTGCAGGAGTAAAAATGGCAGGCATGTATGGTTGTGAGCAGAAACCCTAAGTTAGTAAATAAGGCCTGAAAGTTGGCAGAGATCATTAGCACAGGACGTGTTCGAGCTCTGCACATTGCAGACCCGGCAGCATCTTCAAGCAAGGTATGTTGGGAAATGTTTGCACGTACAGATTTTGGTATCAGTATGTTATAGAGAGTTATAAATGGAGTGTGTCAGTTTATATCGGAGTGTAGTATATACGTTCATCTTGACATGTGAGATGATTGCTCATTTTTTGTGATACAACACACAGTTCAGTAGAATGTAAGGCGACGATTATGGTCATATTCAGAGAAGTATACAATTATGTGATAAGCATTGTGTTTTATTTGTTATCTTCATAGGTTATGTGTCTGATGTATACAAATAATGGGATGGGACTTTTGGCTCTTAGCTCCAGTGCCGTTCATAAGTTGTGGAGATTGGAGCGCAGTGTCATGAATCCTCGTGGCCAGGTTATATACGGGAGAATTTGTTTTGATTTCAACACTGAAATTCTGTTGGTTGTTTTCTGAAAACCATTAGTACTTTTTTATTAGTCTACCACATCTGTTCAACCTCAACTGTGGCGACCAGAAAGTGGCATTCTAATGATAAATGACACCACTAATATCTGCCTGCGTTGCACTATCCAACAATGACAGCTATGTAATTTCTGCATCTGGTGGCATAGTCTCGTTGTTCAACATGCTTGCGTTCAAGGTATGTCTTCTCCAGCGTCTAACACAATAAGCTCTTACTTTCATATTGATCCCTCACTGGTCATGACTACATCCATAAATATTTCTTATTTCATAATTGTACCATGGCCTTTCTTTGGCTTTAGTGGTTTTATGGAATCTCTCACAGGTCATGACTACTGCCACCTCCACCTGCTACAAGTTTCCTAGCATTCCACCCGCAAGACAATAACATCATAGCTATTGGAAAGGACTCTTCAATTCATATCTACAATATCCGTATTGACGAGGTGAGTGTTTGACGTGAATCTACCATACCCTGTTTGCGTGAATCTCAAAATATTGGAAAAATTCATTATATATGGTTCATTGGTTCTCACAGGAAGTGCACTAGTATACCCTTCAGATATCATGCATACTATTTGGTATATACAAATATTTTTATGGTACAAAAAACATTAATATTTATGGTACATGATTAGTACCATTAGATAGATTATTGTTGAATATATTTTTATAATAAACTTATTTGAAGATACAAATTACGAATATTTTCTACAAACCTAGTCAAAGATGAGAAAGTTTGACCAACACGTTTCTCGTAGCGACATGTAAAAAGGGCCGAGGGAGTAAATGTTTTTTTACACTGGTAGAGAATGGACATCTACTCTCGAGGGTAAAAACGTGGTTACTCCCGGCAGGAAATGCGCCCGGGAGTAAAGGTACCTTTAAATCCAGCCGGGGTAAAAGCCCACGCCACTGCCCGCCCGACGCCTCCCTCGACTTTTACTCCCTGTTTGGAGCCTCCAACCGGGAGTAAAGGTGGAGCTTTACTCCCGGGCTGGAGCCTCCAACCGGGAATAAATCTTTACTCCCGGTTGGAGGCCCTAACCGGAGTAAACCTCCACCTTTACTCCTGGTTGGTGCTTCTAACCGGGAATAATATTCCCTATATATAACGACCGCGATGTTTCGAATTTTGAGCTGTTTTCTTCACCGAATCCTCTGCACATCACCCTTTACTCCGAATTTTAAACGAAACCAGGAATAAAGGTTCGCCAACTTCACTCTCCTCTCATTTTCATTATCTATTTCATAGTTTTGGGATTTATATAATTTTATTTTTTTTTTTTTAATTTCTTTTGTTTAGAAAAATGAGGAATTTACAATGGTTTAGAAAAATGAGTATACAGAGTAGATGTGAAATTCATGATTTAGTAGTGCTCGAAATTTCAATTTGAATATTTGAATATAGTCTAAATGAGGAAATCAACTTAATTCGGTTACATGTGTAGGCAACATGGTATGGTATGTAGTGCATGTTGGTCGCGTGTCTGGGATCTATCAAACGTGGTGAGACTGCCATGCTCAGGTCCATCGCTACCCTGGAAATTGTTACAAAAAAAACAACACAGAACCTGAAGCTTTGACGGCCTACCATGGTGCAAATATTCCAAATAACAATGACCAAGATCCGCAATGGAGATTGAAGAGATGCCGCCCCGCAGATCGAAGAGATTCCAGCTGAAATATTAGTTTCTTAGGAGCATTGCTCCGTGGCCTACGAAGGATGTTATGCTTGAATTGATGACTATGGTTATTGTTTTTCTTCTTTGGTGGAGTTTGTTGTATGCAACCAAACAAAAGTTGTACGCTACCTGTCATAAATTAATCAGTTGTCATTCATGCATGTTGTGTATTTAATATAACTAATTATGTGTTATGATTTTTAATATGGTGTGTATGTATGTCGTGTACTACAGATGAGCCGGAATTGGATGTACAACACTGATCGGCACTCCCAAGAGTTCATTCGTGGGGTGCATGATTTCTTACGTGTGGCCCAAGCAAACAAGCGAAATAGTTTTATGTGTTGCCCATGTGCCACATGTAGGAATAGGACGGAATTTTCTTGCTCAAGGAATATTCATTCACACTTGTTTAAGTGGGGTTTCATGTCAAACAATGTTTGTTGGACCAAGCACGGAGAAACCGGTGTCATAATGGAAGAAGGTGAAGACGACGATGTTATTCCCCGAATATGCCGGTGTCTTAAATGATACTGCAAAGGAGGAAGTCAAGAGGAGGTAGCAGCAGGGAGATGAGCCTATTGATGAGCTTGGTCGCTATTCGTGATGCAATGTGAAGACCGCAAAAATGAAAAGGAGAAGATCAAGTTCGAGCGCATGCTAGAGGACCATAAGAAGTTGTTGTACCCGAGCTGTGATGCAGGCGTAAAAAGTTGGGTGCCACACTAGAATTGCTGTAGTGGAAGGCGAAGAATGGTGTTTCTCGACAATGCGTTCGGACGCTTATTGACTATCCAAAAGAAGATGCTTCCAAAGGCCAATGAGTTGCCCGCCACTACATACGAAGCAAAAAGAAGGTTGTCTGTCCTTTGGGATAAAATCAAGAAGATACATGCATGTCCTAATGACTGTTTTTTTGTACTATGGCGAGGAGAACGAGAAGTTGGATGAATGCCCGATATGTCATGCATCACGGTATAAGATAAGGCGAGGACCCCGTGAGGTTGAGGGTGAAAGTCCCAGGAAGAAAATCCCCGCCAAGGTCATGTGGTACGCTCCTATAATACCTCACCTGAAACGTTTGTTCAGAAACAAGGACCATGCAAAGTTGTTGCGATGGCACAAAGAAGACCGTAAGATAGACGGCAAGTTGAGACACCCTGCTGATGGGTCACAGTGGAGAGCAATCGATTTAGAATTCAAGGATTTTGCAGATGATGCAAGAAACCTGAGGTTCGCCTTTAAATACGGATGGTTTTAATCCTTTCGGGATCGTCAGAGTAGTAGCCATAGCACTTGGCCTGTTAATCTGTGTATCTACAACCTTCCTCCCTAGTTATGCATGAAGCGGAAATTCATCATGATGCCGATACTCATCCAAGGCCCGAGGCAGCCTGGCAACGACATTGATGTGTACCTGAGGCCACTAGTTGAAGAACTTCTACTTTTGTGGAATAAACCAGGTGTACGTGTGTGGGATGAGTACAAACAGGAACACTTTGACCTGCGCGCTTTGTTGTTCGTAACAATCAATGATTGGCCGGCTCTAAGTAATCTTTCAGGACAGTCAAACAAGGGATATAATGCTTGCACGCATTGTTTTGAGGATTGTAAGGGTATTTTCTTGAAAAAATGTCAAAAGGTCGTGTACCTTGGCTATCGTCGATTTCTTCCTAAGACTCACCCCCTAAGAAAGAAAGGCAGTCATTTCCAAGGTACGGCAAACCACCAGCCCAAACCTCGCAACCGGACTGGTGAGGATATACTGGAGATGGTCAAGGATGTCAAAGTAGTTTTCGGGAAGGGACCTGGCAGCGAACCTATTCCGAACGACGCTGAAGGTCACGCACCCTTGTGGAAGAAGTCGATATTTTGGGAACTACGCTATTGGCAAGTCCTAGTGGTCCATAGCGCAATTGACGTGATGCACCTAACAAAGAATCTTTGTGTGAACCTGCTAGGCTTCATGGGTGTGTATGGGAAGCATGTGGACACACCTGAAGCACGAGAGGACGATGGATGCCAATACTTAGGCCCTAATAGCTTCACTCTTACCAAGGAAGAGAAGGAAAGCATGTTTGAATGCCTAAACGGCATCAAGGTACCATCTAGATTCTCCTCGAATATAAAGGGTATAATAAATGTGCCAAAAAAGAAATTTCAAAACCTAAAGTCCCATGACTGCCATGTGCTCATGACGCAGTTGCTTCTAGTTGCGCTAAGAGGAATTCTACCTCCAAAAGTACGTCTGGCCCTCGTGAAGCTATGCGCATTCCTCAATGAAATTTCTCAGAAGGCAATCAATCCATTAGATCTAGCTAAGCTACAGAATGATGTGGTTCAATGTCTTGTCAGCTTTGAGTTAGTGTTCCCTCCGTCGTTCTTTAATATCATGACACACCTCCTAGTTCACCTAATCAAGGAGATTGCTATTCTCGGTCCCCGTGTTCCTACACAACATGTTCCCCCTTTGAGAGGTTTATGGGAGTCTTGAAGAAATATGTTCACAACCATGCTTGCCCGGAGGGAAGAATCGCCGAGGGCTACGGGACGAGAGGAGGTCATTGAGTTTTGTGTTGACTTTATTCCTGATCTTGACCCGATTGGTGTCCCTGAATCACGACATGAGGGGAGGCTAAGTGGAAAGGGGACACTAGGAAAGAGAACATATATAGGTATGGAGGATGATAATTTCAATAAAGCACAATACACAGTTCTACAAAACAACACATTAGTGCGTCCGTATATCGAGGAACACAAGGAGGTAGTACGATCGGAGTTTCCCCGACAAGAATGACGATTGGATTACGCATGAGCACGTGCAAAGTTTTGTCGCTTGGTTGAAAA
Source organism: Hyparrhenia diplandra (assembly GCA_015847255.1). Lineage (NCBI taxonomy): Eukaryota > Viridiplantae > Streptophyta > Magnoliopsida > Poales > Poaceae > Hyparrhenia > Hyparrhenia diplandra. Next base: position 947,537 of record JADLZK010012239.1, on the reverse strand, counting down.
AAAAAAATGTCAAGTTGATGAGAGTCTTCCAGAGCAACTATATAGGTTGGCTGCGCAACCATCATGGCATATCCTCACATACAAAGGGTACGAAATAAATGGGAACACATTTTACATGGTATCCCAGGATAAAAGGAGCACCAACCAAAACAAGTTGGTGTCTGCATAGATGCCATAGACCCGGATGGGAGGAAGGAAACATATTATGGCTACATAGAGGAGATATGGGAACTAGATTATGGAGGTAATTTCAAGGTCCCTTTGTTCAAGTGCAAGTGGGTGAAGTTGACCGGAGGCGGGTTAGCAGTCGACCCAGAGTATGGAGTGACAATAGTGGACCTCAACAATATTGGGTATAAAGAAGAACCATTTGTTCTCGCTAAAGATGTAAGTCAGGTGTTCTATGTCAAGGACATGTCTACAAAACCTAAGAGAGGGAAAAACAACAAAGACTCAACCAATGATGAGCCCAAGCGCCACATAGTCCTTGTAGGGAAAACAAACATCGTAGGAATTGAGGACAAGTCGGACATGTCAAGAGATTATGAAAAGGAAGTCAAATTGTGCCCTTCATAGTGAATAAGGATCCAAGCATCGCACTAAATAGTGAAGACACTCCGTGGTCACGATCCAAGCCTGCTTAATTTAGTGTTTGTTTAATGTTGTCTTTTGAGACATTAATTATGTAATAATTCTGACCGAACATTCATTCTAGTGTTCTATTGGTCTCAAAGTTTTAACACTTTGTAGATCTTGATGAGTTGTAACACCTTTGTATTCAAAAAGTTTTTCATCCGAGGTCATTTAGTGTTCCGTTTGACAAGGTTTGACCAAATCAAATCTTGAATTTTTTAAAAATGTCACCTTCAGGCTCTTGTTTGGAACTCTAGATGGCTTCAAATCGAAAAGTCATGAATACCAAGTTTGTTAAACTCTTCAAGATCTACATTTGGTATTTGGGTCAACTTTTTATTCTCCAAACTTTGATTTTTTTTCAATTTAATTGAATTTCTCAGCGACTTCAACTTTGAATTATACATTGAAATGAGTCCACCCAGAAAAGTTTTACGTCTATGAGATGATGTGAAAACAATTTTTTCTGTCAAAAAACATTATATTTAATTATTTTAGTTAGCGGCAACAATTTTGCATTAATGAAATACTGATTATTAATTACATTATGTTTGCTAGTCAAAAGAAAAAAATAAAATATTTTAGGTTAAATATTTTTCTTGTGTGGAATAAAGCAAAATGAACTCTAATTACGAATTCAAAAAAAATTTTATGACTGCTATACATTTTACTAAGCAAATAACTTGTATTTAGACATTAAATAAAATGAATTTTAAAAAAAGAACCAAAATCACGGGGATGGCGGGAAGTTAAAAGAATTTACCTTTATTGCCGGGTGCGGCCCGAGAGTAAAGGTGGGCTGCATTTCGCGCCCGCCAAAAACTCCCTTTACTCCCCCGGTGGATTGAGCCGGGAATAAAGGGTTGTACCTTTATTCCCTTGGTTGGCCGCCCTGGAGTAAAGGCCTTCTACTCCCGGCGTAGGGGCGGCTAGGGAATAAAGGCTACCCAGATAAAGTGCGCCACCGCCCTTCCCTCTTCCTCCCCCTTCCTCTTCCTCGACGCCGCTCCCGCTCGGTCGCCCCTCCACCGACGCCGCCCCGACGCCGCCGCGCCCGCCTCCACCGGCGCGCCGGGGATCCACAGCCAGCGCGCACCGCGTCCACCGAAGGTGCCGGCCGCCTCCACCCGACGCCGCGTGCCCTCCACCACCGACGCGAGCCTCTACACCGAACCGCTTCCCTCCCACAGCCGCCCTCCATGACGCCGCCTCCACGACGCCGCCTCCCGACGCCACCTCCACCGACGCCGCCTCCCTCCCGACGACGCGCCGCCGCCGCCTACACCGGCGCCCGACGGCCTCCACCGGGCGCCTCCACCGACGCCGTCGCCCCTCCATCGACGGCCTCCCACTGCGCGCCCGCGCCCTCACGGATGTCGACGCCGGCCTCCACCGCGTCGCGCCGCCTCCACCGACGCCACCGCACACCGGCCGCGCTCCCGCACCGCCCGGCCTACGCCGGGCGCCGCCTCCACTTCTTTGCCTTCTACACCACCACCGGCGCCACGTGGCGCAGGTAGATTAATTGATGTAAAAAAACAAAACAAAACCTAGACTTTGTTGGATTGATGTAAAAAAAAAAAAACCTAGACTTGTTGTAGAATTGATGTAAAAACAAATCAAAACCAACCTAGGGTTTCCGACGAATGTTGTAAATAAAAATCATAACCATGTTAGGGTTTCCGACAACGCCACCCGCCCATATCGCACGATTGTTTTCCGACCTGAATGAAAATCGTAATTAACGGCACGATAAGGGTTAGGGTTTCCGATGATGTTAATCGATGACGTGAAAACTTTTTCGATCTATCTCTATTTTTCGACGAATGTTAGGGTTTTTCGAAGACGTGAAAACTTTTTTGATCTATCTCTATTTTCCGACGAGTTGAATGTAAAAAAAATCAAAACCAAGTTTCGGCGAATGTTAGGGTTTCGATGACGAAACGTTTTCCGATATGCACCGTTTTCCGACGAGGGTTCCCGATGAATGTTGAATGTAAAAAAAATCAAAACCAAATATCCGACGAATGTTAGGGTTTTCAAAGACGTGAAAACTTTTTGAATCTATCTCTATTTTTCGACGAGTTGAATGTAAAAAAATCAAAACCAAGTTTACGACGAATGTTAGGGTTTTACGACGACGAGAAACATTTTTTGATATGCACCGTTTTCCGACGAGGGTTCCCGACGAATGTTGAATGTAAAAAAAAATCAAAACCAAGTTTTTCGACGATGTTAGGGTTTTAAAGACGTGAAACCTTTTTCGATCTATCTCTATTTTGTGACGAGTTGAATGTAAAAAAAAATCAAAACCAAGTTTCCAACGAATGTTAGGGTTTTTACGGCGAGAACTTAAAAATGTCAAACGACTTACAATTTATTTGTTTTTGTTTTCGTGTTTAGATGGGCTGACCCGAGAGGCAACGACATGGATGATGAAGAACTAATGTTGAATATTATCCACGGTGGCAATCAACAACCTGTCGATGATAATAACCAACAAGAGGATGCGGTTGAACTCCAATACTTGATGGATTTTATGGACAACAACCCGGATACTAATGATAATAACGAGGAGGTGTATATATATATATATATATATATATATATATATATATATATATATATATATATATATGTGTGTGTGTGTGTGTTGATTAATTATGTATAATTTATTATTTGTTCACATGAATTAATATATATAAACCTTTCCTTATTTTAATGTCTTCATGTGTGTGTGTTTGTGCATACATAGCCCTCTAGATCGACGTCAACAACCGCCAAGAGTAAGACTATTCGAGGGCCCATAAAGTCGCTTTGGAAGGCCGCTATATCATCTCGAGAATCGATCCAGCTATATAGGGAAACCACAAGGAGAACATGCAATGAAATATAAGTACCACTTGTGGGTACCTTGTAAGGGAAAGGATACCGATCACTTGTCGTGAATGGAGGTTCAAGAAGAGTGTGTCTCATATTAGTTACGTCTCTGATGTTGACAAGAGATTAATTTGGCAAGACATTCAACTCAAATTCACGTTTGAAACAGAGAAGTATCACGATGTCATCACCCATGAACAGTTGGTGGCTAAAGTTTATGACTGGAGTATGAAGGCGATGGCCACCCAATTCATGTCTTGGAAGAAGGAGCTGTACAATAAATACATCAAGAAGAATGAAACTCCAAATTGGTTTGTTCAAGCTCCGATTGCGGGAGGCCCTATTGGGAGGAATTTGTGCAAAGACAAGAATTCAGATGAGGCAAAGGAAAGGTCGAGAAAGAACCAACTCAATGCCGGTAAAAGGAGTACCACCATCGCATGGGTTCCGGTGGCTACGCAAGTTCTATTCCCAAGTGGCAAAAAATGGAAGCCGCACCTTCTCCGGCGGGGGATCACACTAGAAACACTCAACGGCCTCGAACGCACTAAGCAGTGGCTTTTAGGTCATGGGGGACGACTATGCCCGGAGACCGGGAAGGTAATTCATGGCCAAAAACTCAAGCAAGCAATAGAAAGATTGATTAATATTCTTGAAGCCAAAGCTAGTGGCTTGTTCAGGCCCGACAGAGAGAGAGAGAGAGATGAACTGACATATGCTATTGGGACCGCTGAGCACACTGGCCGAACAAGAGGCAAAGGGGCCGTTCTGTGGAAGTTTGGTTTCCCGGAGGACATACGTACCTATAGAAGCCATAATAGAAGGAAGGAACTTGAGGCAGAGAACATCCGCATCTTGCAGTGATATGTTGTTGACACACAGAAGCAAAAAGAAGAATTGAAAGCGAAAATGCAAGAAGAAATCAAAAGGCAAGTGCAGATACAATTGACTTCCATGGGGCTTATTAATACACCAAATCCAGGAAGCCACCCAGATCAAGTGAGAAGCAGTTGTGCTTCCACGCAGCAGCCAAGTCTAGGTGACACGGAGCTGCGCTTCCCTGTGGATGACATCACTCAACATATGACACCATGCGAGCTGCACATCCCAAAGGAGGGTGGCAATACAGTGAAGGTGGCTATTGCTATTGTTAGTCCTGTTGACCGTACCAGGACACCAAGAATCCATGGCGTAGTAATACCACAAGGATATGCTGCCGTCTCGGTGGATAAAGTTGTCGAAGGTTACGAAGACGTGGATCTTAACATTCCTAGAGGTGAAGGGGATACGAAACTAGGAGAAGTAGAGAAGCAATTCATTGCATGGCGTAAATGCTACATTTTTATTCTTGGGATGCCGATGCCACACCCTGCCTCCCGAGTTACCCCAACCTAGTCGAAAGGTCGGCTCCCGGAGGATCGGGCTTCTCCGTGGTGGTTACGATGGGTTACAAGACATGGCGACATCCCCAAAGATCTCCAAGGCCGTCGCCACGGCCTCCACCACCGCCTTTAGGGTCCCCACCATCGCCACGGCGTCGGCCGCCATCTCCTTGGCAAAGGCGCGTCACCGCCTCGAAGGAGGTCTCCAACGCCTACTACCTTAAAGAGGACTGCCCCACAAACAAAGAAGACATCAGCCCCGCCGACGAAGAAGTCCGTGTATGAAACCAACTCCCATTATCAAAAAAGTTGCCCTGGAGAAATGAATAAGGAGGAATTAAACACTTTGCTTGTACGTAATCGGTCAATAAATACTTCGCATCAGTGGCGCAGAAGAAGAAGGCGGTGGATGATGCTGCTAAGCCATATTTCTTACCTCCAAGGATGCTAAGACATAAGGTGGATGCCGAGGACAAGGTGAGGAAGTCACGTAAGCCCGCCCCAGCACTTTCGGACTTTGACCGCACTCTACAAAAAGGAAGTTGACCCAAGGAGGAAAAAGAAGAGTAAAAGCGTTCCACAACTTGGAGGAACATTGTCGCGACCACTTTCGAACTAGTTACCAATCAATATGGTTCAAACACGGGGTACCTAAAGTTTCCTGGCGATGGAGCAAATTAATTTCGACGAGCTTTATGATTACTATCTTAAAACTGGTATGGACATGAGTAGAGTGGTCTTTGGGAATGCGGAGGTAGTTGACAAATGGAGGAAATATGAGTGGGGACAGAGTTTATGGGGGATCCGGAGAAATATGCTGCCCTGGGTACCCAAATGTATGCACTAAATCAACGGTACCTTGCGGCGTGTGGTCGGGGAGACAGAGGATTTAATGTCAGAATTAGAGACCAATGGGGAAGGGGCGATGACGTGATGTGGGTTGAATTTTCTGAATTGCACCAACTATTCTACCGGGACTCCCTCGACAAAACCATCATTAGCTGCTATTGTCTGTAAGTGATTCTTTCCCTATTTATTAATACGTCACTATGTCCCGATTACATATGTATGTGTCTAATATCACCCTCTCTCCCTCACTATATATGTAGATTTATGATTCAATAGTTGCGGATCAAGGGGCGTACTCATATTGGATTCATTGATCCGCATATCGTGTACAAAAACCCACAAACAATAAAAGGTTTGAAAGAAGACCAAGAAGACAATATCAAAGTGTTCCTCGAGATGCACCGCAACAAGAGTATAATAATGTTCCCCTACTACTTGAGGTGAGTGTTCATAACATTGACGATCATGTGCTTCGTAATTACTTTTCTTTCTGGCTCGACCGTTTATACATATATACATGACTGCGTATGCGTACATGCAGTGGCCACTGGATATTGATTTTCATCGAGCCGCATAAAAGTCTTCTCACAGTCTTTGACTCGCTGAGATGGGACCGATCAACGTACCAAGACTTGCTCGATATAATTCAGGGGTAATTGCGGTCCCTTCGACAATTGTATATATACACAATATTTCAGTCTCTCTGCATATGCAATAATTAATGGTCTAAGTATTTTAATTTTATTGAGCAGGGTTTGGGCAGAAATGGTTCAGAAACACAATATGACCGATTGCAAACCGCAACTGAATATAAACATATTCCCCGTAAGTACTATATGGTTACCTCGATTCAATTCCCTATACTGCTTCATATAAATGACAAATTAATCTTTTTTTAAATGTAAAGTGGGCTCTCGGCAGCCACGGGGGAGCAATCAATGTGGATTATATTGTTGCGAGAACATCGATCCATTGTGCAGATTCCACAGAGAATGAAAGGGTACGTATATACATCAAACTCATTTGTTATTAACGTTGATATTTATATAACTAATCATATCATATATATATATATATATATATATATACTTTTTTTATTTAACTCGAATTGAAGGCAAGAAAGTTGATGGTGCAAACCTTAGAAGAAAAGCATCTAGAAGCCATGCAAGAAAGCATTGCCGGACTTATTAATTCCCAGGTCCTAGATCCCGCCGGGCGAGTTCTACTTCAACCCCGACGACATATGGGTGCCAAAGGAGTAGTGATGACACCTTAATATGTAATCGGGACATGAAATATATGTGGACATGAGGAATTATATATGTGTAATATATGTGTACATCAATTATATTTGTGTAATATATGTGTACATTAATTATTAGTTAATATATGTGTATTAATTAAAATGAAATCAAAAAATAAATCATGAATTAATTAAAACCAAAACAAATCAGTAATTGAAATGAAATCAGGAATTGAAATGAAAAGAAAAAAAACAAACCTTTATTCCCGGTTGGAAACACCAACCGGGAGTAAAGCTCCCCGGCGGGCCACGTGCTCGACAAGTAGCTTTACTCCCGGTTGGTATCTCCAACCGAATAAAGCCCCTACTATTCCCGGTCCGATAACTTCTATTCCCCAACTTCGTACTCCCGTTGTATAACCGGAGTAGAGGGGGTTTCCGACCGGGAATAAAACCCTTTCGTGTACTAGTGTTACATATGTTCTTTTTACACAACAAATCATGAACCTTTTCACGGACTTTGAGGAGAGATCACAAGGTACACGCATTCCATTGCTAATTTGTGGTATGTCCCTGCAACACTATGAAGTTCATAAACCGTGCATATGATGTTTGCTCGACATTTAAAGATCTTGGAATTCTTAATGATAATTGATTTGTCCTATGTGGAGTCTTATGCTTAATGTACAAACTACCATCCATTTTATGTTGAACATTGACATGCCAAAATATATATACTGACTTATTTTAATGGAATTGCAAAGGTTAAAACTGTGCTCAAGGGACATCAGAAAAAGATAACTGGACTGTCATTCTCGCAATTAATGAATGTGCTTGTATCTTCAGGAGCTGATGCTCAGGTGTGAATTCTAGTATTTCTCACAGATTCTTTGAGTGGCAATTTGTTGTTTTCTAAAAAGGATGCCTAGTTAAATATAAACTCAGCGCCTATGAGCAACTGAGCACACCTTCAACCTCCATATTATATTAGCCCCATTTCAGGCCACCGTCAGTCCATTTTCCAAAAGATAAAAAAGTTAAAAATACAGTCTTATTGCACAGAAACTATGTATATTATACTTGTTTATTTCTGAATTATTGGTTTTTCTTATGGATTACTGAATTTGCAGCTATGTGTTTGGTACATGGACGTCTGGGAGAAGAAGAAATCCAGATATATCGAACCTCCATCTAATCGTCCTGGAGCTTTAATTGGTGATACATCGGTGCAGTTTCATTATGACCAAAAACATATTTTAGTAGTTCATGAGACCCAGTTATTGATCTATGATTGGCAGCTAGAATGCTTGTGCTCAGTAAGCCGTTCACGAAATTTTCATAACCCTGCATTTGCATCCACTACTTGCATCATTCTAGTTCTAGCAGCGGGATAATTTTTTTGGTACTCCTAGTGTTAACAATGCTATACCTTATAACACTTTAATTTGGAAACTGAAACTACCTCTCAAAATCAAGGTATTTTTGTGGTATTTATATAAGGAGTAATCTTAACAAAAGACAATTTAGCAAGACGACAACGGCAAGGAGATAGAAGTGTTGTTTCTCCATACATCTACTCTTTGATTGTCATTTTGCTAAATTCGTGTGGCGAACTATTCATATTTCCTTTAATTTAACACCTCTATCTAGTGTACAAAATTTGTTTACCGGCTGGTTAAACGGAATAAATAGGAAACAAAAATCTAAGATTCTTGTGAGTGCGAGTGTAATATGTTGGGTGATATGGTTAACCCAGAATGACATAGTTTTTAACAAGATCCTAGCACCATCTTATTTGGAGATTATCTTGGGGGGACTTCTTGGATCAGGTTTTGGTCCCTACTACAAAAGGAGGAGGATCGTCAAATGATGAAGATGGGTTGCAGGAATATTGAGATAACCGCGATGGAGGTGTTTGCAAGACATGGTTGGAGATTTAGTAATAGAATTACGTTATAGATGTCCCTTTTGGAAACTTTACCCTTTTCCTCTTTGACTCAAAACTTTGTTTTTGAGATTGTATGGACCGTTGTGCCTGTGTTTTATAATAAGGTACAACTATATGCATTAGTCGATGTAGAAGCTGGGATATTAATATATTCCCTTTTCTATAATGTTAACAATGCATTGTAATCAACACACTGATAGTTAACCTCCCATTACTTGATTATGCAGTGGTTTCCAGGAGAAGTACTCCCAGCTCCAGTCTCAAGTGCAGTATACTCATCTGATAGTTTGTTGGTTTACGCCAGATTCTGTGATGGCACAATTGGAATATTTGAAGAAAGATCTCTTACGTTACAGTCCAGGATAGCAGCTTCTGCCTACATACTATCTTCAATATCCAAGTATGTATAGTTTCAAACGGTTTCAGTTTTTAGTTTTGGTCTGCTAGTAATTTTAATTCTGGTGGGTGGTGGCCAACATCTTGTTTCTGTTGCCCTTGTTGCCTCGTATCCAGCGGTGGTGGAATTGTCTATCCCATGGCTATCGCTGTGCATCCCTGGAAGCCATACCAGATTGCAGTGGGCACAAGCGATGGTGTAGTTCATGTGCTGGAGCCGCCATTGGACAGACGATGTACAAGCGGGGACACAATGACGTCCACCCGGTGATATCAGCAGCAGCGGTGGTGATAGCCAACGGAGGAGGCAGGCGATCTACCATGTATGGCAATACTTGCTTGGCCTACGATGACAAATTCAGTTACATATTCGGCTTGGCTGCTATATATATTCAGTCAAATAGGAATGATTTTTCATGCACCCATCCAGTTGTATTGTGTATCGCTAGATCTCTCCTCGAGATCTATATATCTGAGACTAGTGTTTTCAAGTCATTGAGGACTTACTTATGTTGTAATAAATATGCACATTGCTAGTGGGTATTCTTTATACAAAAAAAACATAATTGTATGGTGGATAATGTATTGTATACAAAGACCTTGGGGACAATGTTTTTTTTTTTTCCTTTATAAAGACACTCAAAAAAGTGTCACATCTGATATATCAAGGAAAACAATGTTGGCTTAGGTTGAATTGCAATACTCTCGCTTGGTGAATGATGTGAGATATCGACATGCACGGTTAAAAACTCGTTCCAAGTGGAGAAAACTGTCCTTGGATAAAATAGTATAGAGCATATATGTGTGAGTTAGATCACACTGCTTTACTAAAACACTTTATGTGAAAAGCATTCAAGTAAAAAGTCACAAAGGGAAATGCACGAGAATGGCAAAATCCTTTTTTTGTTATTTAGTCCTTTACTAGACGTACCATCGTCCTTCCTGAGTAGTTATCATATAATTTGTAACAATGATCCTGTTGATCCTTAAATAATTAGATGGTATATCTTCAAGCTCAATTGAAAGCCCACCACTCTACAGTAGGCCCATGATCCATCTCCACGACCAAAAGAGCCCAAACAACCTCATTCCCTAGCAACACGTTTGGATTGCGTCACCGGATGGTCCTAGAGTCATCCGAACCTATATCCGAGCCTACTATTTCGTTTGGATTGCAACGCGGACGCGGAATCATCTCGTCCATGACCAATCGATCTGGACGTACTGAATCTGCAAACCAAACACACACTGTAAACCTATTGCAACATGATTTATTTATACCTAATGTAGGTGAGAAATGAGTGCCCTTCTAAACATTTGGAGCTTGTCCAAAAAAAAAAAAAAAAACTAAGCAAGGTGACAGACTGTTGACTGTCACGTGTTTCAAATGGGGAAAAAGTTCCTTATATACAACAGTAGGTCCTCCCTATTTTCGCTCTAAAGAAATGGGGAGAAAGCAATTTCAAGTGCTTCACCATTCACACATCCTTTCCTTCCTCAATGCAAATAATATCAGTAATAAATATACAACAACAATGTATCTGTTTCACAAGGACCCCACGACGAAAATCAACCCACTGATACCACTTGTACAAAACGGACAAAAGAAAGAAATAAAGGCAAAGTGGACAAGCTATACATCCGCCAAAAAAACACACAGCCAAGCAGCCCCACTGTAAAAGAACTATTACCAAACTGGTTATCAACCCTGATAAACAGTGTGCAGGTGATATGAACCAGGATCACGTCCTCAACATCAAAACCGCCCTAAGCCACTCCCATGTGTCTTCCATCACTGCCTTGCTTGGGGCTAGCATTTACTGGAGCGCACAGGTACAAAACAACTCAGAGACCACAACTGAGCTCCAAGCAATCAGATTACCAGGCAAAAGGCCAGAGCCATTGCTGATCATACTATCTCGAAGGTTTCTTGCGGCTAAGGATCTCTTGTTCTTTGAGGCGGTGCTGGAATCGTGCCAGGCCTGCTTGGAGGCTGACCAAGCCCTGCAGCCTTGCGTGACAGCAAAAAGCTCAGTTGGGTCACATAGTTGTCAATCTGGCTACCTGGTTGATCAACTTATGCCAAAAGGTTCATCTCCTGAGACAAACAAAGCATGCGTTTAAGCAGCATGGCAAAATGAACAATATTGTGAAGTAACGGCATTATCAACCAGTGACCTTACAACAAAAGAACAAACAAGTTAAAAAGCAAATAGAACAGCTTAACGTTAATTCACAAAATAAATGTTCCCCTCTTTATGATAACTGGACATGTATGTGCATATATGTGTACTATAGCTAATCACATTTCTTCCTCAGAACACACGAATATCAATATAATAAGGCGTATTATATAATTAAAAAAATCTATCAAGGTAAGATTTGTCTATTGATTCTCTTACAACATAATATCAATTCTATAAAACTATGTTACTAAAAGGCGTGTGAAATACTACTTTGTCCCAAAAAGGATGCAATTCTAGATCTGGTCAAAGTCAAACTATCTTAAGTTTGACGGAGTTCATAGAAAATATTACCAATATGTATGACTCCAAATAAATAAACCATAAAAATTTATTTTTATGACGGTTCTAATGATACTTCATTAGTATGATAATATTAGCATCTTTTTATACAAATTTGGTCAAACTTCAAATCGTTTAAGCACTATTCGCATCGGTTTTAGGATGGAGTACAAATCTACTGATATATCTTTTTGTCCACTAAACAAATAAACATAGATAGATTTTTAACTAATTGATCATCAAAGCAGTCTAGCTTTTTAAAATTATAATTCGCTATACATTCTGAAATGAAGGTGGTAGTTTACAGCGAGATGAAGCTACAACGCAGCCAGGTGCTGCTTCTTGCACAGGAAACTGTGAGAGGATTCTAGCTGTTGCAGCTGCAACAGTGCTGCTTTTAAGAGCAGCCGAACAGGCACATTGTATACAGCTATCAATATAAGAACATTATCATGGACATTTATTCAGTAGATTAAGACTTACTTCCCGCACGATCTCCATATAGTATTCTCGATTTCCTTCCTGTGAGCTGCTATGATGGCCTCCTCATCCTAACATACAAAAGAAAACTTAGCACTACATCCTGTAAGCGGCGAGAATGGAGGATGGGCGGCTTAGGTGCGGCTGGCGGTGTAGGGGGCGGTTGGGCTAGGTTGGGGCGGGGGCCTCGGGCTCGACGACGGTGAGGTTTGCCATGGCGGGGGCGTCGGGCTTGACGAAGCTTCGCCATGGCAGCGGCGGTGGGGCAGGGGGGGGGGGGGGAAGAAGTGGGCTGCCGCGGGTGCTAGGGCTCGCCCGGGCCGGCTCCGGCGAGCCCTTTGCGCCCATGGCGGGCGGCGGGGTCGGCGCCTCGGCGAGAGGTGGAAGAAGGGGAGGGCTGCTGGGCCGCGAGCCAGGCCCAAATGAGGGGGTTGGACGGATCACCCCATTTGGGGTGGCCGGACCCTAGCAGCCCCCCGCATTTTGCTCCTTCGCTTGGTACGGTAGGTCGTAATTCAATGGCAGTGTCTGTTCCTCATATACGTGGCATTTTGGTAGGAGATGGATAAACGTTTCGACATATCAAGAAGTGCTTGTGGGCTGTGAGTGTGGCCCGTGGCCGTGAGTGTGCTTTGTCTTGACCTGGCAAAATGATCGGAGCGGTACGTACATGCAGAAGCGGATCGGAGATGCTGCATGCCGTATTTTTTTAGATAAAGAAAATATATTTCCGGCTTCAGTCATCCGAAGATGCATCGGGCCATAATTATTACAGCGAAAAGGCAGTGTTACGGTAAAGACCAAAAGTCACCCGAAAAACACCGGAGCACCTAAAACTTAAAGTAAACGACGAAAAAAAAATATCCCCAATGGAAACTCTAGTATTGTCACAAACTAATGAGACACCGACCACCATTGGAGACTCCGGATCTTGTAACGGCAACAAAGATAAGGCACCGGATGCATGTGCAATGGACCGCCACCTCGATGGCGGCACCGGCCCGACACCCAAGGGATCTTCAAAAGCGGCGTCTCCAACGAAAAATGCCATCCAAAGACGCCATCGCCGCCCAACCAAAGACCGGTGTTGGTTTTCACCCGAAGAAATCCACTTGAAGAACAAGACGATGCCTCCAATGAGGAAAGTGGCGCCCCTCGGGCATCACCGTCGTCAAAAATGGTAGTGAGCGACCATTGCCACATCCCACCAAGGACCATGCCGTTATGCCAAACGCCCGGCGGCGTGCGGCATCGCCCGAATCCGGCCATAAAGGCCGCCAACTCTCGATCCGGAAAAATTGCCGGCTCTAGCAGCGCGACGCCGACGTCGTCATTGTCGTTCCACCGCCCGGCGGCGGACGAGGCAAGAACCTCGCCGCCCCTTGCCCAAGGGGCCCCGGATCCACCCGTAAGGCCACGGGACCCGGTGCCCCATGCCGACGCCTCCATCTTGGCCGGCGGCTGCGGAGGCTCCAACCGGGCCGGCCACCGGGCTCGGGATCCGGTCGCCTAGGCGCTGAATCGCCGCCCAGGCCCCGTCTGGCTGGCCAAGCCACTGCACGCCGCCACCATCCGGAGGGCGCATCCACCATCGTCGCCACCGCCACACGGATCCGCCCGGCGCCGCCCGGCCGTCCGGTCGGCAGCACCCGCGAGGCTCGCCTGATCCGCCCCGCCGCCGGCCGTCACTCCCGCGGGCGGACGCGCCCGGCTCGCTGGGAGATCCTCGCCGCCACCTTCCGCGGGAGAGCCGCGCGGGCCTCCCGGCGGCGCCCTCTAGCGGCGGCAAGGAGAGAGGAAGGGGAGGAAGGCCCGGCGGCGGGCTAGGGTTGGTGCCGCCACCTATTGTGATTTTGTATGTGTGCGTTTACTTTTTTCTAATGAAGGTTGCATGCCGTATATCTATATCTGTATCTATATACCTACTAATAAAGAGAAAAATTTCAGTTCACCAAAATTTTTTTCACCCAAATTTCTGTTCACCCTTTTTTCTATCCGCATCGAAGAGTCCCCGCCATCACACGTCCTTCTCGGATGGATTAATTTGTCCGGCCATGCAAAACGCACAATGAGTCCGATCACGAATACACCTTTACAATGAGTCCGGTACAAATACAAAGATGTCCTTTCGGATGGATTAATTTGTCCGGCCATGTACGCTTTTCTATCCTATTCTAAATAGGACTCCGTGTCTACCGTATTAATTAGACATTACACGCCCCCTATATATAGAGAGCAAAAGCAAAAAATTAAAAAAAAAACATCTCCAACATCATGAATATCAACGATTAGGGTCAACCTTCTATGCGCAATCCTGCCGTCGGTGCCCTTCGACTCTCCACGTGTCCCGACACCGGCACCACGTGCTCGTCCGCTGTGCTCTCTCAGCTGCTCGACAATTCGATGATAATCTCGAAGATTATTTTCACGTTAAAAATCTAAGTGCTTTTAGCCTTTTAGGTATAATAGTATAGTTTTTTTTCTCCCGCTGCAACGCACGGGCATTTTTGCTAGTATTTCTACTAATATTTCCATTCCATCTTTTTTTCACCTTTTTTTCTGCCTGCCCTCCGCACTGGGCCCTTGAAGCCAAGGGGCCCAAGCCCAAATATGTATGTATGTGCTGTATTCATTCTGTGGCCCATAGCATAGGAATAGCTGAAGCCTGGCATACGCGCGAGCGCGACAATTCAGCTGCCCTTCCGCCGCACGGCCTCCGGCATGGACTCCGTTCCCGTGCGTCTTCGTTGTCTTCGCGAATCGCGACTCCCGTGCGAGTGCGAGAGGCCGGCCGGCACCCACCCACGTCCGTGACTGCTGACTCCTATCCGTCCGTTCCAGCCTAGTCTTCATCTACGAAGGTAAGAAACTGCCCCCGGCCGCCGGCCCTAATCAAGTAATCATCATTATTTGCTTTTTGTCCCCAATGTTTATTCATTACTCCGTACTTCTTTAGATTTGAGATTGAATCCCGCGACACCATGCAGCACTCATGAGGCGAAAAAAAAAAAAAAGGAAGAAAAGGATAAAGGCCTTGACAGAATCACAAAGAGGAGGTATTGATAAATTTTTTTAAGAGTACTACAAGCACTACAAGATATCCAGGCGAGTGGCCAATAGTTGTCGTGCAGTGGCGGACCCAGGATTTTAGCGTAGGATTCAATAAACCATATTATAATTCGGTAAAACAACGTCAGATCTTGATATAAATTGTTTAATCTAATGTTCGAGGTCGAGAAGAAATTATTAAATGAAATTGATATTGAGGCCATCATCAATGACTTAGCAACAGTAAATGTTATTAGAAAAAAAATTAAGGTCATAGAGGTCACGATCATTACAAAATATGTGTCATTCAGGTTATCATTTTGCATGAATGTTAATAATTTTTTCTCCGTTGCATGAGCATATTTACTAGTCTATACCCCTACTAATAAAGAGAGAAAATTTCTGCGGCACCTTTTTTTCTTGCCTTGCCTGTAGTTTCCTAGGTAGACTCCCCGTCCGATACAACCACGACCACCATGTACCCATCGAGTTCCGGCCTGGATTCGATCTGTGACACGCTATAAATCCTGCCCCGCACCACGCTGCGACACACCAATCTACTCAAGGGACGATCAATCAAAGACCCCCGCAGCGTAGGCCGACTTGGATGTCGCAATAGCAGATGATGGCAGCGCCCCGCCGATGTGCGCCGCGGATTGCGGTTTCTTCAGGAGCCCGGCCGGCGACCCTCGGCATGTGCTCCGGCCGTCTGCTACAAGAAGCACTGCTGCACCATGACGGACGGTCCAGTCGCCACCACGGCGTTCGGTCCCATCGCGCGATCCACTGCTAACGCGGTGACCGCCGGTTCCGCCGCGGCGGCTAAGGCAGCAACGGCGGTGGACGCTCGGCGCCAGCGCCTGTTTGTTGGCTTCCCGCCATGCGCCATAGCGGAAGCCACCGCCGTGTGGAGAAGCACGGCTGGAGCTTCAACTTCAAGGGCGCCAGCCGTGACGCCATCGCCGCGCCAACCTGGTCATCAAGGCGGAGAAGCTGACGGGCAAGATCTGATCGATCGATCGGCGGCTCAATCAGTGCGCGTGCATCTTCCTTCACGGAGTTCGTCATCGTCGTCCGACCGAGATCAAATTAACCGAGTCCAGGTAGCCTAAAAAGACATTTACCTAATTTCTTCAGATTCAGTCCTGATCCATCTATCGCAAATCAAAGTTTGAGTCGATTCTCGAGTTCAGAGACATCACAATTTCCTCTAATATATACCAGATCGATGAAAAAACACCAAAACAAAGAATTCTCAAACGAAGCTAGGCAAGAGAAAAAAAATCATGAAGGGCAGGCAAGCAATCGTCGTCCAGACGCCGACCATAGAAGTGCGTTCGATCGGCGATCGATGTTGCAGATCCGTTTGGCGACTGGGAGGGTGCATTTCATCTTCTCCGCCAGGACGAGCACGGGGACGAGGCTGGGGCGGACGAAACCTCCAGGTTGAGCACAGCGAGAACGAGCTGGCCCCGTGGGGATGAGCGCAATGCAGCGCAGCGCGGGAGGTCGAGCGCGTGGAGCCCGCCGTCAGCGCAAAGGGCGGCGGCATGCATGGAGATCAAGCGCGGGGAAGACGAGCAACATCGTGGATGACAAGCGCGAGGAGAGCAGGCTTGCAGCGATGCATGGAAGATGAAGGTGACCGCCAGCCAGCTAGCAAGATTTCGACGACGCGCGCTCTGTCCCGATTCCTTCCCTATTCCGATTTGCTCTGGGATTGGGCGAAAAGTACCAAGACATGACTCTCATGTATAGTAGTGGGTCCAACATATTATCCAAAAATACCATGTCAATTTTGCTAAAAAGTAACGTTTAATTACATCGTATCTATTCTAATTCATTCAATAAATAGTATATACAATATAGTAAAAAATCAATAAATAGTAACATTCATTTTTTTTCGTTAGAGAAAATGTAAATTGGAACCCGTAAAGCAACGCACGGGCATTTTTGCTATACTAATAAAGAGAAAAATTTCCCATTCATCTTTTTTTTTTTTTTTTTTCTCCTCTTTTCTGTCTGCCTGCCTAGATAAGACACGGAGGTGCGTACAGCGTGGTTGTGTTCGTCCTCGGTCTTCATCTCGTGGGCATACAGTCCATTAACAAATGTGCTGGCCGGCCCGTGGGCCACGTTAGCCCCCTACCAGAACCACAGGCCCATTAGCGGCCTTGCTGATCATGTACGAAGAATTTTTCTATACAACGCACAAGAGAAATTGAAGCGGACTGGAGAAGGAATCAAGCTGAGAAAATTACGAGTACTATTTTTTCCCGATCCCACAGTGGTCGTTCTGAAGTAAAAAATTAAAGGGTTTATCCGAATTACAGGACTCGAAACAACAAGCAGATCCCATAGTTTAATCTGGACGGATATAAGCACTCCGTATTTTATATAAGCAAAAACGCAGAAAATCCAAACCGGTGTAGGAAAATGATATCCATTGTATGCATTTATTTGGGGTCTCATCCGTACTCTCATCTCAAATATTCAGTTGCACTATATTTGGCCATATTATTTTTCTTCTATGACGCTGAAGCAAAGACTGAACCGACATTGCCTAATCTATGCCTATCTATAAAGAGAGAGAATTTCAGGTCACCAAAATTTCTATCCACCTTATTTCACCATCGTTTTCTTCCACCTTTTCCCTTCTCCAAGTCCATATACATATACTGTATATGCCTGGTCTTCGGCAAATAGAGTTGGACTTCCTTTACAAGCACGTAACCATATCATATATGTTTGCTTTTTTCTTTGACTGAATATACGTTTGCTTTTTGCCTACAAGTCCGAATATTAATCGATTTTCAAGAGTACAATACAAATACAACTTCATTTGTTCGTTGTCCAGGCCAATTGAACAATTAATATTTTCGTGTCTCAAATATTTCCACCTCTGTATGCGAGCCAAACAAATAATCCTCGCGCTGTTAACTATCTCGATTCGTATATCCCATGTCGTGTTCGTTTTGAAAATTGAAGACCGAGCAATGCCGTGCAGTGTCCGAACACGACTTTGCTCAAGCATGTACCGGCGCGTACCGCGCACCCGTGAAGTCCGCGTCTGGTACGGTGGTAGCAGATTGACCAGATGTCAACCATCTTTGCCGTGACCGACGCTTCCGTCACGATGTTCTGCAGCTTCACGTCGCAGTGGATCACCTGGCTGTCCAGCTCGTCGTGGAGGTAGTGCAACATGCACGCGATGCCCATCCGCCGCCCCACGCCGGGGTAGGCTGCCGCCACGCCCACCAACGACCCGCTGCTCATATACACCATCAGCTGGTTGGCGCCCTCTTGTGGCAGAACACCAGCAGCCGGACCAAGTTCCCATTGCAACGCACGGGCATGTTTTCTTTAGTAAGTTTATAATTTTTTCTAAATTTCAACTACAGTACAATAGAAGTTGATGCCGTATATACAACATTAATTTTTCTTAGGCATGCCAGACGTCACATGTATAAAAGAAGAATATTTAGGTGTTGGTTCAGCATTCACGACATCTTCACCGAACAGATCTTTTTTTAGACATTATTGTTTGAATCGCCATTTTAATAGAAAATTTGATGCAAGATTCTTTTATATATTTTGTTGATTCAACGTTTTACAATAAAATTGATGCTGCATTCTTTAATTACTAGTTTTCGTTGATTGAATATTTCTGTAAGGTCTAATTCAATGTTTTTACATGACTAGCAAATATGTCCGTGTATTGTAACGGAAAGAAAAAAAAAAAGTTATGAAATATTCATGAAAACCGATGACCGGAACGGTATATATCAATTTATATGTTACCTCTTTTATAAAAGTTAAAAGCTATAATTTATTTTATGATGATCATGACACCCATAATATAACCTACTCTTGGAAATAATACAAAAATGTCCGATTATGTCCGTATCAAATTTAAAATGCAATCTTGATAGATTTTGTCTCCCTTTACAAAGCATATAATTATTTTCATATATGTATGTGTTCATAGTTAAGTATCGAGTTCTATAACTTTCTTTATGGACCCAAAATCAAGAACTGATCTATTCGCTAATTATAATTATGACGAGAAAGACCTCTCTAAGTTTTCTACATGCAACCTTTGTCCGGAATTGCTTTGGTACATGTATATAGTTTAGACTTTAGACACAACTTTATTAGACCAGATCGAACAATGAACTGGTCAATATTTCAATTTAAAGCTTGATTATTTAGACCAAAAGTTTAACTGGTTATAATAAAATGATTCTTTTACTAATCAAAACTGCATTGACATCTTGATAGTGAAAATCTCTTCTACTTAAAAAGAGGCTCAAGAGTTCAAAAGATCTATAGTGTTATTTTTTATTGTTTGTTTTCAATATTTAAGCAAGCAACCTAACAAACTCGCATAGAAAGGTATTAGAAAATGGAAGAAAAAACTAATGAAAAATCAAACAAAAAAAAAAGACTCGAGATCAATGTTCGCAAAGGAAACAGAATGTAGGGAAAAAATAAGACAAATGTGGGGGCTTTGCTCTACCCCCCATACCTTCGCTAGTGTATCAGAGCGGTGGAGGGTGAGGTTGTCTCCCAGTAAGGGAAGAGGACAGGGGTGGGACTTGGGAGTGAAGGTAGCACGAAAAGGTTTCAATAAATTCAAGAGTAAATTTTCATTAATTAATCATACTTCACTGTAGTGCCCCCTGAGTCTTCATAGGCCATACCCGGGGCAGACTTGTCTTAATTTTTTTTTAGTTTAGTTTTGATTTGGCATGTTAGAATTTTTGACTGAATGTTAGCCTGCTGTATGAAGTCATAATATTTTTTTGTTCAATTTATAATGTCTCCAATAGCTAGATAGAACATAGAGTGTAAATAAGAAAAGAGAGAAGAATAGGAGCTAATTTAGGGGCTCCTGTTGGAATTGAGCCGTGAAAACTAGAAAAATAGGACACTAAAAAGTAAAAGAAAAACTATCAATCATTCATTGAGACCATATATATAATTTAGATGCTGCTAGAGATGCTGTAACAAAGTGACAGTGAGAACGCAGGACGAAACTAGCCATGATTCGAGAGTGAACGGATGGGCACAGCACAGCACAGTCCAGGTCGTGGCGGGATGGAAATGAGGAGGTTGCTTCCTTGCTGGTACATACAGTGGGTCGTCGATCGGAGTTGGGAGCGTGGGATGGGGTGCTGCGCACGCCAATGCCTGTGTATATGCTAAAAAATCGAAGGTGGTACGGCCGCAGTGACAACTGCTCTTGTCACGAGAGGTTTTCTATCCTACTGCGGCTGTGTTTAGTTCCCACTATAGCCCTTTTCGTTTGTTTGTGGTAAATATTGTCCTATCATGGTCTAACTAGGCTCAAAATATTCGTCTCGCAAAGTACATCCAAACTGCTCAATTAGTTATTTTGTTTACCTACATTTCATACTCTATGCATGCGTCTAAAGATTCGATGTGATGAGAAATCTTAACGATGTGATGGAAAATTCAGGTGAGCTAAACACAGCCTACTACGACGCAGGACGCACAATGGCACAGCCTTAAAAGTCCTTGACGACAAAAATCAGTGTGGGCCCTGTCCGGGAGGAGAGAGCGGGCCACTGGATCCGAGCTCCGTGAACAGCACGCTGCAATGAGATCGTATTTATGTAGCATTTGAGGGAGGAGAGTACTAATAAAAACGATAATCATCATATGTTCCACAAGCGTGACACGTTTATCGTCGTTACACCAAAAGTAAATTGACACGTCTCGGTATTTTAGGAGACTGCTGCTTGTGACAGTCTACATTAATATTTGGATAGCATATCACAAAATCATGTTTGTAGTACTGCATCACGGAGTTGGTAGGAGGCACGTCGGGTGAGGCCAACGGTGCCCTTGCTGAGAGGAGCCGAGGACGTGATCTAGCAAAGGGCAGGGGCGTCGGGCATTGCGCCTGCGCCCGAGGACGAGGCCTGGTGAAGTGCGAGGCGTCGGGCATTAGCAGGCTAAGCTCGGGTGTGTGAGTTACGTTCTAGATGGGGGCCTGGACATGAATCAAAATAGAAAGAGTGAATTTCACTGGCGGTCGTCAAACTTGTCTCAAAGTTCTCGTGTAGGTACTAAAAGTTTCTAATTGCACATTTAACTTGCTAAACTTATTCTGAGTTCTTATCCGGGTCCCAACACTTTTAAATTCCGCATTTAGCTCCGTAAACGTGTCTCGAGTTCTTATTCACTTTCTAGTCCTTTCAAAATGCGCATTTAGCTCCCGAAACTTGCCCCAAATTCTTATCCCGATCCCGGTACTTTCAAAATGCACGCTAATAAGTTGTACCATCTCAGTCCATCCCCTCTCCACACATTGTGCTGCATGTGTAGACCTAGCTTCATGGGCCCGCTTCGCTACTTGTTCGCCCCCGTCGTTTTTGCCCTACCACGGAAGGAGAGTGGACCGCCATCATGCATGCGGGTCGTTCGCTCAATCCGGTCCTAGTGAACGACAGCCAGTGTGGAATTAGAGAATCGGGGACATCATCATGTTTAGGGAGCAGAATGTGTAGCTTATTAAAAGTATCGTGACCTGAATAATAACTCGGGATAAGTTTGATTACCGCTAGTAAAATTTACGTAGATGCTTGGACTTCTCCAAGAACGAGGATTCCAGTGAAAGACTGTTTGGGCTCCAATAAGGCTCGGTTGAGAGTAATGACCAGGTCAGAGTTCTCTCTTGATGTCATTACCAGAAGGGACAGGGAAGCCACCTCCATTATGGGCCACGTGGCCTGTTGGCTTGCATGCGTGCAACCCGCGATCGTTGGCACGCCGGATTACTGCACAAGTCTCCTAGCTGACGAAAATCAGACTGTGGAAGCAGACCCCATCTGGAAGTGGAGAGCGGGCCATTGGAGCTCCGTGCACAGCACGCTGCGAATTAGTTCTTTTCTTCTAAACTTTAGACATATCACATCCACAAATATCAAATATAGACAAAATAAAAAAACTAATTGCACAATTTACGTGTAAAATAAGAGATTAATTAGGCTTAATTAATAATGGATTAATTAGGCTTAATAATTCATCTCACAATTTAGAGGCGAGTTCTATATTTAGTTTTTTATTGGTACCAAACACCCTCTTTGAATATTTCACAAAACATGCCTAATTAGTCCATGATTATACAATAATGTGGTACCGTAGCTAATGTGCTAATGATGAATTAATTAGGCTTAATAAATTCGTCTAACAGTTTACATGCGAGTTCTATAATTAGTTTTTTTATCGGTACCAAACACACTTTGGATATTCCACAAAACATTCGATGTCACATCCAATAACTTTACACTAAACAAGTACACATAATTATATGTCCTTATAGGGTGGCAATTGCAATTTCCCCATAGGAGCAGAGCAGTGCTGCGCTTGTAGAAAAGGTCCGTGTTTCAATCGCAAAAAAAAAAAAAAAAAAAAAAGGGTCCGTGTTGTACAGGCCATTCACTCCAGCCTCGTCAGTCGTCGTCCCATCACAGAAGCCAACTACTACACTATACTATCCACTCTACTACGCGGGCTGCTGGATGCCTGGATCCGGACGGCGAGCGGTCGGATCCGCAGCCGCGTGAAGGTCACGTTGCTGTGTGGCTTCACCGATCGATCTCCTTCCTGCTGCTGCTCCTTGAGGCCAAGATCAGAGCAGGCATCGTATCCGGGTGAGGCTTCACCTTCCTCGCTCTCCGACGCGCTGTGCATCTTGTTAGTTGTTATCAACACACACCTGCAGCCACAAATTTACCGAGTTGCTACCTGCAGGAACAACCCGCCGCGCTTACAATCATGGAGCTAGTGACGGGCGCAATTGGGAGCCTCCTTCCCAAGCTGGGCGAGTTGCGCAAGGAGGAGTACGGCCTCCAGAAGGGCGTGAAGAAGAAGATCCAGGCTCTCTCACAGGAGCTCAGGGCCGTGCACGCGGTCCTCCGCAAGATCGGCGATGTGCCAGCGGACCAGCTCGACGTGCAGGTCAGGCTCTGGGCGAGTCAAGTCAAGGAGGCATCCTATGACATGGAGGACATGGTCGACGCATTCTTGGTGCACGTCGTTGATGGCGGCCCTGATGAGCCTAAGGAGACAAACATGCTCGGGCGCCTTCTGAAGAAGGTACGCAGACTGATCCAGAACATCAAGGATCGCCGTAAGATCTCTGTCCTGATAGATGACATCAACGAGAAGCTTGAGGAGGTGGCGGCAAGGCGTGGCAGGTACGCACTCGGCAGCGTTGTTTCCAACCCTGTTGCAGCTGCAAATACCATCGACCCTCGCATCTTAAGTCTATACAAAAGGACAACAGAGCTTGTTGGCATCGAGGGACCAAGGGATGACCTCATCAAAAAGCTATCCCCAAGAGGATGATGTTGACCTGTCTGACAACATGAAAATCGTCTCTATCGTTTTTTTTTTTTTTGACAACAAACTCTTTTATATTATATTATCACAACAGATGCGGATTACTGAAGGGTCACAAGAAGACCCGGATACATTGAAGTCCTGGAACTGCAAAGAAAGGCAACCTTGTCCATGGTGACAGATTCTAACGAAGAAACCACCGGCGGAGGGTCGCAGGGCGTCGAGGGACGCATGCACCGGGCGGAAGGACCGCAAAAGCATCGGTTGAAGATGGGCTGGTCGAGCCGACTAAGAAAGTGCACACCGATGACCAATTGATATGGTTGGAGCTGTAAATTAGTCGGTGATTGAAGACGTGGCTCGGACCGGGATCCCAAGGGGAGGCGGCGCCGTCGATGGAGCACCGGGGAGAAGGGCCACCATACTGCTGCGATCTTGAGCACTAGAACCATAGACTGTTGTGGAGAAGAAGCATAAAAGAAAAGAAAGCTAAAAAAGAAGAGAAAAGAAGATGAAGCAACGGGAGGCGCAACGGGAGGCTTCTATACTTAGGTGAGCTGGGGAGGACACGCGTTTTCGTCGGAAGGAGGGAGGAAACCAGGAGCCTTGCATGCACGGCACACATCAGCTATGGACCCCACTTTGCAGGGCATGGGGCCCACCATGTGTTGGTCCAGGAAAAAAACCCCCAAGACGAAGAACGAATCGGAGACCGAGGAACCACCGTACGCCGCCTGAAGAGGCCGTCGATGCGGTCGGCGCCGTCCAGCCAGACATGCTGCCTCGCGGCTCGCTGGAACAGGATTGAAGACCGCTCCCATCGTAGCTCCTAGCTTCATCTGATTCGGCGCGTCGCAGATGTGGTTGCCGTCACCGAGCACCAGCCACGCTGCAGCAACCTCCGCCCGATCTTCTCCCGCGGTGGCGGAGCAGACGGCCGCCCAACCAACGCTCGTCAGCTGATCCGCCTCGCCCGCGCAGAGTTGTTCGTGGAGCCGCGCAGTCGACAGAGCGTAAAGCTTGTCGAACCCGCATGAGGTGAAGTCGTAGTCGATCCAGACTCCGAGCTCTTCGCGGAAGAAGGCGGGCGTCACGTACGGGAGTGGTAGTGAGGTCCACTGTGGCGGCGGCGGCGAGCGACGCTGGCTTGGTGGTGACCGACCGCGGGATTTTTGGGGCGTCGCGGAGAGGCAGCAAGGCGGGCAGAGGAGGATGAAGAAAACGAAATAGAAAAGGAACTTCATATCTCTTATTTGGCTAGGGAATCTTACAAGGAAGAGGGAGAGGGACGGGGAGACAAAGAGAATCGATCCCCCCTGCCTCGTCGCCCCGGCGAAGCTTCGCCGGAGAAGGAGGCAGGGGGGGCCGGTGGGTGGAGAGGAGAAGGTCAGGAGTAGCGTAAGGGGAACGGCATTTCGCCACAAGCCACGAAGGGCACTACCACATCGTCTCTATCGTTGGATTTGGAGGACTGGGAAAGACTACTCTCGCTAAAGCTGTATATGATCACTTTAAACCACAGTTCAAGAGGAGAGCCTCTGTCGTTCCAGTGCACGAGAATCCCGACATGAACAAGGCAACCGATGACCAGCTTAAACCGCACTTCCAGTGTGGGGCTTTTGTTCTAGTAGGTAGGAATCCTGATATGAAGAAAGTCTTTAGAGACATTCTCATTGGTCTTGACGAAGAAAAGTACACGTATTCCAAACTGAAGGGGTTGGATGAAAATCAGCTCATGGGCAAGCTTAATGAATTCGCCAAGGAAAAAGAGGTACGAGTATAATCGCCTACCCACTTCTGATGACTCCTTACATATTGTGACTTTATGCTTCAGCACCTGTGCAAATATTCTTCCTTTTCTATCTTATTTTCTTTTGTTAAATAAAGGGTTAAGAGACATGTAGCTACGTTATTCCGTCTGAGATCCATAAATTAGTAGCAACTTAAATCTTCAATTGATGCAGATGGATTTAAAATAGTCATAAAGAAATAACTGTGTATTTTCAGCAAGAATTATAACTGCATAAGTTGTTACAAAATACGAATCTATTTTCACATTCAAATATGTATTCGTATCTACTAGCACAATTGCAAGCAAAATCCAGTTAGTCCTTGTAAGACAATCTCCTGCTGGCCTTGTATGTTTTACTGCAGCTTGCAGTTAGCAAGTCAGTCAATTGCTTGCTGCAGTTTCTAGGAAATTGCAAGGAAAGCAACTAGGAGTAGGACTAGTTCAGCAGAAGACTTGACTCAAGTCAAGGTCTTCTCTTAGGAACTTTCTAGGAAAGCCACTAGGGCTGCAATTTGTACTCACTTTAAGCCATAAATAAAAGGTAACTGTTTTAAAAACAGCAAGCTTGTTTGCTCCAAAAATTTACAAATTAGCACATCAATCAGTGTGAGAAAAACAGAGATTCAGCATATCCATATTGTAGCAGGCCCAAGTTTGATAGCTTTACTTATGTAACAAGATGCAATTGTATTATTAGCGCTAAGCACAAGATATATATACATCAAACACAAACATTGCCACATGGGGGATGTAAGTCTGTTAACCTGCAAAAATAAAATAGAAGTGCAACATGTCTGTTCCTTTGTAATACAAATGAGCACCAGTGTCTAGCCACACGATATCATATTAGCATGTACTAGTTTCTAGCCAAGCCATAGCATGTACCACTATCTTGCCTAGCAATAGCATGCAGAAGACTTCTTTTCTATGACCATTTGTTATGTCTGCATCATTAAAAAATGATGATGGCATGCATTTGATCTTCTTCCCATTTACTTGTCTTATCATCTTTCTCAACCTGGGCTGCTACTACCTCACCCTTTCGTTCCACAAGTTTGTTGAGAAATGAGAAACAGTGGTCCCAACTTGTCTGTTTCGTTTGTAGTGGCTCGAGCCACTAGAAAGTAGAAAGAGAAAATGAGAGGCCTCTTTTGTAGTTGATATTGCCATTTTCCTGTTCTTTGTATGCTTTCTCATTTTAATTACTGTCTCATAGCTCTTAACGCTATCATGTGAATGTATAGGTGCTTCATTGTTATTGATGATATATGGGACAAAAAGACATGGGAATTAATCTGGTGTGCTATGCGAGAAATTAATTCTGGAAGTAGACTTATCATAACTACTCGTATTGATGAAGTCGCTGCACATGCTGGTCAAGCTTACAAAATACAGCCACTTTCTCTTGATAACTCTAAAAGATTATTGTATGCAAGAATAGTTGATGGTGAAGGGAAGTTTTTCAATAGTCCATCTTCTAAGCAAAGTGCATGTGCAAAAATTTTGAAGAAATGTGGTGGTGTGCCATTAGCTATCATTACAGTAGCTAGTTTGTTGGCTAGTAAACCAGGGGAGGACTGGTCTGAAGTCTACAATTGTATTGGTTTTGGGCATGGAGACAATGATGATGTCGATAATACTAGGAGGATATTGTCTTTTAGCTACTATGATATGTCTTCACATCTAAAGGCTTGCTTATTGTATCTAAGCGTATTTCCGGAAGATCATGTTATAGAGAAAAATAGTTTGATATGGAAGTGGATAGCTGAAGGTTTCATCACTGAGGAACAAGCAGCAGGAGGGGTCAGATTATTTGATCTCGGGAGAGTTACTTCAATGAATTGATAAACAAAAACATGATCCAGCCAAAGGAGACAAAACATGAAGGCTACATAGATGCGTGCTCTGTTCATGATATGATTCTTTGCCGAGTCCCTTTATCGGGCACTCGGTAAAGGCCAAGTAACCGTAACGGATGTTTGACGGTGATGACCGCCGTTGTCGAGTGTCGGATGGCGCGGCACTCGGCAAAGGCGCTAACTTTGACGAGTGTTTCATCGACCGCGACAATATAAAATACATGACATATAAGGTCTAATGAAGCTTACTTGAATTTGCCGTATTAATGTTCTATATTTACTTGCATGTATTGGTCCTTTGTTAAATTAATTGTTCTCGCAACTTCTTTTGGGATCTTCTGCCCAAGTACGGTACCTAGTATGTCACGATGGTTTGGACGCGCACCTCGTAGTGCATGTCCTTCACGAGTTTCAATAGGCTACATTTTTTTTGAGCCGCTTGCTTTGCCTTGTTGGCGCATATATCCCAACCAACATCTTAAGAAATCCTGCATATAGGCGTGATGTATCAAGTCATTATTTGAAGAATGTCCAATGAATGCAATCCATTAAGCAATGTAGTGTGACAAAGACTTACCCACAGCTCCTCCTTCACCTGCTCTGCCTTATTGGTGAACGTCCTGTTCTACCGATCATGTGCATCTGCCATGGCGGTGTAGTGCTCAAACGTGTAGGCCAGCTTCGTCTCTCCGCCCCACTCAACGAGGCCTGGGAAATGCTGCCTGCACAAAACAGCAAAAAAACACCATTGGGGTGGCATCTGTGACCACCTTCATCCACGATCCTGAAACTTCGATCCGGCCCAATTGATCAAGAAAAATTATCAGTTTGTATTATGATTTTGAACATAACAAATAAGAAAGTAGTGTTTACATGTAAAATTACTTACCTTTTCCCCGCGGGTTGAATCTCCAGCGTCTCTCAGGAGGTATCGGTCGATGTTGGAGTTGCGAGGACCTTGAAAGTAGACACCTGACACAGAAGAGGAAAAGCACGATTCTGCCACATCGGAAGAAGTGGACTCCCACCACCTCGTCTTCTCCCTAACTGCGTAGGGATGATGGCTTCACGTACAAAAAAAAAATTAATACTTTACCAAGTGCCAAGCGAAGACACTCGGCAATGGGGCCTCTTTGTTGAGTGTCACACTAAAACACTCGGCAAAGAAGTAGCCTTTGCCGAGTGTCGGCGCAAAAAGCGATCGACAAAGGCTAACGGTGGTGGCTAGCTAGGTCCGACGGCGACGCTGAATTTTCTGGCACTCAGCAAAGAATGTCTTTGCCGAGAGCCGGCACTCGGCAAAGAATCTTTTGTCGTGGTGTCAAGCCTTTGCCGAAAGTGTCGAGCCCAAGGCACTCAACAAAGGAAGTCTTTGCCGAAGTCGGGCATTCAGCAAAGAAAGCCTTTGCCGAGAGTCGAGCCCCAAGGCACTCAGCAAAGGGCCTTTTGCCTACTCTTTGCTCTGCAAAGGCAAAGCTCCTGTTTGTTTCTGGTAGTGTAACTATTTAGAATAGTTCAATTCACCCACTAGTGAAATTTGTCTTTTTGTTTATCTTCATTTGAGATATAACGGATTTGGCATAGATATATTAATAGGAATTGGTTGAGAAAGTAATATGATGGCAACTATGTTACACATATGAATATGAAAAAGTCAAGTCATTTGGAGGGAAAACATCACCTTTTTTCGTGTTACAATGAAGCGCTGATTCAGCATGTCTATTAGCAAAATGCACCCTTCATTTTCAGTGCACCCTAACTGCGTAGGGCTGATGGCTTCACGTACAAATGTGGCATAGGTAGTCTTGGACAGGGAGATTACATATTCTTGGTTTATTTTGTTACGTGAACCCATTATGTAACGTGTTTCTATGCTTTTCAGGGTGTATTACATGATGGAAATGTGGTTGCCATTAAGAGACTTCCACAATCGTCAAAGTTTAGTTGGGAGCACATTTATGCTATACTTCGTCTTGTTATGAGTCATCAGCACAAAAATATAGTGAAAATTCTGGGATATGTCACTCATGAAGTCCAATCTTTCTGGGTCATAGAATATATGCCGAAGGGAAGCTTGGACAAGGTTATCCGAGGCAAGTTTCCATAAAAATATATTAATCATTTTTTTGATGAATCAAAATATATTAATCATAGTTAACCTATATTTGCCATCTATCTCTTTTATCCTATAATTTGTTAAATAAAAACAATTAATATCAACTCTCTGATTTTTTTTTTTTTGCAGAGTCCCGACTTGATTGGTCCTCCCTCTTCCAGATAATTGAGGGATAGCCCAGGGTTTACATTACCTACATGAGCAGAATATTGTTCATAGGGATGTGAAACCAAGCAACATCCTCTTGGATTCTGATATGACTCCTAAGATTAATGATTTTGAAACATGTAAACTGTTGGATGATGTCGCTATTGACGACATAGCAGGCACGGTGTAAGTCGACATTCATGAAGCAGCTTCTTTCTTATTGGAACGAGTACATGACATACATGAAGCAGCTTCTTTCTTATTCTTATTTTTTCATTCCTTTTTTTTTTGAAACGAAGTTATTTCCTCTTTCATGAGTTTTTCCACTTTTAACCAATGCAGGGGATATCTAGACCCAGAATATTTTTATACGAGAGAAAAATTGTCAACCAAGATCGATGTATACGCTTTTGGCATCACCCTCATTGAGATTGTCAGCAGTATGTGCAGATACAAAACCACCTAGAGAATCCCATTTAGATAGATGGGTTAGTATCACACGCTACATTCAATCGTGTGTTCGATTGTTATTGTTTCCTTGTGACCTTCCCATGTCGTACAACTATAGTGATATATCTGTAACCCTTTCATTTGATTTGTCAGGCTTGGATCGCTTGGATGGAAGGTGACCTGGAGGAGGAGTTTGATGAGTCATTGTTCATTGATTCTCAGCTAATAGAAATTAAAGTCAAAAGCTATATGTCACACGTGCAATATATTTGTTTCTGTCACATGAATTTTCTGGCCGTCGGATCTTCTTTGAGGGTGATCTTGTCCGTTTCTTTGTTTGTTCTCTGACCCGCGCGGCCCAGTTCCTCCCCCTGCATGCGTATTTGTCTGGCGTCGCGGGGCCGGTTCCTGACATTTTTTTTGGGGGCAACGGCCGTTTTTATTGTTTTTGAACTGTTTTTTCTTCCCCATTTTGTTCTGTTCGTTTCCACATCCGGCGAAGCGGGGGGGAGGCGCAGGGCAGGGGGAGGTGGATGTGGGGCGGCGTTTTCGGCGACCTTGAAGGGGCAGCGGCCGGATTCGCCGTCGGCTATCGCTGAGGTATGGGTCGCAGCCTAAGTTTCTGTCCTAGGTCTGTTCTGGTTTGAAGTTTGCCCGTCGTTGCCAGCGAGAAATTCGAGATTTGGGGTATGGCGCTTTTGGTTTTTGGAATTGGCAGCAGGGGGCGGGGTGGTTGTTGTTTGTGCCTGGCGTATTGTGTGGAGAATCTATTCTGTTCGTATGAATCTCGTTTCGGCGTTGGTGTGTGTTCGTAGATTTGGGAAGGTCGCCGGTGGCCACCAGATTATGGTGGTTCATGCCCGCGCAGCTGCCTTCGTACAGGCTCCACCTCCCACCGCAGTTTTTGTGGTTGATTGTTTGATCCGTGTTGTACAGTCCAGAATTAGGCGGATTCATGCGTGCTATTTTTAGATCGTCAGTGGCCACCAGATGGATTCATCCGTGCTCTGTTCAGAACGCTAGTGGTCGATTGGATGTGGATTTTTGATTTGCAACTGAGGGGCTGCTTGTTTTTGTGCTTGGCGGATCAATTTGTTTTGTGAATCTGTTTGGGGTGATGCCTGTTGTATGGATCCATGGAAGCATTTCGCCCCATGTTGTTTTGTTTTTTGGATTTGTTTCTGGTTCGATCTATGGAGATGACGCCTGGATGATTGCTTTCCCTTCCCTTCTCGTGCCTCCATGCCGTTTTGCTCCTCCTCTGTCTGTACTCTATTCCACGCTCTCCAGTTCGTCCCTAAGCTCCAGCAAGCAGGCTCCCCGCTGGTCCAGCGGCTGCTTCAGGTGAGCGTGATGCAGACAGAAATGGACAACCAGCTGTTCGGCAGCAACATGCTGGACCCGCCCTTGGCGGCCGCCGGCACGCCCAACAGGTACCTCGCCCTGCATATGAGGTTCCAGCAGGACATGGTGGCCTATTTTGCTCTGCGAGTTCGGCGGCGGTGAGGAGGAGATGAGTGAGCTGCATGTGTACAGGAGACCGACTTTCCGGCACTCGCGCTGCGCCTCTACTCCGGTGGAAATCAGTGATTGCAGCATTTTTTTTCATTTCCTGTATTCTATTTCTGCTATGTTTGCATGCTATGTTTTAATGACATATCTCTATACGTGTATGCAGACAATCCTTTCTGTATCTTGTGCCAATTTTAGTCTGTGCAGCTTGATACTAGAATTTAGCGTATATGCCTGTTAGAAATAGCACCGCATGGTGATATCTATTTTTAGTGTTCAGAACTTCAGATTACTAACTGGTTGGGGGTATTTGTTTTGTGATTGTCATTGGCATGGTCCTTGCTTCTCCCTCTGCAAAGGTGTAGATGGAGATGAACTAAAAAGGCACCGGATTACTGAAATTTGTTCAGTATGATACTATCAGTGACAGTACTAGAGTCTCCAGGTCTACAAAGCTGCTTGAATTTTGTCATCTAAGTGGATGCAGAGCATAAATATGAAGTGTGTAGCGCATTCAGTTTTGCTTGTTGCTTTCATCTGAGCTAATGCTTGCGAGGGCTTGTTTATTTATCTCTAACTCAATTTTCAGCATAGTTGTCCGACTTATGTTTTTCTCATCTGTCTCCAATTGTTTTATACTATCTGGTCCTTTTGTATGGTTCAAGTCAATTTCCTGCTAATTTCTCTAGATAATAATGTTTTTTTGACAGACATTCTGTAGTCATTATTTTTAGAGTGAGAGAGCTGGGATTGGAGTTTCTAATGCCTTGACTTTTGTAATCTAGCTGCATTGGCTTTATTTTTGGTCTAGGATATTGTTTGATCTATTTCTATTTTCTAATGATTTCATTTTAAAATCTAGATGGCTATGAAGAGGAAGGCTGTTACATTTCGATTGGTGGTATTGTTTTAAATCTGTTTGGATTTAATTTTGGCCCAAATACAGTGTCTGCTTGTGAGTCAGTCTATCTGCCTATCTTTGCATCTCTGTTACATCTGCACTTTTGTAAAATTCATATATTAGGGTGTTTCAGTTCAGATTTTTAAGATTGGGCCTCTGGTCTGAAGTAGCAGTGGACTTTTTGTTATCTCTATTTTCTCAAATTCTTAAGTATTGTTTTTATTAGAAGAGTAATTGTACGTAGCTGTTCCCAATAGATTATTAATGGTTTATATTGATCTTTCAAAGTAAGTAATATCTTTTGGGTTATGTAATTAGGATACACCATCAAGGGATTCTTCTTTAATTAGCAAGTAACTTTTCATATTTCCATTTCCAATTTTATTAATTTTGCAAAGCATTTTTGCTGATGGTGTAGGCAGGCACTGGCTGTTAGCTTGTAATTTTTTCATATCACTTTTGATGCATTTCTGATGTGTGTGCTTCTATCTGTAATTGACAATCTAGTTTCTGTGCCATTTGGGGAAATAAGTGATTGCAGGATTTTTTTATTTTATTTTTGATTTCCTCTATTCTATTTCTCCTATGTTTGCATGCTAGTTTGAACGACATGTCTCTATACGTGTATGCTGACAACACTTTCTGTATGTTGTGCCAAATTTACTCTGTGCAGCTTGATATGAGAAGTTAGCATATATGCCTATTATAATTAGGTGATATCTATTTTTAGTGTTCAGAAGTTCAGATTAGTGACTGGTTGGGGTTATTTTGTTTTTGATTCTCATTGGCATGGTCCTTGCTTCTCCCTCTGCAAAGGTGTAGATTTAGATGAATTAGAAGGTACCGGATTACTGAAAATTTTTCAGTATCATATTATCATTGACTGTACTAGAGGCTCCAGGTCTACAAAGTTGATTGTATTTTGTCATCTGTACTTGCTCTTCTGTGTGGGTTTTGATATGAAGTTTTAACTACCCTTCCACTTCTATCTCACTCCATATGGTAATTTTTTTACCCAATTTTAGGTGAATAGCCTGCGTCTGTTGTTCTCTTCCCCAGTGAGCTACAGTTATTGTTCTCTGTTTTGTAGAGTAATCCTATCTTATGTACATAAATGTTTTTGTATAAGTGACATTTTGCTAACTCAATCTATAGTTATGCTTGAGATTCCCTACATTTTCTTTTTGAGACGCAGTTCAGTTTTTTATGACCACAGTTATGTCATTTTTTAACCAGATGGGTAGGAAGAGGAAGGTTGGAGATGGTGATATTGGAAGTTATGATTCCCTTTGATGAGCTGGATGGTGCTGATTTGCCATTGCCTCCTCGATTCTTTTGAACATGATGATATTGATGAGTCCATAGTTGATGATTTGGCTGATTCGGATGTAATTATATATTTCTTGACATTGCATCTACTATCATTTCTTCCTGTTGGTTTAAATTCTTTTGTTTTTATAGGATTCTCATTCATTTGATCGTCGGGTTTTCGATGAAGCATTATACAAGGAGTATATGAAAGAAGTATGTGCCTTTGTTCTGTACATCATCTGTAATTTTAAAATTGATAGTACTGAGTTATTCATGTTTTTTACATGCACATTTCCCTAAAAAATGCAAAGGTGCTCTAAGCTTAAGTCTATGAAAAACGGCAAATGCAATGATGTCTCAAGTGATAATAATGTATGTATTTTTTTCTTCCGCTTACCCATTTATAATTTTATGTTTTGTCATTTAATTTAACCATATGCTTATATTTTGTTTAGGTGCCAAGCCATTCTGATGGTAGAGTTAAAGTTGGTTTTCAAAGTTTTCAGCTTCTACATTCTCAAATGTGATTAATTCCCTTTCCGAGACCCACAAAGATGTTATTCGGAAGTATGGATTTGGTTCTCTCCTTCTTTTTGATAATTGTTCTGTTCCAAGGAAATTCGCTCATTGGGTTGCTTTCGACTTGTGAACCCTAATTCGAGATATTGTTGTTGATGGGAAGGTTATCTCTCTAACTAAGGAGTTCATTGCACTTGGTCTTGGATCTCCCCTTTGGTGGTTCTCCAATTCCTTCGACTATTCTTCTGGGAAGTCGTGCCTCGCTCTCTAGATTTGGGAAGGATACTTGTGCCTCCTATCAACTTCTTTTATGATGCTCTTATTTCTAAGGAGGGATTGTCCGATGATGACATTTTAAATACGCTTTTGTTGTTGTTGCGATAAGTCGTTTCCTGTGTCCTAATTCTTCATCCGTGCCTAGTCAAAAATTCTTGGGTATATTTGAAGATCTTGACAAGATACGGTCTTATGATTGGTGTGATTATGTTCTCGTCTTGGTTACTTGAGTATATCAAATCATTCAATCAGTTCAAGAACTGCAAGTCTACCAACAGAGCTACTCTTGGTGGATGTCTTTATTTCCTTGCTGTGACGTTTTTATTTTTTTATTCATTCGGATGATTTTGATTAAATATGATTTGTCTTGTTTCATTTTCACTATATTAATTCATACTATCTTTTTAATTTTCCAGGTCCTATATCTTGATCATGTCGATTTTGGTTGTCATCAAGTTGCTTCTACCATTCAGCGCGCATTTCTGTTTGGAAAAAGATATGATCAAGCAGTATTCAAACATGGATAAGAAACAGGAAGGCTGTTTTGGATACCACCCAATCATGGATTATTCGAGGACTTGCTACGCTAAGGTTATGTTCTTGTTTGGATCTCACTAGCTGATTATTGAATCAATGCTGTGATTGTCTTGTGTACATTTTATTAGTTTTTAACTAGCTGGTTCCTTTGTTATTCCCTTTCTCAGATATGAGCTTACTCCCTCAACTCATGCACCAAACTGTTGATGCTGATTTTTTCCAACCTAGAAACTTATGCTCGTTGTAAGCTACCTGAGTTGAAAACTGCTATTTGCAAGCTTATCGAGAAGCATTGTCTAAATAGTGGTGTTTTACGTCAACTTTGATGTAAATTCAATTGCTGCCTTTCCCTGACGAAATGAGATTGACCTTCATCAAGCTGTGGAAACATGTGTTTTCTGTTTCTACAATGTCTCAAGTTCTTGTCTTGGAAGTTATTAGGTTGCTCTCTGACTTTGTGA
Source organism: Hyparrhenia diplandra (assembly GCA_015847255.1). Classification (NCBI taxonomy): domain Eukaryota; kingdom Viridiplantae; phylum Streptophyta; class Magnoliopsida; order Poales; family Poaceae; genus Hyparrhenia; species Hyparrhenia diplandra. The sequence goes on along the minus strand of JADLZK010012239.1, from coordinate 911,899 downwards.
AAAATGATGATGATTTTGGTTCCTGTGATGGTATTCATGAGTCTTCATCTACTGTCCATGATGGTGTTTGTATGGATCATAATACTGTTGATGATAATCCTATGCATTCTGGGCCCTCCAAGGCTAATTCTTTTTGCTCCTGTTGGAAAATCAAATGGTATGCATTTTCACTTTGTAATCTCATATTTTCCTCTTTTTTCTTGCTTCCCTATATATTTTTTCGTTTTGATTGCACTTCTCCTTTCTATTAGGTAAGCAATCGGGATGTAGAATTTATTCATCCTTCTCAGTATAAACTCCATCAGAAGCTTACTCATGTATGTCTTTTCATTTTACCTTTTTTTCCATAATCATTCTCTCTGCAATGTAATTTTTCGTTAATGCTTTCATTTTTTTTTTCACAGTCTCCTAAATGCAATGCTTCGGATGGTTTGTCCAAGTTGAAAATGGCTGGTTAGTTCTTTTATTATTTTTGTTTACTCTTCTTTTTCCTTGACTCTCATGTTGTACTTCTTATTTCTCTTTTTATTTAATTTACTTTTTGGCTGTGATTTGATTTAAAAATGTAATCCTTTTTCAAAACTCCCTAGATGGTCTACCAAGCTCTTCAAAATCTGTGATTGACTCCAGGAGTCCTCTTGTTGACATTTCGAATTCTAAAACTTTGAGGAAATCTTGTCTGAAGAAATCTAAATCATTGGAGAATTATCAACTCCCCAGGGTGATGGCTCATCAAAGAGGACTGCTAGTGTCATAAAGAAGTCAGGCTTAGATGATCCTCATGTTAGTTTCATTTTTTGTTTTTTTTTCAAATTGTTTCCTTGCTTTTAGTTTATTCTGTATATTTATTACATGCCCATTTTTTTCCCCAGGTTGCTTTGCCTGTGCAGTCCTTAGATTTCAGCCAGTTTTCCCCATCTGCTCATGTTCCTGGATGTGGGTCGAAGGTCACTTCGTTTGCTGCATCTATGCCTTGCTCTTCTAAAAACAATTCTGAGGTATCTTTGTTTCTTGAATACCATTTCTTGTCTTTTTTTTTCAAACAATATAACAAAAGTAACTGGCATGTTTTGTATACCATGCTTACTGTTTTTGTTCATTCAATGCAGCACTCTCCAGAAGTTAGAATTGTTGGCGAGAAATCTTTTAGTCATCCTGTTTCCGAAATGACTGAGAGGTGTAATGCTATTTACAATGAGCAAATGAAATTTGGTGGCTGTTCTAGGTCTTCTGCTATTAAAGATCGTCATGTCAGTTTTTCCAGCCGTGCTCAATTGAGTCAATCTTTTGCCAATAAGCCTGAAGGCTATGCCCGCTCGCATGGATCTGGGCGTATTGTTAACCCTGGGCACTCTTCTTGTGGGGATTCTGAGCTGCCTAAGTCAAAGTTCTATCAAGTGAATAAATCTGAATTTGATAATTACAGGATTTTGTGCAAATTGGCTTCTTCTGAGTTTCAGGGGTTAGTCCTCATTCTACTTTAGTAGTTTCATTATGATTTTCTATCTACATGTCATTGTTGATTTTATATTTTAACTTTTTCGCAGTGAAGACGCAGTCTCTATGTCTGGCGTCCAATGCACTTTTTGGTCCCTTGGCGAATCCTGAAGCCTCGTGGTTATGTTAACACTTTCGTTATGTCTTGTTTCTGCTACAATTTGTTTTCCAAGTTTAATGGTCATCCTGATCAGTCAAAAGGCATTACTTTTTCTCAAACATTGGTGTAAGTTTTTTTCCCTTTTCTGTCCCTTTTCTTATACGGCTCTTTGTTTGCTTTTTATATACATAGTAACTTTTTGTTTCCAGGATAACTTGTTGAAGGATTATGCTCATGTTAATGAAGTCTTGTTGAAACGGGCATTCACGTGGTCTTCTAAGGCTAGGCATTTGCTGAGATCACAACTTTTTTTCCCCATTCTCCACAACAATCACTGGTTTGTGTTAAAGTGGTTGACATTAAGGACCGCCTCTTCATATTTCTTGATTAAGCTATATGCTAGGAATTCCAAGTATCACCAAGATATTGAAGAAAGGCTGGTATGACAGTTTTTTATTGCAGATTTTGTCTTCATTTTTGGCATATATGGTTTTTTTTCCCTATATAAAAAATTCAATGCTCACTATGTCTTTTTTTTCAGATCAAGTCTTTCCAGTATCTTTGGAACAAATTAGTTGAAGTTGAAATGGATTTCAAATTTTATGGCATTAGATATCCTAATGTTCCTGTTCAGCATTTGGATAATCTGTAAGTCTCCCCCCCTTTTTATTTTCCCATTGACATAGCTCCAGTAGTATGTGATGTGCTTTTTCTAAAAGATATAATACATGCTAGGACCACATCTGTAGAGAGTTTATTATATCCTAATTAAAAGATCAGGATACTATTCTACAGGTGTGTGTGTGCTTGATATCTAGCAAAACTACATTACAACTGCTGCAACTAGCTTGTATTTCTTCTGCAGTATCAACACATAAGAAGCTTCTTCTTTGTTATTATCCTGATCAGTATCAGTTTGAGTAGCTTCTCTGTGCTAGTGTCCTGATCAGTATCAGTTTTAGTTTCTTCATTCTTTTGAGCACAACAAGAATACCACACAATTGGGGTGGATAAACCAAGTGAACTACATGATCGATTTTTTTCTGTACTACATGATAGCGCCTAGTGTCTAGCTATTAGTCATCAATATTTGGTTGTTTTTGTCTTTTACAGTATCAATATTGATTTTTACAGTATAGTGGATTATCTTTCTGAGGAGTCTGTCAGACTGAACTGAACCCTATGTGTTATTTGTGTGTGTTTTTCAAATAAAATGGCCACTTGGAAATGGAAGGTCTCATCATAAATCTAAATGACACATGTCTGAACTGATAGATACTAAATGATCAGCTATATTATCTTGTGCAGTATAGAGCCTTGTATCAACGTCAGTTTTTAGTCCTTTTTGATTTTCTGTTTGTTTCTAAATGAATCTATATTTTTTTTTCTGTACAGTTATGATTCCGGCTTTTATGCTATGATGTGCCTCGAACACTGGACTTCTAATTCAGATGATTTCATTAATCTGTTCTCTCGTGAAGATATGCCGTCTATTAGAATCAAGATCGCTAATGAACTTTTCTTCCATTACAAGAACGAAGGAATGAAATCTCGTGTGTTTGATTACAAACTTGAGGTTTTGTTTACACTGTAATCACTTTTTCCTCTCTTTTGGGTAATAAGACTGATATGTCAGTTTTATTGTCTCACTCTTTTTTTTCCTTTTTTTTCAGGACTGAAACCACGACGCTAGTGCCTCTCTGGTTCTCTTGATGTGAAGCTTAACCCCTACACTGCGTAGCCATTTTTTCTTTTTCCTATTGCATTTTTGTTTAGGAATCGAAATATATGAAAATTGTACGAGGACGTATGTTCCAGTACCTCTACTTTTTGTTTTGTTTCACAAACATTTGTGTGGTGTATTAATATTTGTTCCCACCACCATTACATCACAATGTTCTGGAGAATTACATTTCTAATATTGCAGAAATTAAATAAAGCCCTGATTCTATGCTGCCTCCGTGATCTTTTCATCATTCTTCATCTTCGTTGTCTTCAACCGCTTTCTTTTTGCTTCTTTTTAAGCTTGGACACTGGACCTGCATTAGACATATGTTAGTTTAGTATTTATTCATATCTGTAGTATGTCAAAGTTAGGGGTTTTAAATCTTACTTGTATTCGATTGCCTTCTTGTTCTTGTCCTTGCACGGGGGTTTTGCCTTTGCTTGCCTTTTCTTTTTTTTTTTTTGGCCTCTTCTTCTGCTTCCTTTCTTTTTATTTCTTCTATTATAGCCATTAGTCTTGTAGGTTTCTTAGGTCTCCCCTTGTTTTTAACCCTGTCGGATCCTGAAGATTTGTGTATTCATCTTGTGCTTCTGGCGTAGCTGGCTGGTTGTTGTCGATGTTCTGCTCTTCATTAATTATGGCCTCGTATTGGATTTGTCTTCAATTGCCTTTTCTATTTTCCCCCACATCTGTTTCAATCTGTCGAATTCCTCATCAAGGTAATCCATCCATTCTTCACTCTTTTGCCCCTTTTCGGCGTTAGGCTGTGCTGCTCTTCTTGACAAATGATTGAATCTGAGTAGTTTATGTGTTTTGGTGCATCTTCCGGTTGATCTCCTGTCATCTTCGACTCCTTCTTTCTCCACCTATCTATGAAGTATTTCTCGGGTATCTTGTCAACCTCTTCTTCTACTATTACTTTCAGGATGTGACAACAAAGGATCCGTCCTTGCTAAATTTTTTCACAGATGCAATGAAATTCCTCTATGCCTTTGGTTAGATTGGCCATGACTATGTATTTCCTAGTGTTTTCCTGTTCTGGACCTTGTTTGACTTGAACCAGACCTCAAATGATTCGCCCGTCTCCCCTTCCTTTGTATTTTAACCTCTCTGTCAACTTCAGTTGGAACTGAAATTTGAGAAATATGTTCCTATTATAAAAGTTGAGCAGCCTGTAACTCTATTTTGTATCCAGTCTGTAATTCCTTTGGCCTCTTTTTGTTTGCTTGTGATTATCCTCGATTCGCTTCCATAATCCCTATTACATCAATTATCCTTTGGTATTCTTTGATGAAGCTCATTATGCTATATGTAGGTCGATATTGTCTTTCACTCTTGAGTTCGTCTGCTCTCACTCCTTCTTGTGCTTTGGAGGAACGGATAGAAGTTGGTCTTGAAAACACAGGTATGAAAATTTTTCTGTTTTCCCACATGTATGTTAAGTATTTGTTCTCTTCGACCTTGAACTCTGCAATCATTTTTTCCCATTCATCCTCAAACTCCTCCACTTTGTGACTGAGTAATCCACTATATCCTCAAATTTTTTTGCCATTCCTGCATTTTTTGCAAAGACTCTTGCATTTTTAAGCTGTAGCATTTGGACTTTATGTGAAAAAACAGTTCACATAATGCTTGTATTTGGCATGACGGTTGCAATGGCTGCTCTCATTGCAAGATCTTGGTCTGTAATTATGGTCTTGGGATGCTTTCCTCCCATTGACTCTAGGAATACTTCAAACACCCATTTGAATGTTTTACATTTGTTTCATCGAGACATGAATGCGCATCCAAATATAAGTGTATGTGAATGTCCCGAGATCCCAACTATAGGTGTGCATGGTAGATTATACCTGTTTGTCATGTATGTAGCATCAAAACTCACCACGATCCCCATATTCTGCATACCACTTCGGTGATACCCCCTCCCTCAATACATGTTCTTCACTTTGTTATGTTCATCAAGTTCGAACTTGTAGAAGAAAGATGGATCTTACGCTTTCCTCTCTCTGAAATAAGCGCAGCACCTTATTCATGTCGTTTCCTGTGACCTCCATATTGATTTTTGTTCTCTCATTCTGAACATCCTTTGTTTTATATGGCGGTCTTTGTGACATGTCCTCTTAGGTATGATAGTATTGCGATCATCTTTCTTGTTGGTATATTGCTATCATTCGGTGTTACGTATCATTAGCTTTTCCATTTCGCTCATGTATTTTCTGCCTTTGAATAACTGTTTGCTATCTCCTGAACGAGGTCATGATTGTGATCTAGCTCGGTCTTACCACATACCATCTCTTATCTTGTTGTTCTTTTACTTCCATCGGCCTTTGGGCGGTCGACTTAATTTGTGTATTAGTTTTCCTCTTTCCGCCTTTGCCTTTTTTTTTTTTTTGATGTGCTATTGCAGCCACTTCTTCTTGCTGAACTGTCTTCTCTGGTGGTCCTTTCCCATATCTATGGCACCTCATCTCCCTCTTGTAAATCTCCCTGTTTTTTTTTTTTGCTTGTGGTTCTATGTGTATGGGTGGTACTGACCTCGAAGCCTGCCATGTAAGCGTATAGTTCAAAGAACTTTTGTGCAGCCTCAAATGACTCAAATGACATATGAAGCTCTGGAGTGTACTTGCTATCAATTGGAGCATTGTTCCCTTCTTTTGCAGCTTTTTCTTCACTTTCCAAGAATTCTTCAATATCTCCTTCTGTTATCTCCTCCATTTCATGAACTCCTTCATGTTCTCTAATCTGTTGATCTGATTGCTCCCCAGTTGAATAGTCTGATGATGTATACTGCTGATTTGTTGATGATCCAGGTACTGCTTCTGCGCTGCTGTTTGTTGTCTTGCCAGGCCTGCACACAACCTGCATAACCAATTTAAGGTTAGTAAAATAATCTTTTTTTTCTTTCTCGAGTCATCTGTATTGTGATCTTATATGAATCTGTGTTCACCTCTTCTACTTGCATTGACTGAAATATATCTGTTATATTTTGTTGTTCATCCAGTCCATCATCTTCATATGTCAAGTAGCTGTCATGCTGATCCTGTTTAATCAGCTATTAAATTAATGAATTAAATTCAAATTCATTTTTCTATTTTTGTGTTTATTAAAACACTTACAGTGTATTCTCCTGCAACACTTATATCTGTGTCGTTGTTGAATTCATTTGCATATCCTTCTCTCTGATGCAGCGGCTGTTCTGATCCGTTGTTCATTTGTAGCCACTCATGATCCCAGCCATCCTGCATTTATCATTTCTTTGACAGGTTAGTCTCAAGATTATCTTTTAAGCATTTTATATTTTTTTACCTATATTATCCTTTTAAATTTATTTTTGTGATGCCATTTTTTCTCACCTGTAATGTGTGTCTCATAACCTGTTCTTCTTGAGAGGAAGACCATGTTTGCTGCATCAGTAGTGCTGTCATTGGACCCTACAATATTTTCATATTATTAGAATATGTGATTCCTGTGACCTTTTTGCACCCCTATTGATCAATGCTTATGTTTATGTTTATAAACATTTGTCACCTGGAATGTCATCGTTTGATTGATTGGTGTGGCAATCTCTTGGTCCCTGTTCCATGGAAATAGGCTTGTTGTTTCAGGTAGCCATGACCCTGTTGCCTGTAATCATTTCTTAAAATGATTATGGTGTAATGATGTAATAAAACAAGGGGAATTTTTTTTTTTGTTTTTTGTAGTACATGTTATTAGTTGCACATTAAACCCATTGTCTGAAAACCATTGTCTTACCTGTGTTCTTTGTTGATATTGGTGCCCACACCCTTCCTGTGTTCTGTGTTGATCTTGAGGCAAAGCAGGCCCCTGTTGCCCATATGTCGTCTGCTTCTGTTTTCGTCTCTATAATATTTTCTTCAGCTATTAGTTAATACATGCATTTGTCTACACAATATGTATTAATCTAGAGAGATTTTATGCTTTTGTGTTTCTTACCTGTGCTTCATCTTGAATTGGAACTCGGCCTGTTGTTTGAGGAAGCCATGATCCTGGAACCTGTAGAAGGGCATAGTGATATAATAAAAACAGGGGAAATCTGTTTTATATTTGTTTTTGTATTAAAAGTTGTGAGTTGCACATATACCACCTATGTATGTGGTTTTACAGTGTCTTTTTTTCTGAAAAGTCATTGTCTTACCTGTGCAATTTCTTGATATTCGTGCATGGTATGGCCCTGTTGTCCACATCCTGCATTTGTTTTGTGTTGATCTTGACGAAAAGGAGGTCCCTGGTGTCCAAATGCTTCCTGCTTCTGCTTCCCTCTCTGCAATATTTTCTTTACTAATTAGGTATGTATCTTGAGAGGTTATGGTTTTTGTGTTTCTTACCTCTGTTTCATCTTGTATTGGATGCAGAGGAGGATCTTGAATTGGATGCAGAGGAGGATCTTGGGTCTCATCTGGTGGCTGCATCCTTCTTGTCCTGGGAATTTTTTTCCCTTTTTGTCGATGGATTTCTTCCCCTCGTCTGATGGTGCGTGCCTGGTGTTTTGTCAAGGCAAAGGCAAGTGTCTTAATCCCTCGACCCTCCCCTCTCCCCCTCGACCCTCCCCTCTCCCCTCTCTCTTTGCTCAGATTCGTTTTCTGCTAGCTTCTTGGTCTGCAAGTTTGCATTTTTTTCATTTTAACCCCTCCTTTTTATTATTTCTTTTATCCTTTTGCAACATAATGCCATTGGGCTGAGGCCTTTTTTCGTACAGGGCCCAAATACTGTTCTAGTGCTTCTTTCTTTGAATGGGCCCAATTTTATTATATCCCAATAACAGGCTGGGCCCGGTTTTTTTATGTGTTGGGCTTTGTTGGGATCGCGAAATATAGCTTTTTAATGGATCCATTTGCCGTTTTGACTTGTTCTGGAGATGTGGACGGTTCTCACTGCATTTAGCTCTTCTATTTACTCCCCACCCATTGGTTTGCCTCCTATAAAACTTTCCCTGTTCTGGTTGAACTGTGTTCACCCCCCCTCCCACACCCATTTCACAGTGTTTTGCCTATCCCGATTTATATATTCTCCCTCCATGCTTCATTCTTGGTATTGTTTTAAATCTGTTTGGATTTATATTTTTGGCCCGAATACGATTAATGCGCTTTTGAGTCGGTCTGTCTGGCTATCCCTTTGACTTTGGCGTATGGTTTGTCTTTTTTCATTGGTTTTGGCCTTTTTTTTTAAGTTTTTAACCCCGCCTATGTTTGTGCACATTTCATGTTTGTTATTGCACATCATAGCGGGGTCCAAAAACCCCGTAAAGGGTGATGGAAAACTTTTTAAAATTTTCGGTTTTCCTTTCTTCGGTATTTAAGGGGTTCAAGCTGTCATAGAATTCGGTAAGTTTTCTAGTCACTATTTTGTTTGGGGCTTTGGGTGGTGCTTTGGGGCTTTGGGTGGTGCTTTGGGGCTTTAGTAGGGTGGTTTGGTTGTTTTGGGATTTGGGAGGGTGGTTTTTGTGTTTTGGGCTTTGGAAGGGTGGTTTTGGGCTTTGGTAGGGTGGTTTGGATGTTTTGGGCTTTGGGAGGTTGGTTTTGGGCTTTGGGAGGGTGGTTTGGGTGTTTTGGGCTTAGGTAGGGTGGTTTGGGGGTTTGAGAGGGGTGGTTTGGGGCTTAGGTAGGTGGTGTGGGGCTTTGGGGTGTGGTTTGGTGCTTTGGGAGGGTGGTTTGTGTGTTTTGGGCTTTGGTAGGGTGGTTTGTTGGTTTTGGGCTTTGGAAAGGTGGTTTTGGGCTTTGGGAGGGTGGTTTGGGTGTTTTGGGCTTTGGGAGGTTGGTTTTGGGCTTTGGGAGGGTGGTTTGGGCTTTTTGGGCTTAGGTAGGGTGGTTTGGGGGTTTGAGAGGGTGGTTTGGGGCTTAGGTAGGTGGTGTGGGGCTTTGGGAGTGTGGTTTGGTGCTTTAGGAGGGTGGTTTGGGTGTTTTGGTCTTTGGTAGGGGGTTTGGTTGTTTTGGGCTTTGCGAGGGTGGTTTTGGGCTTTGGTAGGGTGGTTTGGTTGTTTTGGGCTTAGGTAGGGTGGTTTGGGGCTTTGGGTGGTGGTTTGGGGCTTTGGTAGGGTGGTTTAGGGCTTTGGGCTTTGGGAGATGGTTTGGGGCTTTGGGAGGAGGGTGGTTTGGACGTTTTGGGCTTTGTTAAAAATGTAAAGGAAGAATGCTTTGAGATGAGATGCAAGCGTGCTCTTCATCCTTGATCGTCTGTCTTTGTTTTGCGGTGTCTTAACCGTCTTTCATCAAGTTTCTTGGTGATTAACCGATCCTGATGGGAATTGTTGGATCCATATAGTTTCTTCATCATGTCATCTTTGAAGCATTTGCTTTTTATTGTGTACTTGACCATTACATCAAGCTTTACCAACTGTTAATGCACCATTCCCCATTGAAGTCAATAATTGGTATCCATGAGTGTTATGCCCTTTTTTCTATTTTTCATCAACTGTTAATTCTGAGGTGAATGACATCAGGTTTTGATCTCAAGAAATTGCTTGATTGCATTGTCAATCTGGAGGTCTGACAACTACATCCTGTGCAAGGAGCAGGAAGAGCAGGTTTGTCATGACGATCTTCCTTTCTTAGCTCTCTGAATCTATGTATCTTCTGGTCTGTATTTGACTCTGCTATGCCTATCATCATCACTAGTTGATTTTGCTATGCCTATCATCATCACTTTATTTGTTCAACTATGAGTCCCTTGAAATGTAGTCATGATCAACAAATAGCATTATTTGGGCTTAGCATTCTTCTGTGTATATCCTGTACCGAGTACACAACACCAAAGAAAGTTTAATACACCCAGCTGTGGTTTGTGCAGTGGCTCAGTTTTTGTTTTTGCAGCTGGAACTGTAGTCTGACTGTCTGAATGCTGCCATTGAACTGTAGTTTCGTTACAAGTTCAGTCATACAAGTGTCTGACTGTCATACTATTTGCCTGTCTACTCTCTGTGCCTGATAGTCTGAGACTCTGCTTTTCTTCTGCTGTCCGATTTCTGTATGAAACCGAAGCCCCAACCTGATGAATCGATTCCTTTGTACAGGGTGTTCTTGGGCAGTGTGAGCACTCCACAGTCTGGATGTTGAGCTTTCAAAAGTTCACAGTCTGGTCTATCTTAAATCATGTGATAGGAGCTTACAAAATACATGAATTTTGTTTTCCCTATTTTTCATGTGATTTTTGGCTTCCTGTCACACGTTTTCACAACTCGTGTAAATCAAAATTCATGTGTCAGGAGCTTACAGAATACATGAATTCTGTTTGCCCTTTATTAATGTGTTTTTGACTTCCAAATTGCACGTGTGATGGATTCGCTGAAATCACACGTGTTCCCATTAGACAGCCTCAAATTAAAAGGTGCGTGGTGGTAGGGCTTCTGTGTGCTCAGCATAGAAGGTCAGACCGCCCCACCATGGCAGATGTTCTTCAGATGCTACATGCCGAGACAGATCTTCCGACCCCAAAGATACCAGACTACATCAAGTTCTATGGTGGGAACAGCCCCGCTGCCTGGTCAGATGAATCCATCACCCCGAGATGACGCCATAATTTTGCACTTAACTAACTGGTCTCTTTTCGTAAGGAATTATACAGTTTTTCGTTTAACTGGCTTTTATGGATTGCTTGAAAAGCTCAAGACAGGACCCTTGCACATAAGGTATTTGCCTCAAACTTGTCAGGCGGTTTCAGTTCTGTTATGTGTTCAATACTTCCATGGCCTTGGTTGAATTGGTCATCTCCCAGGAGTTGCTCAGCTATATTTGAAAATATATGTCAAACGGTGTTCATTTCCTGCTAATCTCTAAACTCATTTTACTATCTTATACAATTGACCCTGAAGATATTGCATTGGAGAAGGTTCAAGTTAATGGAAACTATGTGAAAGCTGGGAATTGTTAGCTTGATCACATGATATTTTTGAGCTGGCAATGTGTAAACATAAGAGATTACTGTATATGAATCACAGGATATTTTTGGGCAGTTCACTGAAAGGCGCATGATCTTATGGCGATATACTGTAATATGCAATTGAATTGACAACATGGAGTGTTCAGTGAAAAGAATTGTTGTTTTGCTATCTTTATTTTAAGAATCTGATATCACCGTTTGGTTTTCTAAATGTGCATCTCTGAAATAAGACCGTTGCGTTAGCACGGGCATTATACTAGTCTCAGCTAATGGAAATTAAAAGGTGCGTGGTGGTAGGGCTTCTGTGCGCTCAGCATAGAAGGTCAGACCGCCCTACCATGGCAGATGTTCTTCAGATGCTACATGCCGAGACAGATCTTCCGACCCCAAAGATACCAGACTACATCAAGTTCTATGGTGGGAACAGCCCCGCTGCCTGGTCAGATGAATCCATCACCCCGAGATGACGCCATAATTTTGCCCCTTCTCTAGCGTGTGTCGGTGTCTGGCACTGGAAAACCTTCTGTATATCACATCATGCGTCTATAGCTCCATACATACAGCGTACTCTGCACATATCTATCTATGGGTTAGATTGTAAGCAGATACTACAGTATTTTTTTTAGATTACACAGTACAACGCAGACGCTTAACACGTATGCAAACCCTACTTCTAAGAAAGCACCTTCAAGAAGCGAACCGGCGCCGGGCGTCTCATTGTCGATGGGGACCTCCTCGCCTACCACTTAATGCATAGTCTTGAAAAATCCCGAAATAAATCCGGAATAATAATGTGTCATCCGGGATTTGAACTCGAAATGGGGCCCCAACCAATAGCCTTTGCCATTGCACCGTGACCCTCTTGATGACACCACAATATATTTGTAAACACAGTGAGAGGTTACTTCTGAACCCTGCTTGACAATCAGTCTACGTATCCTCTGTCCGTGACTAGGGGCCCATTTGGATTGATGCCGCCTAGGCAGATGCCGGCCCAGGCAAGGATCCTGGCACCTGGGAACGCTGTGTGGCTAAGCAAGTTTGGCCAGGGTCGAATGCAAACGGGCCCTAACATTGTTGACTATTTATGCTGGTATTATTCATCCTTAACTTGCATGAGTGCTCTGGATTTATTTTAGGATTTACCGGCGTTTTTACTTTAAGTGGCAAGCGGCGTTCCCATCCGAGGCGTGCGTGATGACTTCGGGAATCTTTAGATCTGCCGGCTCCGTCCTACGAAGGTGCTCATAGGGGTAGAGTTTACGTACGTGTGTTCATAGTAGTGTGCGTGCGTGTGTGAACGTCTACGTTGTCTTGTGTTATCTAAAAAAAACTTATGTTGTTTCCTGTATATTTTACATCCACAAATGCAAAAGAACAATCCAGCATGCAAAATTCGCCCGCAATTTTGATAATGGAATTATTTGCACACTTAACCTAAAGATAATGGAATTATTTGCACACTTAACCTAAAGTTTTTTTTACTGAACAGTAGGGGTCAGGCCGTCTTGCTCCCTAAGGGCAGAGAAGAAAAGTCCATAAAAGAGTTCAGGCCAATTAGCCTTGATCCGGAGTTATGGCAAACTTGTGTCAGAAACCTTAACCAACAGATTGGCACCGTGCCTAGCCGAGCTGGTCTCAACCAACAATGTGCCTTCATTAATGATCGTAGCATCTACGACATTTTCCGGTTGGTGAGGGGATTAGGAAAGCTCCTTCACACAAAAGGTTGTGAAGGTGTATCTAGTTTAGGCTCTAATGCAAATTTTGGTGAATGATGACAAAGAACAATTAGAGACTAACTACTTTATACGAGTTCATAGATGAAGAAACTATACTTGTGATTGGATGGTTCTCACAACACTTATACAGCCAAGCTACTCTCACTACTATAGACGGGCACTGTAGGGCATAGTTTTTCGAACTAGACCGGACCGATCTAGAATCAACGAATTTCCCTAGGGTTAATAATCCTAGGGAAAGGCTGAAAAAAACCTTAGGGAAACGGTTTCCCTAGGGTATTTCGTGGGGAGAGCCCCCTAGGGAGGAATTCGACGAAAAGACAAAGCCTTTCCCTACGGTTTTGATCAAAACCCTAGGGAAACTTCCTTAGGAAAGTTGCATCAAATTCCTTAGGAATCTTTCCCTAGGAATTAGAACTCTAGGGAACAAACACGTTTTTATATAGATTTATATTTGAATTCAAATACACATTTATATTTGAATTCAAATATACAAACTACTTCAGATTCACACATGAACACATAATTAAGCACTCATTTTATCCAATCTATAAGCACCAATCCATAGATTTAGTTATAATTGTTATAATACAACCATGTCATCCATCCATTTGGTGCTTAAAACAAAATGCAACAAACTATAACTACAAGTCATGGTTTGACAACAATCAAAAAGAAAGGATGGCCACGGAATACTCTAATCCATAAATAAAAGAAACTGAATCTTCATGCCAATGATTTAGCCTATCTTGCACGTGTCTTCGCAAGGTTCATTCTTGTTTGAAGGAAACCTGTAGAAGTATAGAGGACTTGCATCAGAAATTTGAGTATATATTCATTACGCCATTACAAATCTTATAAGTGGTCTATTTCTTAGCCCTTTCTTAGTTATTTCAGAAATTAGAACCCAAATACTCCACTCCTAAGTCCTAATCAAAAGCTGAGCTCTTATTATATATTCATCCTATACAGCAGCATAAGTTTTGTTTTTAGAAGAGATGTAGCATAAGTTTAGTTTCCTGGTCCAACTGAATTGGCAGATTCAGAAACTGGCATGACTGATAGAAACTCCTACCTGATAATGCTTCAGCCTGAGTTCTTGAACTGATCCATTTTCACAGCCAAGTGGTGGCTTTCCTCAGAGCTTTCTGTAAGACAAGAGCAAGGGTTAGAGTAACATAACAGAAGTACACAACATAAAATTCTGATGCTACGAAGTACACAACAGAAAATTCCTTGACATGATTGAGAGGTAACATAACAGAAGTACACAAGTGGAAAGCTGCTTGTCATGCCACTCCACTCTCATTGACATTGTCGCTCATACTTTTGCAACAAAATCTGCTTCTCCCGTTCACCAAATATTCAGAACCGGCAGACAAAGCAAAGCTAACCATTAGATCACTTTTACAAAAGTTAGCAGCTTCCTTGTTCAGTTCAGTTCACTAAAAATATTCGGAACTGGCAGGCGAAGCAAAGCTACCTAGCTAGCACTTGCACCCAAAGTTCTCTCCTGCAGCCAGACTACAGCTTCGCAAACAACCGCATACAGAGATGTTGTTGTGCCAACAAGTTCAGAAACAACATGCAGACATGTAGTTGCGCCAACAAGTTCAGTAACAACAAACAGACATGTAGTTGTGCCCAAAACACCACGAGCAATATCAAAAGGGATAATTTTTACCATGATCTATATTTAATCAAAGCCAAATCCCTGCTCATCCTCCCCCTTGTCCAAAGCAAGTCAAATCATCCCTAGATCTGCTGCTCCCCTTCTCCACTGGATCTACAACAGCGAGATCAAAATCAAAGACAAATCCATTGGATCTGCAGCATGGAGCTCAAAATCAAAGCCATATCGATGGATTAGGGAGGGAGGGAAACCTGCTCGTCAGGCTGCAGCTTTGGGGCTGCCCTGCTTGCACGCTGCTGCACAGGGTGGTGCGTGCCGCCGCCTTGAGGCCTCGCCGTTGTTTCGGGGCCGCACTGCCCCCCGGACTGCACGTCGGCGCCTAGGGGCCGCACCACGGCGAGCACGGAGGGAACCGCGGCATCCTGCCTCCCGCGGTGCTCGGGTGCCGGCGGCGTGGTCCGCGTGGGCGTGGGACGGAGTTTCGCATGCGGCGGCCTGGGTGGTGTGCGAAGTGAAGGGGAAATATTGGGCAGTGGCGGCGGAGGCGGAAAGAAATTTTCACGGACTCCACAACGAGGAGATAGGGTTTGGGTTCGGCCAGAAAAAAAAATCTCCCTACGAATTCCATGATACTCGTAGGGAAAGGAATGACAACCCACCTCCGTCCCGACGAAAACAAGGATTTCGTAGGGAAAGACACGGTTTCTCTTGGGTTCTGCCATGTAACCGTAGGGAAACGTATTTTTCCCTGGGGTACTAAAAATGGTAGGAAAAGAAAAATACCCTGGGAAACATGTGAATTCCAAAGTAGTGATGGTTCGACCACTAAAAGACCGAAGCAGAGCCTACACCGGCGTGGTTCACTGAAAAACACTTCATGCAATCGGTTGTCCTGATGATAATAAGAACAGGAAGACTGAAAATGTGAAACAGGATCCTTAAGAGCCTTGTGAGCTAAAGCATCTGCCGATGTGTTTAATATTCTAGGAATCTTGAAGATTTTTGAGTCCCTGCCTGAGGAGCAGTTAGAGAAGATCTGTGTGAAGTGCTTACTTCTCCCGTTCGGAGGATCAGAGTGATGTTGAGTCTATTGGAAATGGAAGAAATGAACCAGCTATTCATTGTCAGACAAAAAGTTGATGTTGCCGATGTTGGGCCTGTCAATGATAGTAGAGGCCAGGGCGAGGGCCCCCGTCTCAGCCATGATGACTGAAGAACAGTCAACTAGCTTGGCTTTGATGTTGAAGTGAATCGTGGCGCCTAAGGGGGTTGAATTAGGCAACTTAAAATTCTACTTCTAACTATAACCTCTAAGTTGGCCTAGTCAAAACCTATTGCAAGAAAATAAATTATCCATATGTGCAACTACGGTTTTTTGGAGGTGTGTTGCTATCTCCACCGCCAAAAAGTTATGCAACCTAGGTTCCAATCCTATCAACTAGCCTATCAACTAAGCTAGGAAAGTAAAGCACACAACCAAGGTGGCAAATATAAATGTGGAAGGTAAAGGGCGATAGAGATGCAAACTCTCATGGATGACTCCGGCACTTTTTACTGAGGTATCGAGAAGCGCACAAGCTTCCCCCTGATGCTCGTTGAAGCCCCTCACAAGGAATCCCTCGCAAGGGCCAAGCTCTTGGTCGGGTAACTCCGTGGATAGCCTCGGGTCTTCCCCATGCACAAGTAGGTCTCTAACGTCCTTCCGAAAGTCTCTCCCGGATGCTCCCCGCCGTCTTCACTATCAAGCTTCCGCCGAAATGCCGGGCTTTGTTCCCTTGGTACACTTTGGATGGCCATGCCACAAACGCTAGCTTGGTGTGATTTCATAAGACTACAAGTCCCGTGAGTACAACACTTGAGAGATATGCAAATCTCACCAAACACTAAGCCTAACCCTAGAGCAAGCGCATAAGCGGTGGTCTAACTAACATAAGCACTTCGCACTTATGCTAATCACCGAATATTTCACTAAGAACTATGCATGCGAAGAGCACTAAAATGGTATATCAACACTCTAGATGTGTTTCCTCGGTCCCCACGCCACTCATTTGGCCGGTTGGATGGGGTGTTTATAGCCCCAATAGAAAAGTAGCCATTGGAGTTGAATTCCGACTTTCTACCATGCCTTTGGACCTTGCCGGGTAGCAATCGGGCGCGTCATGTTCTCTTCCGACCGTCGGCGATCGCCTCCCGACCGTTGAAGCCAGCTAGCCATTGGGCTTTGTCAGTAAGCACCAGATGCACCGGCGGGCGCAAGAACGGACGCACCGCTGCGGCGTCCATTGCGTAACCCGAGCTCCCGAGTGCCAAAATCAACACTGGATGCGTCCGCAATAACGCATCGGACGCACCGGTCACTTAGGTGACCGTTGATACAACACTGGTGAAGGGTTGAGATGGGGACTAGAGGGGGTGTGAATAGTCCTTTCTAAAACTAATTGCGTTGGCTAATTGAATATAATGCGGAATTAAAACTATTCGCTTAGCCAAGACTTTACCCCTCTATCTAAGACTCTATTAGCACCTCTAAAAGGATCCTACACAAAGCAATTTAGGTGTTGAGCCTAGCTTGAGCTCCTAATTAATTTTATTACAAGGTCACGTAAATCTATGCACTAGTACTTCAAGCACTGGGGAGCTCCTACACAATTCTAATGAGCAAAAGCACAAAGCCTACCTAAGCTCACTAGATGCATAATGGACAAGGCAACACACGCCTAACCCAAAGGCTCAAATTACTTAGCTACACAAACTAAGCAAAACAACTAAATAAGCTACATAAGCTATATAGATGCAATAACACTACCTCTAGATATACAAGCAAGAAGACAATTATAAAGCCACACAAGCTTATAATTGCAAGAGCTACTCCACAAACACAGGCACAACAGAGTCTTAGATAGAGGGGCGAAGTAAACCCCGGGCTTTGGCGGCGTGATGGGCGGGCCATCATATTCTTGCTTCGGAGTTCGGATGATCTTGATTATTGGCTTTGTTCTAATTTGGTGAAACTGTTAACCCGTTTTGAGATGAGCTTACACCCTGATGGGTGAACTACTAGTTCAGCGGAGGTAGCTTATATTGAATCGTATGATTTGATTCACCCGAGAACAAGTGATAGATGAGCTATGAGGTTTGAAACTGAGGCCATGTTTTAAATAGCGCACTATAGCGGCGTGGAGGCGGCTTCAGCGAAAAGCTATTGCAATTTTGACGCTATTCGTGCTATTGGCGCTATAGCGCTGTTGACACCCAAAAATGGCTTGGTCTAAGGCATGGTAAAATTCCAGACTTAGCCATATTTTGGAGGTCCAAGGCACGGTAAATTTCCAGACTTAGCCAAAATCTCGAGGAGAAAAAGACAGGCTTTTAAGTGACCGGGGCCAGCCTGGCGGCCGGACCGTCCGGTCACTTTCATCGCGTCCGGTCGGCGTCCGGTCGAGGGGTCCGGTCACCAAGTGCGTGTGACTTGATTTGGGGCTTTACGGAATCAACCGGGCGCTTGCGACGGAGCGTCCGGTCATATTAGTACATCCGGCCGGCGGCCAAAGTCACGGCGTCCGATCAATCGGCCGCCGGGCGATTTCAGAGGCGTTACGGAATCGACCGGCCACGGCCGCGACGACGTGCGTCCGGTCAAAAGCCGATCAAGCGTCCGGTCATCCCGCGCAGACCGTGTCCGTATGAGATCGAACCGATTGTTTCCTAATCGTGTTTAGGTCGGTTTTTGGTGTTTGGAAATGTCCAAGGATGATTTTCTAAAAAGATAAGACCACCCTCCTCTATATAATAAAGAGGTTCATGGCCGATTTGATCCCATCTACAACAAATCGTCACACACAAACCCTATCTCTACCTTTTACCTCTTCCAAACCCTAACCCTGCTGTTCGACGACGTTCTCGACGAATTTCGCCGGCGTTCTAGGTGGCCTTGCCGACCCTAGGGCAACCCTCGCGTGCGCCCTCCCGACGGATCCTTCCGGAGATCGTTCGAGGTAAGTTTCGGCCAAGATCGAGCTCTACATCGACCTAACCGCTCTCTAGATCGGTTTCGTCGGTCAAAGTTGCGATCCTTGCCGCTTGTGCGAAGTTGTTTGCAACCTCGTGGGCATCCAAAGCCCTCCCGGTGTGTTGGTGCCCTAATCCGCGTCAACAAGCGCGCTATAGCGTCGCTAAGTTGAAATAGCGTCATAGCGCCGCTAATATCGCGCTATTGGCAAATTGCACTTTTTTGCTTATATACTTGACTTGATGCCTTCATGGTTGTTTGCTTTGAGGATGAGAACTTTATTATATGGTTAGCATTATCACTTATTAGATTATCACCCACTGTGGATTATCACTTATCAGTCAGATTGTCATGATTTTCTGTTATTTGAAAGTTTGAAACAAATAGCGCGCTATAGCGTGAACAGCATGCTGGCGCTACCGTGCAAATAGCGGCGCTATAAGCGCAGCCATAGCACCGCTATAGTGGCGATAGCGGTCGGAAACGACTGCCGCTAAATTTCATAGCAGCACGCGATCAAAAACATAGAACTGAGAGGTTAATAACGTGGCTTGGACCACGGCTTTGTTGACTCGGAGCAACCAATGAACCAATCTTTGGCTTTGCAGGAAAAAAAAGAATGATCACGGTAGGAGAAACCTACTCCCTCCGTCCCAAAAAAAGAGCGGCGTTATGGGAAGCGTCTTGCGGTCAAACTTTCTCAACTTTGACTAAGTTTGTAGAAAATACGTGTAACATTTAAATCTTCAAATAAATTTGTTAAAAAACTAGACTTAAAAATCTTTCCGATAATACTAATTACTTAGCATAAATATTTATATATTTTAGGGGTGTTTGGTTCCCTGCCTTCATCCGCCACACCTCGGATGCGGCACGCCACAACTCGAAGGCTTTGCTTTGTTTGGTTGATAAAAGTCGTGGCCGCCACCAACTATCGCAGTGTAAAATCTCGCCACAACCCGTGGCGGTGCTTTTTCCCGCCGCCGCCACACTCTCTGCCACGCGATTTGGCGTGGCGATCGAGGTGGGAAGCAAACAGCCCCTTAATATATAATTGGGTATTTTAAAAACGTTGACTTTTCGGAGGCGAGAATGGCACACTTATTTTTGGAACAGAGGGAGTATTGCAAGAAGGGCTGAGAATGATCGGAGCCAGTTGCTGGAGCGCCATCAGTATGCAGTAGTGCCGCTCGCGCTCGGCGTTTTCTTGGAAGCTCCCTGTGGAGAAGCGGATCGGAGATGTTGCATGCCGAGGCCATTCACTAATCACTGCTGTCAGTCAGTCTCACTCTGTCAGTACCCAGGTGGCCAGTGGTCACGGGTCGTCTTCGGCGTTCCCTGACGAAACGCGAAGCCACGGAGTGGGGCCTTCAGTACGGTGGTGGAGCACACGGGCCACCGCAACCACGCTCTTTGGGGGTGCAATAAGACCATATTTTCAGGTCAAGTAGTTCATTAATGATTAAAAACTAGAATCATATTTTCCACACGTGAGACGTTGATAAATTTCAGCTACATCATCGGTTTCAAATTTTAAGTCATTATTTTTACTTACTCAATGATCAAATTTAGGTGCTGTTTCAGCATTTTCATGACAAGTTCACCAAAAAGATTTTTTTCTTTTTTGGGCATTGGTTTTGGAATAACTATTTTCATACAAAAGTTGATGCAACACTCATTATTTATTTTGTTGATAATTTAGATGGTAGCTAGTGCTAGAGATGCTGTAGCCAAGTGACAATGCCCCCCACTCCACCACCTCCCTAGAGTGAGAACGCAGGACGAAACTGGACATCAGACTTGACTCCAGAGAGAACGGATGGGCACAGCACAATCATCAGGGTTCATGGATGGAAATAAGGAGAAATAAAGGAGGTTGGTTCCTAGGCTCCTCGATGACAAAAATCAAAGTGTGGCCCCCTTCCATAGAGTGCGGCTGCAGCCGTGTTTACAGTGAGAGCAAGGTGCTATCAAGCAGCACGCAAAGAATTGAGACATGAAAAACTAGAATGATATACATAGGACTGTAAAAAGTAAAAGAAAAAACACGCATATAGAGACCATAATTTAGATGGTACTGCTACGGACGCTGTAACAAAGTGACAATGCCCACACCAGCATCTCCCTAGCTAGAGTGTGAGAACGCAGAAAGAAACTGGCAACTGACTCGAGTCGAGAGAAAACGGATGGGCACAGTTCAGCTGCTATGGAAATGAGGAGGTTGCTTCCTTACTGGTGCTGGGACAGTGGGTGGTGCACTCACTCCTGGAGAGAGAGCTCATGGATGACCGGAGGTGGAGCGTGCGAGGTAACACACGGCATGTGCATTCCAGGAGTGCTCATAAAAGTTGGAGGTACGATTGCTTTTATCACTTTTATCACGAGAGGTTTCCTCGAAGACGGTGTGTATCACTACGACGCACTGGCTCCTCGATGACAAAAATCAGAGTGCGGGCCGCAGGAAGGGAGAGAGGGGCCACTAGAGCGTAAGCGGAACGGCCGTTCTAGGGTCGCCACACACAGATCCAGCTCAGGTCGTTTAGATCCCAGCCGGTGCCGCTCCGGAGGTTACATAAATCTAACAAAATAAGACCGCAATCACCAGATGTAAGACACAGTATGAGGAGCGAAAACCTAAGCCGCCATGGCTTACCTTCCAGAGCAAGGATGAAAAGAGCGAAACGGAGGCGTGGACACAGGCACCGAGCTTCCCTTTATCGAAGGCGCATCTCTCCGTGGAAAAATCTAACAAAATAAGAAGAAAATCACCAGATGTAAGACACAGTAGGAGGAGCGAAAACCTAAGCCGCCATGGCTTACCCTTCAAGAGCAAGGATGAGGAGAGGGAAACGGAGGCGTGGACACAGGCACCTAGCTTCCCTTTATTGAAACCGCATCTTTCCGTGGCACGAAACAATCGCTTACACCTAGGCCAGGCAGCTTAAAGCAGCTCGATGGGACCAGGTGTACACCGTCCGCAAGGCACCGGATACAACCATTATGGCCTGTGTACCACGACTGGAACGTTACAAAAGAACAAACTGTCACGCCCGTGTCTCCATGCTAGGGGCCCCATGGCTGCAGACCAATGGAAAATCGACAACGTCTCGAGGCCTTTATGACCAAATCGTGCCATAAGTGGTACCGGTGCCTGTACGTGCTATAAGCGGTACCGGTGGTTGTATTTGCAAAGCTTAACCAATAAAGATCGATCAACGGGCGCCAACAGGCCCTGTTTGCAAGAGACCAGTACAGAGTATGCGGCGATCAGCACGTGAGAATGGGCGGAGGGGACATTCGTGTCGTCAGGACAACCTGGCAGACAGTACACGCTTCACGATTACCGTGAACACGGCACGACAGGCACGGCATTGTGGCCGTCGCGTGAACGGCCGTAAGATCGCGCGCCGTGCGCGAACGATGTCACGGTCCGGAAGCGGCACACGAGACTGCGATCGGCGCGTCAATGACCGTGAGTATGCTACAACCCGCGGGCCGGGTAAGGCGACAACCGATTGTGGCGTGCGCTTGCGGCACCAGCGACGTGGCGGGCTCAGACTTGGACACTTTCATAGGATTAGACCCGCCCGGCTTCGGTGAATGTGTTACGTACATGTGTGCGGGATTGGGCCGGCCAATTCGGTGACCGGCGGCGAACGACCCGACGCGATAACACGAGACTCACGCTGGGGTCCACAGGAAAGAGACACTCTACACGCTCGGCGGCGCGGCGGCGGTGGGGCCGCGATTGTGCCCGCCCACTCGGTGGCCGGCCGTCCGGGGTGGCGGGAGCGGAGTCGGCGTCGCCCGCCCGAGCAAGCGGGGCCGCCGGTTGGGCCCGCCCACTCGGTGGCCGGCCGGCGTCCGTGGGTGTGCGCCGGCGAGTGCGCACGCGGCGAGGACGCTACGAGGCGCGACGCAAAACGCGCGCCACGGAATTTCGCCTCCTTGGGGTGCGAGACTCAGCGTAATCGAGGGACCGGACGCAAGAGCGCCCGCGCATGGCCGGGGCCTCGGGGCCTGGGCCTTGAATCGGCGGGACTCTAGGGGCGAGGTCGTCGTACGGCCCGGGCGCGGGCGCGGCTTGTGGGCGCTGTTCACCGGCCCGGGCCGGGCCGCGGGCGAAGGCCAGCGCGCCGTCGATCTGGGGGCATCCGGCGGCCGGGCGCTCGCGGGCGACGTGGATAGCCTCAGGCCGCGCTGAGTCATGAGGTTCTCTTATTCTGAGATCAGAGGTCGTAGGGCCTGGCGACCATGAGCTACTAGTAACCACCACTGCTTTTATTTATCACCGGACGAGATTTCTGGAAAGCAATAACTGTGGGGTCCTAGTACTACAACGTACAGGCTCCTCGATGACAAAAATCAGAGTGTGGCCCCCTTCCACAGAGGCAGAGTGCGGCTGCAGCCGTGTTTACGGTGAGAGCAAGGTGCTATCAAGCAGCACGCCAAGAATTGAGACAAGAAAACTAGAATGATACATAGGACTGTAAAAAGTAAAAGAAAAAACACGCATAGAGAGACCATAATTTAGATGGTACTGCTACGGACGCTGTAACAAAGTGACAATGCCATGCCAACACCAGCATCTCCCTAGCTAGAGTGTGAGAACGCAGAAAGAAACTCGCAACTGACTCGAGTCGAGAGAAAACGGATGGGCGCAGTTCAGCTGCTATGGAAATGAGGAGGTTGCTTCCTTACTGGTGCTGGGACAGTGGGTGGTGCACTCACTCCTGGAGAGAGAGCTCATGGATGACCGGAGGTGGAGCGTGCGAGGTAACACACGGCATGTTGTCACGAGCAGAACTCGAGACGATACACGCCGGCGTACACGCACGGCAATCCAAACACGGCGGCGCCGGCTCGGAGGAAGAAGAGCTCTGTCGAGCACGAGAAAGGAAGAGGAGAAAATGGTTTTTGATTGTCTAGCTGGCCGCCCAACCACCCTCACAGCTAGTTTAATCTGAGTTTCAGTGCAAAGAGGCCCAAGGCCCGAAAAGTAGATTACACCCTTGCGGCAATGGCCGGCTTACAGGCCCAAATAGAATAGGTACTATGATGAGTGCGTTCCTAGTCGTGACATTCCCCCCTCCTTAGCTTGAGCGCCCTCGTCTTTGCCTCGGGTGTTGCCACCCGAGTTGATGACGCCTGGAAGAAGGGAAGACCGCATCCAGCAAGCCCAGTGCGATGGACAAGACTCCTGTTTGACAAGCACAGAAGGAACCAAACAATTGCCAATACGTTGAACACGGTGTGCCAATACCTGGGTAAGTGGAAGTGAAGATAGCAAGGACAGCAGTTGGAGGTCAGCATCAGTAGACAGCTGTTGCCCAGGTGGGATGGCTTTCTTGAGTTGTGAAACATGAGTGACAGGATGAATCTGGCGGGTAGATGGAAACTGCAATCTGTAAGCCACTTCACCCACACGATGAGTGATCAAATAAGGCCCGAAATACTTAAAGCTGAGCTTCTGATTGGTGCGCTTGTAGACCGACTGCTGAATGTGAGGTTGTAACTTGACATACACCCAGTCGCCTACCGCGAACACCCTTTCAGAACGATTCTTGTCACTCTGATGCTTCATCCGAACTTGAGCTCGAGTCAGATTGTCCTTGATATGCTGTAACATGATATTTCTGGAGACCAGCCATTCCTCAAGATCAGGTACAGTACAAGCGTCCTGTGCAGTGATGCCAAAGTGTTTGGGAGGGTAACCATAGAGAGCTTCGAATGGTGTACGTCCATGAGCAGAATGAAATGTGGTGTTGTACCAGTATTCAGCCAGTGGTAACCAATCAGCCCACTTGGTAGGACAAGAATGAACCATGCACCGCAGGTAGGTTTCAAGACATTGGTTGAGCCTTTCTGTTTGACCATCGGTCTGTGGGTGATATGCTGTGCTGAGGTTCAATGTGACATCAGTTAGCCTGAACAGCTCATCCCAGAAGTCACTAGTAAAGATCCTGTCACGGTCAGACACTATCTTGTATGGCATGCCATGGTATCTATAGACCTGATTGACAAACAACTTGGCAACCGACAATGCAGTATATGGATGAGATAATGGGATGAAATGGGCATATTTAAATCGACTTGTCAATGACAACCAAAATAGTGTCAAAATTTTTGGATTTAGGCAAACCCTCCACAAAATCCGGACATAATGTATGCCAAGCATGGCGGTATGGGAAGTGGTTCTAACAAACCAGGTAACTTGCAATGTTCAGCTTTGGCTGAGCACATACGACAAGCATTGATATACTCACGGACACTTTGTTTCAAGTTGGGCCAAGCAAAGAGGGATTTGACTTTTTCGATAAGTTCTTTGTGATTCCACTATGACCCCTAGCCCACTTGGAGTGTAGGGCTAGCAATACAACTGTTGTGCTTCCGGTATGGTTGCCTAACCATATTCTGTTCTTGTATCTGATAATACCATCAGTGAGGGAAAAACCCTTATCATTGGTGCCTGTCAGGCTGAGTTCAGTGAGTAACTATTTAGTGTGTTCATCCTTTTGATAACCTTCCACAATGATTTCCAACCACTTGGGAGTAACAAATGAGATAGCGATCATAGAGAGAGGTTCATCTTGCTTAGACAAAGCATCGACCACGGTATTCTCAGAACCCTTTTTGTATAAGATTTTTGTATTGTAAGCCAATAAGCTTCAAAAAGGCCTTCATTGCAATCCCTCATGTAACTTTTGATCGATAAGATGAGTCGAGGCTGATGATCGCAGCAATGACAAACTCTTTATCTTTGCAAGTAAGATTTCCATTTATTGACAGCCATGATGAGAGCAAGACACTCCTTCTCATATGTTGAGTATCCCTGAGCTTTAGGTCCTAGAGCTTTACTAAGAAAGGCTATAGGATGCCCATCTTGAGAGAGTACAGCACCCATACCAACAGAGGAAGCATTAGTTTCCACAGTAAACGTCTTCGTGAAATCTGGCAATGCAAGGACTGGAGCAGAGATCAATGCCTGTTTGAGACTATCAAAGCTGACCTGTAGGGTAGGAGTAAAATGGAATAAGGTGTCTTTCTTCAGAAGATCTGTCAAAGGTCGACTGATAACTCCATAATTCCTAATGAACTTTCTGTAGTATCCTGACAAACCCAGAAAACCCCTTAGCCGTTTGACATTCTTGGGTGCTGGCGGTGTTGAACTGCCTGTATCTTCAAGGGTCGATAGCCACACCTTGAGCACCGATAATGTGGCCCGGTATTCTAGCTTTTCTTGGGCAAAGGAGCATTTAGATCTTTTAAGAAGCAACCGATCTTTGTTGCGTAATATCCATCACTTGTTGCGGTGAAGCAAATGATCCTCTAATGTTGGACTATAGACCGAATATCATCAACAAAGACAAGGACACATTTCTGAGTAATGGTGCAAAGATGGTATTCATCAAGGACTGAAATGTGGCGGTGTGCATTTGTCGGGCCAAAGGGCATCACCCTAAATTCCCAGTGCCCATCATGTGTCCTGAAAGCAGTCTTAGGTTCATCCTCCGGTTTCAGTCTGATTTGGTGATACCGAGATCTCATATCAAGCTTGGAGAAGTAAGCAGCACCATGTAGTTCATCCATTAACTCATCAACCACCGGTAATGGGTATTTATCCTTGACAAGTAATGTTATTTAACCGTGCGTAGTCCACACAAAAACGCCGGTTTGCCATCTTTTTTTCTTGACTAGAATGACGGGAGAAGCAAAAGGGCTGTGGCTCTTCTTAATAAGACCATTCATCGGCATCTCTTTAACTTGTCTCTCTATTTCATCTTTTTTGTCTGGAGAGTATCTATATGGCTTGATGTTTACTTGGATTAACACCGGGGAATCGGTGGAATGTGATGGTCCCGATCCCTTGGTGGAGGTAGGTGATCAGGTTTCTTGAACAAATGATCATATTGTCCCACTAGAGTTTGGGCGCCTGCGAACTGGGTTCTGTTGAGCGGCGATATCGATCGACACAAATGGATCATATGAACTATCTTGCCTTTCTGACTAGACCTTGCAGCTTCTTTGCTTTGATTTTGTGACAAGTAGTCAGCTGATCCTTCACACCTTTGAGATGAATTCTCTGACCCTGATAAGAAAACCTCAACAATTTCCTCTTCCAGTGCACCCACATGGGACTGTGTTGTTCCAACCAGTCCATGCCCAAAACTAGATCATAGTGAGGGATATCCAGAACTCTGGCATCTGTAGAGAAACTATGTCCCCTGAGTCCACCAAGTAAACCTGGCTGAACCATCGAGAACGGATAATTTTTCACCATTTGCTACTGTGACTTGGACAGGGAAAGCATCAGGAATCACACAATGTAAATTCTTGGCAGTGGTAGAATTGATGAAAGTCCCAGAGCTACGAGTCAATCGAGAATGAGAATTTCGGTATCTTTGATTGTACCCAATAACCCGATGGTCTTTTTCCCTTGAATTCCAACAGTACAAATGTGAGAGAGAAAAGATGTCCTCCTCACTAGAGTCATCGGCAGTAGTACCCTCTGTTTGTTCTTCTTCTTCGGTGGAGTGGGCATCAAATCTAGATATTCACGCAACACATGTAAGGAAATCTTATCCGGGCATTTATGGTTGCGCCCCACTTTTCTCCACACTTCATACACGTCCTTGAGCACGACGTTGGGCCCGAAGTGCGACAATTTATCATCCATTTTTGGAGGAGCTTCAAGCACTTGGCTGTCCCAAAATGCCCGGTTGAGGTCCGGAAGATGGCTTGACCGAAATTTGTTGTAAGTATTGAACCGGCGCTTTGAAATGCCTTACGTTGGACTTCAATCTCGACTTCCCGCATAAGAGCCGAGAGACGAGCTAGATCAAGCTGTTCTTGGTTTATGGAGGACCGTGAGCGAATCGATCTACGGAATTAAACCTTGCGTAAACTTGCTAACAAAGAAAATGTCATCTAAGTTGCTATTGTAGACTAACACTTTGTGCATGGCTAGGATGAATCTATCATAATATTCTTGAACACTACCGATGCACGTCTAATGACAAGCAATTCTGCATAGAATTGGGGTACAGATCTTTGCCAAATTTCTGATCTACAGCAACACACAAATCCACCCAACTATCAATCCTATGATGTGCCTCATAGGTGCGCAGACCATAATCGAGCAATTCCCTTAAAGTGCAGAGTAGCAAAGGGTGCCCAACGATGAACGAGGAATACCGAACATATCAAAGTATTTCTCGAGTTTTTCCTTCCGGACACGTGGATTCGAACCATCGAGCCGGGAAAATCTGCTTTAGGCAATCTAAACTCCCTCGATCTTGGGGAAAAGGATGTGGTATGTAAGGGTTGGGATGGATTAATCCGACCATTGGCCGGGGGTGGATCTTTGGATAGGAATCCGGGCATCGGACCCCTATGGTGGTAGATCAACGCCGTGGTCAACAACGACCCGCCCCCTTCCTCGCCGCGCGTCGGGGCCTCGGTTGAAGCGGAAACCGGTGTGGTCTCCCGGGGCTTCAACACGCGATGTGAGGCGACGGAGATCTCGCAGCGCTCCATGCATTTCTTCGACCTCGGGGCGCCATGTGGTGATGCCTTCCACAAGGCGGAGCAGGTCACGAGCTTGGTGTCGAGGTTGTCGAGCTTGGCCCGGCGGGTCGTCATGCGTGCGATAGGGTTGGCCAGCGCCGCCGGTGTCTGAATATGTGGTGGATCCGGTGGAATTGGGACGAATCGCGGTGGCGGACTTGGGTATGGACGGAACGGCGATGGTGGAAGTGGTTGGTGGTGGTAGGGTTGATGGATCGACCGCAGGAAGACGCGATGACGAGGCGACGATACCAAATGTCACGAGCGAGAACTTCGAGATTTATACACGCCGGCGTACACGCACGGCAATCCAAACACGGCGGCGCCGGCTCGGAGGAAGAGGAGCTCTGTCGAGCACGAGAAAGGAAGAGGAGAAAATGGTTTTTGATTGTCTAGCTGGCCGCCCAACCACCCTCACAGCTAGTTTAATACAAGTTTCAGCAAAAGAGGCCCAAGGCCCAGAAAGTAAGATTACACCCTTGCGGCAATAGCCGGCTTACAGGCCCAAATAGAATAGGTACTATGATGAGTGCGTTCCTGGTCGTGACACATGTGCATTCCAGGAGTGCTCATAAAAGTTGGAGGTACGGTTGCTTTTATCACTTTTATCACGAGAGGTTTCCTCGAAGACGGTGTGTATCACTACGACGCACTGGCTCCTCGATGACAAAAATCAGAGTGCGGGCCGCAGGAAGGGGAGAGAGGGGCCACTAGAGCTCCGTGAACGGCACGGTGCAATCAGATCGTATTTACCGAGTAGCATAGCATTTCATACAAGATCGAGTTAATAGGTAAGTCACTTTTTTCAGCTTATTCTTCAAATTGTGAACAAATTATAGCCAACCTCCAAATGAAAAGATCGGAATTTGACTGCACAACACAACTCGATGTAGCCGCTGCTACGAGCTGTCCATGAGAAATCAATCCACCACTATGTCATTGCTCCACAGGATTGTGCCTTGCATTGGTGCGGCACATCGTCAATTCGTCAGACAAAGTGACAATGCCCACACCAGCATCTCCCTAACTAGAGTGTGAGAACGCAAGAAGAAACCAACTCGAGTCGAGAGAACAAGGATGGACACTGTCCGGTCCATGGATGCTGCTTGGAAATGGGGAGGTTTTCCTTACTGGTGCTGGCCGGACTATGGGTGGGTACACTCACTCCTGGAGAGCTCATGGAGACCGGAGGTGGAGCGTGCGAGGTGGTGCTGGTGCTGCACACGGCATGTGCATTCCAGGAGTGCTCATAAAGTGGGAGGTGGTACCATTGCTTTTATCACGAGAGGTTTCCTCGAAGCCGGTGTGTATCCTCTCTTGGAGAGCTCAGGAGGTGCTGCACACGGCATGTGCATTCCAGGAGTGCTCATAAAAGTGGGAGGTACGATTGCTTTTATCACGAGAGGTTTCCTCGAAGCCAGTGTGCATGTGTATCCTAGTAGTACGACGCACTGGCTCCTCGATGACAAACATCAGTGTGGGCCGCAGAGGGTCCCTAGGGGTGTGTTCGGTTGTGGTACCAATTGTAGCTTCGCTAGCCCATCCTAAGACGATTAGAAAGAGCGACTGAACCCGCCGCATGGGTTTGTTTGGTTCTTTTTTGATTTTGGTGGTCCATTGCAGCCCGGTTTTGAGATTGGAGTGTTTAGTTGCTGGCTTGATTTGCATACAGTCACCTATTCCTCGAGCTGGTGAGTTCACTTCCTTTGGGACATTTTATCGAACATGTGGTGGGCATGCTTGCCGCCATGGCCAAGCGGAACTCCGGCCACCGCCGTTGTTCGGCAAAGACGCATAACGGCGGCGTCGCGGTCGACTGCAAAGACGCAGTGAGCTTCCCGATGGCGCCGATGCACGCCATCTCCCGCGGCACCTCGGGGGCCCGCCCGGCACGCCCACGGCTCCTCCAACGCGACCTCGGCCGTGTGCACGCGGCGCCGTGGAAAATGAGCAGCGCCTGGCACGCACGGCATCATGACGCGACAGCCGACTCGCTAGCATCGCCATGGCCATGTCCGTCACCCTCCTGCCGCCCGCGGAGCGGCGAGGAGGACAAAGCGGCGGGCACGCTGAGCTCCGATTCGATGGCCTCGTGCGCGAGACAGGCATCCACGGCCACGCACGGTTCGGCCAGCGGGCACGCAGCGTAAAGAAGACACCGCAGCGCCGGGACGGCGTCACGCCGGACCTTCGCATCCGCGACCACCGCTGCCCGTGACGGGGGAAGAGCTCCGGACGCGCCGCTCCAAAGACCGCTGACCCGGCCACCTCCGTCCACGAGTGTAGCGCCAGGCCCGCGCCGCCCGCCGGCGTGTCGGTGTCGGTGTCTCCGGGCGCCGGCGGTGGGCTCGAGGGCCCACCAAAGACGTCCGCCGTCATGGCGTCGAGGAGGTCATGCACGCCAGCATCGGCGACGAACAATGGACGGAAGCTTCGTCGCAGAGATGCCATGGCGGCGGAAGCGGCGCCAGCCGCTCGCTTCGCGCCGGCCTTTCTATTGGCCGGCATCCATGGATCGTTCTTTGCGCCCGAGGTAGCAGCGGCGCGCCGACGGCCACGCTCCGTCTGCGGCCGGCGCCGTGGAGGAAGCTTGGTTGGGGCGATTCGCGCTTCGCGGTCATCGATCACCTCTCGCGCCCGTCTCCGCGTGCCGTGAGGCCGCATTGCGTCTCCGCGCCGATCATGCGCTCTCCCACCGCCACCCGTGGCCGCGCTCCGGCTTCCGCTTGCATTGCTCCCAAGGCCGCCGGGTAGAGGTAGCGCCTGCGTGGCCGCGGCTCGGGAGGAGCCGCCCCCCGCCACCGGATGGGTAGGGAGTGCCGCTAACTCCATGGATCTGGTCGGGCTCGTGAGAGGTGGGCGGCGGCGTCGGGGAAGGGAGCTGGCGGGGCGGCGCCGGCGTGGCCGTCAAGGAAGCGACGAGGAGCGGGCCGTGTGCGCCCAACTCACCGCGCGAGGAGACGAGCACCGGCCACGAGCCGGCCGTGCCCCGCCGTAAACGAATCACCAACCCCCGCAATTCCAATTGGGCGTGCTAACTTCGGTGCGGATTGCCCATTCTAGCCCGGCTCCACTCTCACTTTTGCAACCAAACAAAAGAAAGTTGGCCCATTCTTGCAGTCTTGCCCATTTTGATGCAACAAAACACACCCTAGAGCTACGTGAACGACACGGTGCAATCATTGTATTTACGGAGTAGCATAGCATTTGATACAAGAGTTTATAGGTAAGTCACCATTTTAGCTGATTCTTCAAATTGTGAACAAATTATTGCCTTACTCCATAGGAAAAGATCGGAATGTGACTGCACAACACAGCTCAATGTAGCCGCTGCTAGGAGCTGATCTCCACCACGTCATTGCTCCACATGGATTGTGTCTTGCATTGGTGCGGCACATCGTCAACTCGTCCGACAAACCAAAGGCTGCCCCCCCATGTGGTCATGGCCCCATATATGCATGCGCCCCGTGTTACGTACGCCTACTGTGGCGCGTCCAGTGGCATCTGCTTTATCACGAGGGGCACCAACAAGTCACTGTGTATCGCCAGTACTACTCGTACTAGTCCACAAGGCATGGCTGACAAAAAAACACTACTGTGTGACTCGTGAAAGCATTTTACAAGTGGGGTGTGGTGGGGTATGGTGGGTTGGTCTCTTTCATTCACTCGAGCCTCGTCGGTACAAGCCAAGCTACTCCACCACTGTCCAGTGTCCACACTCCATTCTACTACGGGCTGCTGGTTTCTGGATCTCGACGACGGCGAGAGGCCGGATCCGCAGGGACAACCGCGAGCGGCGTGAAGATGACGATGCTCCCCGTTCTCTCCCCTGCTGCTCCTTGAGTCCAAGATCAGAGGAGGCGTCGCCATCGGACCTGGGTGAGCCTTCTTCCCCTTGGCAGCTAGTTTTCTCCGACGCCCGCGCTGTGCATATTGTTTTACCAGATCCACAAATTTATCACCAAGCTGCTGGTGCCTGGTGCTCGCGCGCAGGAACCACCCGCCGCGGTTACAATCATGGCGCTGGTGACTGGGGTATTGGGGACCCTGCTCCCCAAGCTCGGCGAGCTGCCCAAGAAGGAGTATGTCATTCAGAAGGGCATCAAGAAGAAAATCAACTCTCTCTCTCTCTCACGGGAGCTCACGGTGGTGCACGCCGTCCTCCGCAAGATCGGCGACGTGCCACCGAACCAGCTCGATGAGCTGGTCAGGCTTCGGGCGCGCGATGTCAGGGAGGCATCCTATGATATGAAGGACATCGTCGACACATTCTTGATGCGCGTTGATGCAGCTGAGCCTGCTACTGAGCCACACATGCTCCGGCACCTCCGGAAAAAGATGAGCAACCTGTTCAAGAAGAGCAAGGCTCGGCACAACATCTCTAACCTGACAGATGAAATCAATGAGAAGCTTGAGGAGGTGGCAGTGAGGCGAGGCAGGTACACATGAAGGACCGAAGAGGCGACTAGAGGGGGTTGAATAGGAGCCTTAAAATTTTCTTTGGAAAAACTGGGTTCCTCGGCTCTTACCCAAATCTCGACACAACTTGACACAAGCTCAAGCAAAATACGAGTAACACGCAAGCTAACTCGTAGCAAGATGTTACACGCAAAGTCTTAGGCACTCACAAGATCAATCGGAAGAAGATCGACACAAGCCGGCGCAAGAACGAGAGAAAAACAGCACAACAAGCAAGTCGGCGGACTGTCCGGACAGTCTGACGATGATTTTTTCGAAATCGGACTTGGAAAACAAAGCTTCTAGCCTTACCAAAAACCAAGGCAGCGGACGCGCAGGAGGGTAGGCTCTTGACGCGTCAGGTGCAAGAAAACCGAGAAACAAACCTTACTGGACAGTCTCCGGACGCAGGTGAGACGAGGCAAATGACGCCGACAGACGAAAGCGTCAACTGCTGTTCAAAATCCGAGAAGAACCTAGAGCAGCGGGCGCCACGTCAGCCATAGAGCCAGCGAACGCGTCGGGAGCGAGAAAATCGAGGTGAAAAACTTCACCTGGACACCTGCGGACTCTCGGGTGGCGAAAGCAAATGACGCACCGTGGTAGCGTCCCCGAGCCGGCGTCGGCGACAACCTTGATCCGCGACTTCGGGAGGCGAGTCTAGGACTCACTGTGGGCCATGACCGAGCCAGCGGACGCATTGGAGGTGCGTCGGTTCGCGGCCGTCCGAGCCCCGACTTCGAAAATCCGAACGCGATTTCAAAATCGCCTCAAACAAAAAACGTCCAAATCTCGGGAAATACTCTACCAACTTGAACCAAATTTGGATCAGACGATCTCGGCCTAGTTGTGAGTCTATCCCATGAAAATCATGGCGAATCCTCAAGCCAATCACCCGGAATTTTAGATCACGCCCCAAAAACGATGAACTCGAACCCTAAACGCAAATTTGCTTCGATCTGTGATTTCGTGAGGAATCAACCAAAACCCTTCGGTGATTCTTTTAGGTTCACGTCATAGCACAAATCTATGCAAGAAGAACAACTCGAATTGACCCGAAATCGAAGAAATCGCAAAATAGAAAAGGAGGGGGAAAAGAGTGATGAAAATCCTTAAGAACACAGACACAGAGCAACTCACCGATCGATCTGCAATCCCAAAAGCCTAGAGGGCATGAGCACACTAAGGGGTACTCTTCCTACGAACGAATCACACAAGTGTCTGGACCTCTCACAGAGCAAAGTAGTCTAGAGAATGGGGAAACCCTAAAGGAGAAACTGCAAATGGAGAGGCAGCTTGGGATGGAGGGCTGCCCTCTCTATATATAGTCTCGGCCCTAATGACCAAACTACCCCTATCGATACATGGGCCAACACCGAATAGCCAGGGGCATATTGGTCCGACCGAGGATATTCTCGATCCGACGACCACCACGCCTCTCATCGGTTGCTCGCTTCGACGCGAACTCCCCCGATGCCGCCACGCGCCGTCCTTCCCCGCATTGGAACCACCGCCCTCGGTTTTATGGCCCAAACCCGCCGAAACGGCCGCCGCCGATGGTTTTGAGGCCCAAACCACCAAACCGGGCCGCGAGTAGCGTATCGCGCGGCGTCCCCCCGCTCGACACGTGTCACCGCCCTCGACCGCCTCCCGGCCGCCAAGTCTTGAGCCGCCGCTCGACTTGCACGTCCGCCGCCTTGACTCGACGACACGGCCACTCCACGTGTCCTCGCGACTTGTCGATGTCCCAAGTGTCGCCCACCACGGCCGGCCACCCGCAATCCGGTCCCTCGATCCAAGCCTCACGTCCGCCTTCACGACTCCGGGTCCATCGGACGGCACGTGCTCTTGGTCTTCACCTCGCCGGGTCGACCACCGCCTCCGAGCTCCACACTTGCACAACACAAGCCAAGGGACAACGTCAACCGACACACACCGCGTGTGCCAGGGTAAGGGTAACCGGAGTAGAAAGGAAAAAAGAAAATAGAAGGAAAATGTCGAGAGTTAACAATCATTCATCACAAAAGGTAAACACAAATGGTTATAATCAACCATGTGTTCGCAATACATTTGACAAAGATTGTCGCCAACCCCGTACACCAAAATACAATCGACCCTTGCATCCGAATCTATACAAAAGGGCTTAACGGAGCTTGTTGGCATTGAGGGACCGAGGGATGAGCTCATAAATAAGTTGTCCCTAGGTGATGGCAACGTGGATCTCATCGAAGACTACAAAGATGAAGATCATCTCTATCGTTGGGTTTGGAGGTCTAGGCAAGACCACTCTTGCCAAAGCCGTCTATGACCACCTCAAACCGCGTTACGAATGCCGGGCTTTTATTACGAAGGGGTCGAATCCCGACGTCCAAGAAAGTCTTTAGAGACATTCTCATAGCCCTTGATGAGACTTACACTCATCCCAAATTAAAGAGTCCGATCGACCAGCTCCCGGGCAAACTCAATCTATTCGTCAAGGAAAAGAGGTACGAGCTAGTATATGATCACCGATTCATTAATCCTCCCCGAGACATCATTCCACCGCCGCCGACGAGCGAGGAACAAACTACCTCTCCACGAGCCGCGCCCCTTCGCTGCGAAGAGACCATTGAAGGACCGAAACGGCGACCGGAGGGGGAGTGAATGGGAGCCTCGATTTTCCTTTTCAATTTCGGGTCATCGGCCAACCCCCAACCTCAAAAAAAAAAACAAACTCAAACGGAGCCGAGTAACGACGCGTGCTAACGGGTAGCAAGGTGTCACGAGCAAAGAGAGCACCGGATGTCCACGACCCAAATGATTGGGTGGATGTTCCCTAGAACACAGCAGACACCTCCAACTATCGCACACGACCGAGGAGCGCAAAGATCGAACCGGAGGAGAGAAAATGAGTCACCCGACTTCTATAGAGAAGAAGCGAGTTTCAAATCTAAAATACCAACGCCAACTCGTGACAAGAGTACCTAGATAAATTCCTCGGTTCGATAGAAAATCAATGCAAAAACCGGAACTAAAATCGGGCCGCAATCGAGCAAGAGACAGTTAAATCACCAAACAAATAGCACAAACCGGTAGAATCTCGTACACCGGAGCTGCAGTGACTTCACCGATCATCATTGGTGCTTGTCCTGTATACATAACAAGAATCTCTAGCAAGCGTAATTTTGCAACCTTGTGAGAACTAATCTAATTAAACAAGTCACATCAAAGCTCTCATAATTAGCTCAAAGTTGCTTAGTAAAAACAAAACGATGCAAGCACAAACTGGAGTGCCACTACTGCTGCCTGTCCTTTTAGAACAAACTGAGCATAGCAAATCAGACAACCAAGGTACTGCTCTTGGACTTTTGACGAACGAAAAGCAAGCACAAAGAAATTTGTTACTTTGGACTCGACGAGCGGAGAGATTGTTCATCGCTGCTGCTGGTCTCGAAGTACAAGGTAGAAGAGAAAACTAGTGATGCATTTCACAAACACCTTACGGGCACAGAAAACAAGCACTAAGCCGAGATTATCAAAAGCTTGGATTTTGCACAAGCGAACTTGATCTAGCTACCCCCGCACAACAAGCAACCGAGTGGCACGAAGACCAACTCCACAAAGAAGAGAAGATTTAACCTTTGATTTGTTGGTGCCAAGAAACGAGCCTGGAGCAGCTCGCCGCCAACCTCGCTTGCACGAGCTCCAACCAGAACCGCCCCCGCCTTGACCGAGATGTGCAGGGGCACCAGGCGCCGCCCTTGACTCCTCTCGGTGCGGTGCGGCGTGGGTGGGACGAGCACCGCCCGCGGCGCGGACGAGCCGAGCCGAGCAGCTCGGGGTGCTCCTACTGGGTCGCCGCGTGGCCGCCTCGGATGGATGGCGAGCTTCTTGACCGCAAACTCGCCGTTTCAAAATCAAAGGCCGCCGGCCTGCACAACACGAGCTCCAAGAATTCCAAACGAAAATCACAGAGACAAAATCACGCACAAAGTGACGAATCCCTGAGGGCACAGGCAGGATTGGGGCTGCCCTTCCCCTCAAAAATCACCACAAAATCTCCACCAATATGTTCTTGGACCTCTAAGCAAGAGCCCTAAAAATTGGGGAAAAATAAAAAACGAAAATGAGAGAGGCAAAGAGGGAGGAGGCTGTCATCCTCCACATATAGTCTCGAAATCCTCTTCCCAAACTACCTCTAGATACATATGAGCCGAACCGCTAACCCTAAGGCTAAATTAGTCCGACTCGGGATAATTTGATCCGACGACCACCGCGCCTCCTCATCCGCAGCCTTTGCTCCACGCACCTCCCGGATGCCGCCACGTGCCGCCCTTCCGCCCACCGAACGCCCGGGTTTTGAGGCCCAAACCCGTGAAACCCGCCCGGTGGTTTTGAGGCTCAAACCACCAAACCCGCACCCGTGGTTTTGAGGCCCAAACCACGAAACCCGCGCCGATGGTTTTGAGGACAAACCACCAAACCTCCTCGACACGTGTCATCGCCGTCTTGACCGCCCGAGTCGCCAAGTCATCCGAGCTCCCCCCGCTCCGCTCGCACGCCGCCCGCTCTTGACCCGACGACACGGCCCCGCCACGCCCTCTTGCATTCGTTATGTCCCGGATGTCAGCCACCATGGCTAGCTACCCGGCGATCCGGTCCCTCGGTCCAAGCCTCACGCCCGTCCTTCACCTCCGCGGTCCGTCGGCCCGGCACGCCCTCCTTGGCCCCTTCACCTGCCGTCGCCTACCATCTCCAAGCTCCACACCCTGCATAACACGAACCAAGAGATACGCCTTCGACACACCCACGCGGTGTCTTGAACATATGAACATAGCCGAAGCATAAAGAATAAAAGAAAATAGAATTAAAATGTTGACCGTTGACAATCACTCAATCACGTAACTAAACACATGTGACCTAAATCAACCATGTGTTCGCAACCATGCCGACGACCGCGCTTTGTGCCAACCGCCAACTTGGACGAGGATACTCGGTGTGACTGCATGGCTGCACGTCCCGTCATTGACGCCGAAGCTCGCCAAGGAGGAAGACGAACTTGGATGAGTCCAGATTGGTGTCGCCGGCCCGCCGTGCGAGCCGTGATGATGCAGCTTGATCTGAACCCCGACAGCTTACAACTTTCCAAGTTCCAAGCGACAATGGAGACGATGAGCGAGAGACGTGCAGGCCCCCACGGTGAGCGGATCATGGAGATGATGAGGGACGGCGTCGGCGAAAGTGCTCCGCCAAAGACGGCCACGATCCGTCGTAACATAAGCGGCGACGTCCGACTTGGGTACCGGGTAGGTCTTTATAACCGTATAAGCGGGGTTTTATGGGCACCATTGCTAACCCAACAGGCTTAGCAGTCAACCCGCCCCAAACCGTAGTAACTGCAGGCCGCCTGCGTTGTCCGGATACCTCTTTTTTTTGGGGGAGGGGGCGTGTGGGGCAAGCCCGCGCCGCTGCATCCCCCGGAGGGGGCGGAGCCGAATGGTTGGGTAGGCCTCCATAGCTCGCTCGCCGCCGAAGAGGGACACCCGGCCGATGTCGGCGAACTTGAGGATAGACTCGCCGTGGCGGTGACCGGCGGTTCGTGGCCGAATCTCTCGCGAACCACACCACCGCCTTTGTTCTTCGTGGTGTCATGTGCACCACCCAAGTTGAACCAGATTGCGAGGAGGAGCTGCTCCGTGCTGCTGAGATCGATGTCACGAAGGTGCCTGAGGAGCTAGTCAGGTATTCAGTGGATGTCATTCAGGATCCGATTGTGAGCTGGTTGGTTGGGGCAGCAGTGGCCATGAACAAATGAGGCTGCTCTAGTGGAAGGATGAGAAGGACGATGATGAGAGTTTGGTAGAATACAAAGGGAAGCCGCAGGGCCTTCATAGTTGGTGCTTAGGTTCTTTATTGCTGCTTAGCTTCTCCCACAGAGTACTTGGGTAATCTGGCTTGGAAGGTTAAAGGCGCGGAGACCGGATGTCATTGTACTGAGCCTATCGAAAGCTATATATTTAGAATACATAGGCTTAGTTGGACGCCTCCCTGATTACAAACCTAACTACCAAAAATAAATATACTTTAACAGTATTGCATAGCAGATTGACCAAAAAATTAGAGAGCGTTAATATAATAATAACAATAAATAAACATGTAGTCCTGATATCCAACATGTCTTTACCATATCATTTATGTTGTATGTAGATTGCGAGGAACACACCGGTACAAAAAGCTTACTAAGAGAACGCCTCCCTTTTTTTATTAGGGGCGGTTTATGTTTTGAGGGCCCCTATCAGTGATACGAGCCGCCCTTCGTAGACATGTTACGAGCCGCTCCTATAGTAACCACATTAGGGGCGGCTGGTGTTACGAGCCGCCCCTACTTATTAGCGAGGCGGTTCAATCACCCCCGCCCTTATCGGGGTCCCCACGCAGGGGCGGCTCTATATTGAGGCGCCCTACAAATTGGTTTCGAATTTTTTTAAACGAGGCACTAAAATTAAAAATTAAGTAAACGACCTCGGATGGAAAAACTTCCTACATATGAAATGTAGATCTCGAAAAGTTATTAAACTTTGTAGTTGACCACTTTTTACTTTGAAATCATCTAGTCATGCAAAAGTCGTGTTCAAATGTCTCAAATTTGAAATTCAAATTTAAGAAAACGACCTCTGGACGGAAAAACTTCCTACATATGAAATATAGATCTCGAAAAGTTATGAAACTTTGTAGTTGACCACTTTTTACACCAAATCATCTAGCCATTCAAAAGTTGTGTTCAAATGTCTCAAATTTGAAATTCAAATTTCGTAAACGACGACCTCGACGAAAAAAACTTCCTACATATGAAATGTAGATCTCGAAAAGTTATGAAACTTTGTAGTTGACCACTTTTTAGATTGAATCCGTTTTAGAGCCTCAAATAGTCAATTTACACTCGAGTTTGTATAATATGTGGGGGCGCTTGAGAATGGGATATGGACACGCATGCAAGTGTAGCGCAGTGGTGGGGATGGATTGCGCCGTGGAGCACGAGGTCGCCGCTGGTTCGACCGCCGGCACAGCTGCTAGCGATTTTACGCTGAAAAATGCCCGACCGCGACTTCGACGGAGACGGGCGGGCCGGGCCGATGGGATCCTCCCCGTTTAATAAAAATGTTTTGGTATTTTTTTTAAATTTTGAAAACGCGATTTCTGAATTTCTATCAGAGGGGGCTCATACAAAGAGGAGCGGTTGCAGATCACCAACCGCCCCTACCGTGGTTCCACCGTAGGAACGGGGAAGTTAGGGCGGTTAACAAACCGCCCCATCAGTATCTTTTCAGCCGCCCTATAGAAGCTGAATGTAGTAGTGACAAGAACATGTGTTTTTTCTTTTCTTTTGGAGGGTGGGGGGTGGGGAGGACGGGGGTGGCTACAAGCAAAGAATTTGATGGCTTTGAGGTACAAGATGCGAGGCAAAGGGTCAGCTAGAACAGGTAGCAAGATGGGCTTTGAGGTACAAGATGCGAGGCAAAGGGTCAGGCAGGGCCTCGTACGGCTAGTGGGGGCGATAGTGATCCGTCAGATGTTCAATGCCCCGGGCAGCAACACTGCTGGAAAACAATGCAAACAACTGACAACCAGATACCAAGTTCAACGTTACAAGAAAAACAGGGATTATTTATGCTATACTTTATCTATGTAAGGCCGAGCACCTTGCTGATCTGACAAGCGACGAATAAGCAGATAACTAATCTTCAATGAGAACGAACTGAGTGAAGCTTGCCTGGTTAGGTTTTTGGTGGTGGAATCTGCTCATCTGGATTTAGGTTCTCGACTTGATTCCATAGCTATGGTTAGATAGGATTAGTTTTCGTCTTTTATCGTTACGAACTTACGATTGCTTAAGATTTAAACCAGCGTATACAGCCAACGAGGCTCAATATCAACCATTCAGTATGTTCATACTTGATGCACCGTCTCCTGCGAAATAGCTGCACCCAGCGCGAAGTGCGAGATTGAGATCGAGGCCGGTCGAACCCCTGGCTCCACCGTTGAAGCTCCCTCTGCGTCCTCCAGCTCGCCATCGCCGTCCTCTGCGCCCAAAACTAGACCAGGTACTCACATCTCTTCTCCATTGATCTACTCCCATGCTCTCAGCACCCTCTGGTCTCTTGTACTATTCTTCAGTCTGTTCTCTGCTCGGCTTTTCTCTTGTTCTCTTTTGGTAGAATGAGGAATTTTAGTCTGGTCTTTCTCGTCTTCTCTGTTTGTGCGCTCTTGGTTCCTTGTATCTTGTACTCTGCTCCTCTTCTCTAGATCTCTGAAATACGTCTGCCTGCTCTGATCTAGATCGATCTCTTGTACTCTGCTGCTCTGCTCTAGATCTCTGAAATTCTTTGTTGTGTGGAGAGAGCTAAATTGG
Organism: Hyparrhenia diplandra; assembly: GCA_015847255.1. Classification (NCBI taxonomy): domain Eukaryota; kingdom Viridiplantae; phylum Streptophyta; class Magnoliopsida; order Poales; family Poaceae; genus Hyparrhenia; species Hyparrhenia diplandra. Next base: position 870,885 of record JADLZK010012239.1, on the reverse strand, counting down.
TATTTGAGCTCAGATAACATCTAGGAAACTAAAAGAATTGCGAAAGGAGCACCTTTTCGGTGCATGTCTAATATGCTTTTTTGTGTTCAAATCACATTGCAGCTCTGTTAGAGAAAAGAAACGCAGGATCCATAAAGTAGGAGTTGTCACTCAACTCTACATTTTGTTGCTTAATTCATGCCTCGATCGCCTGGTCCCCTGTTGAAGGAATTGAAACGTCAACAGAAGGTACGAAGAAAGAAGTGCCCATGTAGAGCTCACCTTCTAGGATAACACACATGTGATTTTCTGAATAAAATAGTTTTGTGTGTGTGTTTTTTTTTCTTCAGACAGAATACCTTGTGGCATTGGTTTTGGTCCTTTCAAGAAGTTAACATCCCAAAGAAGGAATCATCAAAAAAAAATGGCGAGCCTATTGCAGCTATGGAACGACTGGCAAATTCAACTACTGGTTGTCCTCAGTTTCGTGTTACAAATCTTCCTCTTCTTTTCTGGGAGCATCAGGCGACGAAGCAATAGCGGATTTCTAAGGGTCATTATTTGGTTGGTGTACCTGGGGGCAGATATGGTTGCAGTCTATGTACTCGGCCTACTCTCCCGACATGAGGATTTTGCTACTCAATGCAATGGCAATGACAGGTTTGGAGGAGCTCATCAGCTTGCATTCTTTTGGACACCTTTCCTGCTCGTCCATCTTGGTGGGCAGGACACTGTCACCGCCTTCTCTATCGACGATACCAGACTCTGGCTGCGGCATTTGTTAAATCTGGTGATCCAAGTTGGCTTAGCTCTCTATGTCTTCTGGAAGTCAAAAGAAAGGAACCATCTTTTAGTACCAGCCATTTTTATGTTCATTGCTGGGATTATCAAGTATGGCGAGAGGACATTGTCACTCAAGTCTGCAAGTCCCAAGGGTCTTAGAAGCTCAACATCAAACAGCAAGGCTACCAAATTGCCTGAACTGGACTTGCAAGATGCCAGCTATTCTGGCATTTTCTCTTGTGCTTTGCATACGGTGCCTGGCGTTCGGGATGTCTTTGCTGGAAGGACAGTCTCCCAGATGAAGCGCAATAGTCGGCAGCCATTTATGCTAGTAGGCCACGGAAGGTACATACAAGATGTAGGGAAAATGAAGATGTTAGAGCTTGAGCTTGGCTTCATGTACGACGACCTTTACACAAAAGCAATGGTGCTTCGGACATGGACGGGGAACATACTTCGGCTGGTAGCACAACTGTCCATGGTGATTGCATTCGCCTTCTTCGTTGTAAGCAATCACAGAAGGTATGCTAGAGCTGATACTGTGATGACATATGCATTGTTCATTGGAGGGTTTTGTTTAGAAGCATGTTCATTTCTCATGATGATGGCCTCACCATGGACATGGGCATTCTTGAAAGCTCGAAGATGCCATAGGCTCGCCGGCGTGTCCTGGCGCATTCTGTCGTTCGCCTGGCCAAAGACTAGGCCACTGTGGTCCAACACTGTGGGGCAATACAACCTTTTAGATTCATGCATGGATGAGTAGTCAAGGCCCAAAGCAATCTCAAAGGCGATGGACGCAGTCGGCATTGGAAGGCTGTGGAACAACTTCCGGCACAGCAAGCATGTGAAGGCCAACATGGAGACGATCACAGCATTCGTGGAACAGCGGCATTACCCGATCGAATTGTTCGTGACAACCAGAGGGGAGACAGAGCGGAATCTGGGTCCAGCATTGGAATCCATTCTGGCCATGCCCTTTGAGTATGCCATTATTCAGTTCCATGTGTTCACGGACTTGTTCTTGAGCTCACACTCATATGACCCAGCCTATGGCCCTCCAATCAGCGCAGATGAGGTGTCGTCTCTTGAGGATGCGTGTGGCGAGGTGTCAAACTACATGCTCTACCTCCTCGTCACAAATCCATCCATGTTGCCCATCGCCGGCGATGCCGAGGATGCCATATCAGAATTCTCGAGGGAGGTTAAGGTTAGCCCCTGCCGCAGCAAGAAGGACATCCTGGATGGACTGCGGAAGCCTGACAATGACGCTTTCGTGGTGCAGCTGCTCGACTATACGGACTCCTCCAATGTGTCGTTCCAGGAGACATTGGCCGCGATCAGGGATGTGTGGATGAGGCTGCTCTTCTACGCTGCTGGCAAATCGCGCGCCGACGTGCACGCGGAGCAGCTGGGCAGAGGCGGCCAGCTCCTCACCTTGGTTTGGTTATGGATGTGCCATTACTCCCTGGGGATGTCGGCCATGCCATCGACCTCTATGTGCCGGCCGGTCGCTCCGAGGGGCAGACCATCGAGGGATCGCGCTATTCTGCCTTTGATTTTCGGCACACATGATCTCCTGTTCATTTAGATGTTGAGGATGATGTGTGTTACTCTAATTTTCTGCATCAGGCGTACGCTTTTGGTATCTTCCTGGTTTCTTCCGTCTGTAAATTCTGTGTTAAGGTTTAGATTGTAATATATTCTGCATGATTTCAGCACCTGTATTCACCAACTGAAAGATCGTCTAGCCCCCTATCGCCACTGCAAGAATACGGACTATCTATTCTTGTAAAGATTTTTAAATGCCGTCTACAAAGAGCAATTCAAGCATTTGACATTTTGTATCTTTGCTTTGTTGAAGACAGAAAATTTTTGTCTCTTAACCCATTCTTATTCAACCAAGAGTAGCCAGGTTAATATAACCTAGAGCTTCACAATGACTTATTACAGTACGCTTGCATTACCATCCAACATACTTGACATGTATTATTAGTAGCTTTATTGGTCATGGCAACATTGGTATATAATCCGGTATTCCGACTTAACAGCCAGATTTATTTACAATCTAGACTGTGTCCCTCCAGTAGGCATGCAAGTGGGCCGGTCTGCAGAGGTCTGCAAGCCGCCGCAAAATACTAGTAATTTGCGGGCTTTGCAGGTCTCTGCTAGCTGCTACCTGCTGGCCGCAAACCGCCCACCAGGCCTGATGATTTACAAGGCCTAGTAGGACCTCCAAATACCTCACTACCGGACTCGCCCCTTTCCCCGTGAGTGCGGCGCTCACGGGAAAGGACCTTTCCCCGGGGGGAAGCCTTTCCGTGAGTAACTCACGGCATAGCTATCACGGGAAAGACAAATGTCGGGAAAGGGCCTTTCCTGTGAGCCAAATAGGGGGCTCACGGCTTAGCCTTTCCGTGTACCCCACGGCTCACGGGAAAGAGTTGACGGGGACTACGGTGACGGCGCCTATGCCATGAGTCTCCCCGTTCACGGCGGACGGCAAAGAGAAAGGCGTAACGGTGTTTGGATCCCCTTTTCCCGCGAGCCGTAACGGCGCAGCCTCACGGAAAAGATGGTCTCTTTGCTTGTGAGCCGGCCTCAACTCACGGCAAAGATATGGTCTCTTTGCCGTGAGCCGGCCCCAACTCACGGCAAAGATATGGTCACTTTGCCGTGAGCTGGCCTCGTGCTCACGGCAAAGATTTTTTATTTTTATTTTTTTTCGTTACAGCACATATTTGTCACATATATATATATATATATATTGCATATATAACACATATATACCACAGATTTCTCGGATATCACATATATAGCTCAATAATCCACAATGCCACATATATTACATAAAATCCACATAGGAGTCACAAGTTTACAAGTTCAACCATGAGTCCAACCATCACAATGACTTCACGAGTTCAAGTACACAAGTTCATCACCTAAATCATCACAACTTCACTGCCAAGGGCCCCAGCCTCCTTGTTGCTCCACAAAGATAAATTGGGCAAGACACGGCGTTTGAACCAACTAATGAAGTCGGGTTCTCCATTTCCAAAGACTGCCTAAGTAGAGTGTCCAATTCATGCGGTAGAGGCTCCCTTTGTAGCTTCCAAAATTCCCATGTAAATTTCTGTACCGACGAGAGACAAAGAGGTTGGATCACAGAATATCGACTACTTGGAGAACAAGTTTGTTGAGAGTTGTGACTTACTGTATGTAAGGCAGCATTTCGTCAAGGTTGGTCAAGATATATATCATTATGTTGCCCCACTCTTTATATGTCAAGGTCTTTGCTCTCGAATCACTTGCACTTCCTAGTTGCCCTCGGAAAAAGCTGAGGGTTGATTCATTTTCTTCGGCATTGTAACGAGGGTGTGGATAATGCGAGCTAGGAAGGTTGTCACCATAGTACTCTGATGTGAAGTCTGACACCTCCTCCAGAACCTTTGCTTCTGCGATGGAACCCTCAATCTTACATTTATTTTTTACATTTTGTCCGAATAGACTTCGGGACTCTCTCAATAGCATAGCACCAACGAAATGCGGGGCCACCCATCCGTGCCTCATATGGAAGGTGCAAAATTAAATGCACCATCGAACGAAGAAGCCCCGGGCGGAAATATCTTCTCCAACTTACGGACCAACACAGGTGCTATTTCTTCCATGGATTCAAGTGTTGTCCGAGATAACTCCTTAGCACAAAGTCAGCGAAAGAAATGGCTCAACTCGCCATCACTTGCCGGACATGCTCGGGGACATAGCCTCGAAGCATCACCGGAAGAAGCCGCTCAATCCATATGTGGTAATCATGACTCTTGAGCCCATTGATTCGCATAGTAGACAAGTTCACTCCCCCCTCGATTTGCCGCATACCCATCGTGGAACATTAACTTTTGAAACCATTGCGTTACTTGCTTCCTTTGGGGCCCTGCTCAACACAAAATCGGGCTTAGGTTTTTCCATTTTTTGCCATTGCTAGGAGGCTTCATTTCTTGCTTCGGTCTGTCACAAACTCTGCCAGATCAACTCTAGCCTTAACGTTGTCCTTTGACTTGCTAGTGTCCATGAATGTTCCAAGAAAATACTCGGTGATATTATTTTCAGTGTGCATTAAATCAATGTTATGTTGAAGAAGAAGGTCATCGTGATAGGGGAGCCTCTCTAAGCCCGACTTGTGAGTCCATGCATGATCCTCGCCATAACCCACAAAGCCATCTTTTTTATCACCCACAAGAGCATCTATCTCGAGCACGTACCTCTCGCAAATGTCATCATCTCCGGTGGAGGGTCTGTAACTTGGAGACCTTTCGTAAAGTTCTTCTTGTCTAGTCTGAATAGATGGTCAAGAGGGAGGAATTGTCGATGTTTGTCGAACGCAGAATACTTGCCACCCTTCTTCAACCAGTGTGAACCTCGAGCCGTCTTGCATACTTGGGCAAGGGAACTTCCCATGAACACACCAGACCCGCGTAATATCCCATACGCCAAGAAATCATGCAGAGAGTAGTGGTACCATACGTACATCCTGAAATTTTTCTTCAAAGCTCGGTCGTACGTCCAAAACCGTTCCACCCAAGCTTTGATCAATTCATCGATCACAGGCTCTATGAACACACCCATTTTATTCCCGGGTGGCCAAGAATTATCAAAGACAAAAGTATGTTCTTCTGTTGAAAGCAGTCACCCGGGGAGAGATTGAGCGGGATAACGAATACAGGCCAACAAGTGTATGGGGCAGACATTATTCCATAAGAATTGAACCCATCTGTTGCCAGCGCAACACGCACATTACGAGCCTCCAGAGCTTTGTCAGGATGAAGATTATCAAAATGGGTCCATGCTTCAGCATCGGAAGGGTGTACCATCTTATCTGGATTGTTTTTTGACGACTTGTTCACCGGAAAAAACTTTTTTTGGACATTGTTTTTTGAATAATCAACATTTTAATAGAAAAGTTGGTGCAGCATTCCTTTATTTACTTTGTTGATTCAACGTGTTTTACAAGAAAATTGACGGTGCATCATCCTTTTTACCATTAGTTTTGGTGGTTGAATATTTTTTTATATATAAGAGCTGCTCCAACATTTTTACAAGACTAGCAAATATGTCCATATGCTGTAACGGAAGAAAAAAGGACGACCAAATATCTATACTATAAAAGAGCGAAGGAATTTGATGACACATGTCTTCATCTCATCCGTTCAATCTATCTAGATTTCTCATCCAACGGTCCTCGCAAGGACCGACCTCGGGCTCTGGGGTGTTTCGCTTCTTCCATGTTCGGGCGCGAACCTCGACAACAATAGCGCCTCCGAAACGGTGCGCTACTCCCCGATACGTCGCGAGATCCTTCCCTTCCCCGTGAAACCATCCGCCACGCTGCAGCAACTACCTGCACGCTGCAGCAACTCCCTGAAGCAGATACTTCCATCGATCCCTGCTGCAGCAACTTCCTCCGGCCGGCCCCCAGCGATCGAGGACGCCGCAACCTTCGACAACCTACAGCCAAGAAACCATCTCGCGGTGATGCAGCGCAAGGATCGCCTGTCGCGTGGATGTCGTCCTCGCCGCCCTTGAGGTCCGCCAGCCCGAGCACGCGGCCCTTGGACGTGTTGAAGCCGTACGACTACTCGTCGTATACGTTGGGCAGGCCCTCCGGATCAGGTATCGATCGGGTACGCCGGAACTGCCAGGCGACCGCAGTCCAGCACCGCGGCGTCAGTTGCCGTGCGACACCTTCCCTTCACGCGAGACTCGAGTCTCGGGCTGCAGCGCTGAACAGAAGAGCGACGAGGAGGAGGAAGAACACTAATCGGAGTCGATTGCATCCTCCACATCTCTGGACAAACAGGTCTTCGATTCCTAAACCATCGCATCATATGCATTGCAGGTATATAGGTATAAGATACGTTGTTTTGTCGGACTCTCATCGAGCGGTTGCTTGCCTCGCGGAGTCGAGGGGCACGGCAACAGCGCGCGGCACCTGGCCCGTTCCCCACACGGAAGCGGCAACCTGCGGATGGATGAAGATCCTGATGCGGTGCTCCCTTCGTTGCCAGTTCGTTGGTGCATGTAATCCAGGTAGTACATGCATGTGCAGTTTAGAGATCTCCCGACCTTCTATGACTGATTTTCCCTAATCCTAATTAATCTCCTCGCATCGTGCAGATCAGGAGGAGCCGATTAGTGTTATGTTTGTTCAGTTTTTACTCAAATTTTCTTATCGGTAGTAGACTCTTCATGAATCCCATCGATCCATGCATGCCTCTGTCTGTCATCGATGAGTGAACAGGTGATCGGGTGAAGAATCTGATTTTTGTTCGTATATGCAATTGGATCAACAGAGTATACGTGATATGACTGCATATCTGATTGGTCATGCTACTTTTTTTTGTTTTTCTACAGTGATGAGATGTCTATCCAACTCCTTTGTCTCATCTGATTTGTACGGAGTAATGTTTAGTAGCACACAGTCATCGATTATGGATTTATATTTTGTTGTGTCGATCTGCTTGGATTGGGTAGGTTATTTCTTCTATTGATTTGATTTGAGGGGTTTGTTCGCATCCAGAGATAGAGATTTGCGATGGCAGAAGAGAGGGGAAGGGCATCACCTTCCACAAAGAGATAAACAAGAGGAGAGGTGATTAATCCATCCCCTTTTATTTTTGGTTTTTATCGGTACTGAAAACTCAATTTTTATGTGAAATATGTACTGTCTTATAGGCTTGTGTAATTTGCTCCGCAACCTAGGTATAGTTGTGATTTTGTAAGATCATTCAGTCGTGCTTGCCTGCTGCAATATGAGTTGGACGAGGTCATGGCCACATTTCTGGCTGAGATTAACCTCTGTACGTGGAAAGTTGAGATCTCAATCTATTTCCCATTTGCATTATCCCCTTGCTGACATTTGACATACATGCCTAATTTCCCAATACAATTAGTCACAGTGAGGATTATATTAGGATATGGTATTTCTGAACACTTTAAATTCACCAAAAGCAGGATTCTTGTCTCCAATTTCAGTATGAAATTAAATGAATCAATGCCATCGCAATGTTTTCCAAGTTACCGCGCGCACATTTTTCGTTCAGTGCAGTCGATGTAATATTTTCTAGCCTCCCCATTCATGTATTAGCAATCATTAAAAAGATATTAGTTTTACATTTTCAGGGTGTCGGTTCATTATCTCTATACTTATCTATAGATTTATGTTGAACACATTGGCTTGTATCATGTTAAAGTATAACCCTGACTATTTGTTTTATCTATATATGTGAATTCCAGTACTGAACTGACGATGTTGTGCACTTCAAATTTTCAGTTTATTCTCATGTTATACAGAATGCAGTTAGTTTTCATTTGCCCTATGGTTTATCAAATATATGCCATATTAGGATGTTTTATCCAGTAAAATAAAATGAAAAGGCAGCACAAGACACCAAACTCCTTTTTGGGACAGGTCATGGCAGCAGTTCTTGCTGTCTATTGATTTCTTGATATTTCTCCTTCCCATATGAATAGATTGATATCTATTTGTATCTGAATAATTGGTTGTTTTCAGTTAAGATATCCAGTTTAAGTTCACTTATTATAAGTTAATATACACCTAGATTGATTCTCAATTTTATCCACTTAGAATTGGAATTTATTTTGTACCATCCACTTTTTGAAAGAATTTTAATTTTGTTAGCATAAGCATATGTCTCCAGTTTATTGATCTCCCTTGATATCTCGTTCGTGAAACTTGCTGTATTGATGAATCTTGTTCTCAAGACAAAGCATATACATCTACCATTACAGCTGTGGAGGTGCACAAGTGCCTGAACTCGTCTTGAGCCTGCACTGAGTTGTGGCGTGCCTGTGCAGTCCCGCTTGTTTCCTTGTGGGTTGCCGGCTTGTGTACTTCCCTCAGGGCCACAACAAGCAGGTTAGTGCACAAGCTCACTATGCTCATTAATCCTATGTCCTCTTCCAGTTTAGCTGTCAAGCTAAAACCCCCAATTATCCTCTGACAATATTTCCAAAACTAAAAAATTTCTCCATTTCTTACACAAGTTTTTGGTGAATTTCTGCTGCAAGTAGCAGCATCAACAAGCAAGGAAATAGAGTCTCAGATCCACAATTATCCTAATCTGCCCCCACAGCTTATATTCCAACTGCATAATAGTGTGACCATGCATGTAAGTTTGTAGACTTGGAACACTTTCTACTTCAACTGAGAAATTATGTTTTGTGTTTCATTACTGGTATAATTCCCTTCGTTCAGACTAAGCAGAGACATATGAGGTATATGCACAGACGACACTGAAACACTTTTTTTAAACAAGACACTACAACATTTGGGTCACATAGAGTGTTAATATTAATATTTAACTTACTGCAGTCCTCTCCTTGTTGACAAGACCTGTTGTCGTAGGACAATGTTGCAAACTACCTCCAACTGAAGATTAGTAACTGAGAAATTTTAGTTTGGTGTTTCATTACTATTATAATTCCCTTCGTTCGGACTGATGCAGAGAAAGATGAGGTATATGCTCTATGACACTGAAAGTTTTTATAAAACAAGACACTGCAACATTGGGTCACGTAGAGTGTTAGTATTGAAGTTAATGTAAACCTCTCCTTGTTGACAAGACCAACTGTCGGAGGAAAACGTTGTGGAGTGCTTCCAATTGAAGATTAGTATTTTAGTTATAGTAGTACCGGTGTTCACCTACAAGCATAGCTTATATGGATGCCTTTCTTTGGTAATAGGAATGACCCTTGTTCAATTTCATGGTTAGTGGTTTTATCACGTATATTTTAGGATAGGATCTGGTTAAAGCAGTGAGGAATCAATGCTTTGGAAGTGGTTTGAGATTGGTGAAAATAGAGGATGCCAATATGCCATGTGGATAGGAGCAAGTGGGAGCGAGCCCATTTTTTGTCATCACCTCACCCGAGTTTGCCATGAGGGCTGCAGCGGCAGCGGCCAAAACGAGCAGAGAAATGTTATTGTTCTATATTTCACAATGTTATATCTTTATGTATTGATAAATTGGATAATTTTCCTTATTTTTTTCCACACCTTTTATGTTTTCTGAAGTCCTTGTACAGTTTTGTTTTGTTCTTTTTATTAATAATAAAAGCCCAGTAGGGGGTGACCCCTCCTGTTCATGTCAAAAAAAAAAAAACAAATTGGATAAATTATAACTGATTGCGGTTGTAAGTTTATTAATTATATTCTCACTGCTGTGAAAAATATGTTATTGTTACATGGTGTTAAGTGGTGGACGGTGTTATAAATGAGTAGCCACTGTGAAAAAAATGTAAATGGCGAATCGTCGACTCTTTGTGGTGTTACATATCAAAATAGTAATAAAAAAGGAGATGGGTGTCTGTGAACTACCAGCAAGCCGACATGGTTATTCTGTAATTATTATGTGATATCAATCTCAATCGCATTTTAAATTAGGTGGTTTTGTGCTAGCATTGTAATAAAAAACGCCCACAACAGTGGTGGTTGAGGAATAGTTTGATCATTTTACAGGATACAAAGTTAAATTCTTTCCTTTATTTGTACTTGTATTGATCATTATATGATAGAAATGCTTCTTTCATTCATGACTGGTTGTTTCTTAGATCCGCATGCATGGAAGGATAAAAGGGTGACATTGGAACAAAGATGGTACATATGTAAAAATATTACATTTTGTGGTACAACTACACTGTGGTTATGCATATATTGTTGTGCAATAATGTACTATGTGTTTCACGATTATAAAAGAATTTCATTTTTGGTATAGCACGTGCGTGCCGCACGTGCCTATCCACTAGTTCATGAAAAAGGATGACATGAATGGTATATCTCTATTTATATTTTACCCTTTTATTAAAAAATAAAAAGGTACATATTTTATTTTACGATAACATGACAATACCCATAATAATATAACCTAATGTTGGCAATAATACAACAATGTGTTGTTATGTCGGTATCAAATTTAAAAAAAGCACATAAATATTTTCATACTATGTTCATATAGTTAAATTTTTATACGATAGTAAAGTAGACGCTCAAGTCGTTGTACTATATGCTGCTCTAAAGTCTAAGATGAACTCAAACTTGACATGGATTGGGCCACCAACTTGGCTTGGGCTTCGTCTTTGCTTGTCTCCCTAGTGAGGTGGGCAAGGAGGAGGGGCGTCCAAGGGCTTTCTTGGTGTGCTCTCCGTCTCGTTCGGGTGTGCTCTAACTTGGGTCGAGTCCTGCGAAGGGTGTATATCAGGCCCACGATGATGACGTAGCTCTCAGCAAAAAATAACAACTTGTCATGGTGGTTTTGAGACCTTGCCGACGTGATTTTGAGGTCAAAATAAATGCATTTTAATCTTTATCAAATAATCTTCCCATGAAGTGCTCATGGACCTCAAAATCACTATGGATGAAGGAATTATGGCCTTGCCGATAAAGTACTATCGGGTCGCCGATGAAATGAAAGTTCAACTTTGATGGATTTGCACTTTGAGATTGGTCTTGTTCATGGCATATCTATTTTCTATCATTATAGCACTTTTTTTCTAAGCACATTTCAAACACTAATATTAGATAGCAACCAATTCTTAATTGTATCGTTGTTTAAATATAGAAAGAGTGTACCTTACAATCAATGGTTGTATCAGAATGTGTCTGTCCTCATCATCAAGAGTGGTCTGTGCAAGCACTATCGAAGCACCAAGGCGCACGGGACTAGCTCGAGGAGTTTGTGTGGACAAATGTGGGTCTGTTGCGAGCTGGCAAGGAGTGGATCGCGTATCGAAAACTACAAAGGATAAGGGGTTAAAAAATATGATACTAAAAAGCAAAAGAAAAAAAAAAAAAAACTCTCAATCAAATAGAAAGACCATAATTTCGATGATAGTGCTAGAGATGCTGTAAACAAAGTGACAATGGCCACCCCACCGCCTCACTAGAGTGAGAACGCAAGACGAAACTGGCAAACGGATGGGCACAGTCCAGCTGGTTCGTGTATGCGATGGAAATGAGGAGGTTACTTCTTCCTTGCTGGAGCGCCATCAGGGAGTACTGGAGCGCCATCAGGGAGGTTACACAACCTCCTCATTTCCATCGCATACACGAACCAGCTGGACTGTGCCCATCCGTTTGCCAATTCAGCTGGGTACTGATGGCGCTCTAGTGCGTCGTACACAAGCAGTACAGTTGGTTGGTTTTTGCCTTTATAGAGGTATGTGTACGATGCATTGGAGCGCCATCAGTACGCAGTAGTGCCGCTCGCGCTCGGCGTTTTCCTGGAAGCTCTTTGTGGAGAAGCGGATCGGAGATGCTGCATGCGGAGGCCATTCACTGATCACTGCAGTCAGTCAGTCTCCCAGTCACTAGGGATGGGTTCAGTCTCCGTAAGGGCGTCCGTAATGATTAGCTATTTGGCTAGCTAGATGTGACGTGGCAGGAAAAAAGTAGAAGAGAGAGTAGTCACTAGCTACAAGCAAATAGCTAGACTATTTCACGTAGCCCAAGAACATGTGAGAGGAGCATGTGGGTCCAATAATATAAAATAGTCTTTGTTTTTGTCTCTCACCTTCACATCAAGATACTATGTAGTTAGCACTAGCTATTACTATTGCGGACGCCCTTATGACTCTGTCAGTACCCAGGGGGCCAGTAGTCACGGGTCGTCGTCGGTGTTCCCTGACGAAACGCAAAGCCACGGCACGGAGTGGGGCCTCCGGTACGGTGGTGGAGCACACGGGCCACCGGAACCACGCTCTTTGGGGGTGCAATAAGACCATATTTTCGGGTCAAGTAGAGTAGTTCGTTAATGATTAAAAACTAGAATCATATTTACCACACGTGATATGTTGATAAATTTCAGCTACACCCTCCGTTTCAAATTTTAAGTCATTTTTACTTACTCAATGACCAAATTTAGGTGCTGGTTCAGCATTTCCATGACAAGTTCACCAAAAAGATTTTTTTTTGGACATTGTTTTTTGAATAACTATTTTCATAGAAAAGTTGATGTGACATTCATTATTTGTTTTGTTGACAATTTAGATGCTAGTGCTAGAGATGCTGTAGCCAAGTGACAATGCCCACCCCACCACCTCCCTAGAGTGAGAACACAGGACGAAACTGGACATCAGACTTGACTCAGGGAGAACGGATGGGCACAGCACAATCATCAAGGTCCATGGATGGAAATAAGGAGGTTGGTTCCTAGGCTCCTCGATGACAAAAATCAGAGTGTGGCCCCTTCCACAGAGTGCGGCTGCAGCCGTGTTTACAGTGAGAGCAAGGTGCTATCAAGCAGCACGCGAAGAATTGAGACATGAAAACTAGAATGATATATAGGACTCTAAAAAGTAGAAGAAGAGCTCTCAATCACGCATATAGAGACCATAATTTAGATGCTAGTGCTAGAGACGCTGTATGTAACAAAGTGACAATGCCCACACCAGCATCTCCCTAGCTAGAGTGAGAACGCAAGACGAAACTGGCAACTGGCCACGACTCAAGTGGAGAGAAAACGGATAGGCACAGCTGCTATGGTCCATGGATATGCTTGGAAATGAGGAGGTTGCTTCCTTACTGAGTTACTGGTGCTGTGACAGTGGGTCTCCTCTCCTGGAGAGCTCATGGATCGGAGGTGGAGCGTGCGAGGTGGTGCTGCACACGGCATGTGCATTCCAAGAGTGCTCATAAAAGTGGGAGGTGGTACCTGGTACGATTGCTTTTATCACGAGAGGTTTCCTCGAAGCCGGTGTGTATCCTAGTAGTACGATGCACTGGCTCCTCGATGACAAAATCAGAGTGTGGGCCGCAGAAAGGGAGAGAGAGGGCCACTAGAGCTCCGTGAGCAGCACGGTGCAGTCAGATCGTATTTACGGAGTAGCATAGCATTTGATACAAGATCCTTCTCCTTCGCCTGCTGGCTGCCGCCTAAAACGAAGTGGCATGCATGCATGCGGCTTTATTATCGCCTAAAACTATGGATAAGAATGGCACGTTTCCAAAACATTGCTAATTATAATACACCTTTATCCAAGAATCTATTTGTTTGTCCTTTCATAGCAAAAAAAATTATTTCTTGTGATTTGTCATTTATGATTTGTGATTTTGTGATCTATGATTTATCATTCGTGGGCATTGGATGCGAGATCTAATGGTGGAGATTCGTCGCCTAGGTTATAGCCAAAGACCCAGTGTTTGGGATATAGCAACTCCTATCTTTAAATAGGACCTCAAGTTGGTGAGAAGTGAGAGCCCTTATAAACATTTGGTGCTTGTCAAGGAAAAAAAAACAACACTAGCAATGTCACAGAATGTTCACTGTCACGTGTTTCGAACAAGAAGAAATTTCATAAATACAACAACTTCCCTGTTTTCACTCAAAACAAATGGGGATAAAGCAATTTCAAGCACCTAACATTCATACATCCTTTCATTCCTCAATGCAAATAATATATCAATAATTAATATACAACAATGTATCGGTTTCCATAATGACTGCACGGCGGAAATTAGCCCACTGATATCTGCAGGCAGTTCCAGTTTCTCCTTGTACAAAATGGGGAAAAGAAAAGAAAGGCAAAGCAGGTAAGCCATACATCTGCCAAAAAAAAACCCCAAGCACCAAGCAGCCCCACTGTAAGAAAAGACTATTACCAAACTTGGTTATCAGCCCTGACAAATCCAAAGTGTCAGGATGATATGAACAAGGATCACGCACTGACATCAGTCCAGCCCTATCGTGTCTTCTTCTTTCACTGCCTTGCTATATATGATCTAGCATTTCTGGAGCGCACAGGAGAAAAAATACAGTGATTTGTTCAAAAAAAAAAACACAGTGATAGACCACAATTGAGCTCCAGGCGAGCAGATTTCGAAGCAAAAGGCCATAGCCATTGCTGGTCATACTATCAGGAGGGTTTCTTGTGGCTAAGAATATCTTGCTCTTTGAGGCGGTGCTGGAACCGTGCCTAGCATATATGCTTGGAGGCTGACCAAGCCCGCAGCCTTGTGTGATAGCAGAAAGCTCAGTAGGGTCACATAGTTGTCAATCAGACTAGCTGGTTGATCAACCTCTGCCAAAAGGTTCATCTCGTGAGACAAATAGAACGTGTATGTTTTAGCAGCAAGGCAAAATGAATAATATTGTGATGTTATATTACTATCTAAGCGACCCATTGGTCAAGCTGACCTCCAGGTGTTCCACCGAAGTGTGTAATGTCTGGGCAACAATCTGCACAATATCCAGGAACTTCAAATTAGGGGCTATTTTCCAAGTGAGGATTGGGTAAGCGATGCAGGATGAGTCTCCTGTCAGCATCTCCATTTCGTGCATTTGGGCTGCTTCGTGTTCGCTGGACTACCAGCGTGGATTAACTCGTCACTTTGCTCCAAACCTCTCCTACCTGGAAGTGTAAGTGGTAGTTGTGAAGGACCAGACCATGGAAACCCTTGCGATGCTCCAAACCTCTCCTACCGGGCTGTTTTGACCCGGTAGTGTTTCAACCCCACATCACTACCGCTTTGGTTACGCGGTTCATTTTTCGGAAGGGGTTAGAGCCGCATACAGTGATGGACAATTCTGTAGTAGTGAGAGAGTTGTTTTCCTTTATCTTTTCAGTGCAACTTGTTGCTAACTCTTCCACCTCGCTCTTTGTGAGACACACGTTAACGAAGCAATTGAAAAATCAAAAGCTCACGTTTTCTCTAGTCGTCAACTGGAAAAGTTGTCTGCCGCCTGCTGTCTCTCATTATTTTTTTCTTATTATAGCTAGCTCGGGCTCTTCAGCTTGCTACAATCTCAAGAACACGGAACGGTAATTATATGTATTTCTCTTCTAGTTAATTTGGAGCCACCATTGCGAGGGCATTGAAGCAGCTGCTGCGCAGCTTCCTCGACCTGCTACAGATCCACCATTGCGAGATGCGTTGAATCCAGGTGAGCCTTGCTCGCTGATCAAGCCTACCACACTCCACTCGCCTTGCTACCTACACACATACAAAAAAAGGTACATAATGTAACATGTAATGTATACGTTGTGAACAAACTAAAATAAACCATTACGATGTCTTATAGGTGCTATAGGAACATCTCGTGGAATTGAGGAAAAAAATAAAGCATGAAAAATATTCATAATGAACCTTATAAATAATATGAAAACAAGATTATTATATTTTAGAATAAATAGTTAACTTAATTTCATAGATACAAGAAACAAGTCCTTAAAATATACAAAAAAAAATATCCCTGTATGTACCCAACTTTTTTCTTGTATGCGTGACGCAGATGAGCCGCCATGCAGCACTGCTGTTGATGCAACCTGATGAACGCTCGGCTGGTCGGTCCTTCGCAGAGCAGCTGGTCAATGGTCCTGCGCCCAGCGTTTTTGGCCATCAGAACTTGCATCTGGTTTGCACGCTCGTGATGAGCTTGGTTGCATCTGAATTACTACTAGTTTACTACCGACACATCACAGAGGGCGCAGAGTTGTTTTTCTTTTTCTCTTGTACGCAACTTCCAATCCCTGCGTGACACACAACATACACACACATGTTAATCAAGCAATTGAAAAATGAAAAGCTCACCTTTTCCCTTGTCGTCGAGTACTACAAAACTTGTCTACCTGCTCTCTGGTAATTTTGAATTGTCTCGTCCCGTGGGCTCTGCAGCTTGCTCCTATCTCAATAACTTTTTATCCTTCGGAGCCACCATTGCAAGGGGAGTGCATCTTCTTTTCGCAGCACAGCTGGTCATGGTCAATGGTCCCTACACCCTAAGCTCTAAACTCGGCGTGACACACACGTTAATCAAGCAATTGAAAATGAAAAGCCTACCCTTTCTCTTGTCGTCAATTGGAAAAGTTGTCTGCCTACTCTCTCTCTCTCTCTTGTTATTTTTAATTGTCTTGGCCCGCGGGCTCTGCAGCATTTCACTTTTCATTAATTTTGGAGGCACCATTGCGTGGGTCGTGAAGATGCAGCTGCTATGCGCTAGGCTTCCTCGGTGAATCTGGGTGAGCCCACCTTGCTTTGCTTCCAGCACAAAATCTGCCCCGCTTACTACTCTCTTACCACTAATGCAAGCTGCTGCCTGCAGGCGACGCACACACCGATCGGGAGCTTGCAGCCATGCAGCTGGCGACGGGGGCCTTGGGGAGCCTGCTCCCCAAGCTCGTTGAGCTGGCCAAGAAGGAGTACGGCCTTCAGAAGGGCGTGAAGAAGAAAATCGACTCTCTCTCACGGGAGCTCACGGTAGTCCACGCCGCCCTCCGCAAGATCGGTGATGTTCCACCAGACCAGCTTGACGAGCTGGTTAAGCTGTGGGCGAGTGAAGTCAGGGAGGCATCCTACGATATGGAAGACATCGTCGACACATTCCTAGTGCGCGTTGAAGACGACCCCAATGAGCCTCCTGAGCCACACAAGCTCCGCCGCCTCCGGAAAAAGGTGGGCAAGCTGTTCAAGAAGAGCAAGGCTCGCCGCAAGATCTCTACCCTGATTCAAGAAATCAACGAGAAGCTTGAAGAGGTGGCAGCAAGGCGAGGCAGGTACACACTAGAAAACATTGGCACCAATCCTGTAGCTGCAGACACCATCGACCCTCGCATCCTGAATCTATACAAAAGGGCGACGGAACTTGTTGGCATTGAGGACCAAGGGATGAGGTTATAAAAAAGTTGTCCCTAGGGGATGGCGACGTGGATCTGTCCAGTACAGCAAAGATGAAGATCCTCTCTATCTTTGGATTTGGAGGGCTAGGAAAGACCACTCTTGCCAAAGCTGTCTATGACCACATCAAACTACGCTTTGAATGTCAGGCCTTTGTTCCGGTGGGTCGGAATCCTAACATCAAGAAAGTCTTAAGGGACATTCTCATCAGTCTTGATAAGAAAACATACACTGATTCCAGATTCAAGGATTTGGATGAGAAGCAACTCATAGACGAAATCAACGAATTCGTCAAGGAAAAGAGGTACGAGCTAGTATGACCACTGATTCATTAATCATTGCTAATCATCACTTGCTTACTGCTAAACAATTATAGCCGCTTAGATCATGGAACTGAACATTTCGTTCTTTATATATCATCATTTTATTAATATATGCATTGGTAAACTATTGGGATATTAATATGTTCCTTTTTAAAAAAGGGTTTTTATTTTATTAAAACAAAATGATAAAAGGAATATAACGAATTAGTGATATAGGTATAAAAAAGAACTATGTGAATGACGCCTCGTATTTTCATTTACCATTTCTTGTACATTCTTATAAATATGTAGGTACTTGATTGTTATTGATGACATATGGGACAAGGAGGCCTGGGAATTGATCAGATGTGCTCTACAAGGAAATGATTGTGGAAGTAGACTTGTGATCACTACTCGTATTTTTGAAGTTGCCAGATGTGCTAGTGAAGCTTACAAAATGCAGCCACTCTCCCATGACAACTCCAAAAAATTACTGTACGCAAGAATAGTTGATGGTGAAGGGAAGTATTTTGATAGTCCTTCAGATGAGGCATGTGAAAAGATTTTGAAGAAGTGTGGTGGTGTGCCACTAGCTATCATTACAATATCCAGTTTGTTGGCCAGCAAAACCATGGGAGGACTGGTCTGAGATCTACAACTCAATTGGTTTTGGGAATAAAGCCAATAAAGATGTAGATAATACGCTGAAGGATTTTGTCTTTTAGCTACTATGATCTGCCGTCACATCTGAAGTCATGCTTATTGTATCTAAGCGTATTTCCAGAAGATCATGTGATAGAGAAAAATAGTTTGATATGGATGTGGATGGCTGAAGGTTTCATCTCTCATGAACAAGCAACAGCAGCAGGGGTAGGATTATTTGAGCTCGGGGAGACGTTCTTCAATGAATTGATAAATAGAAGCATGATACAGGCACAAGAGAGACAATATGAGGGGTACGTCAATGCATGCTCTGTTCATGATATGGTGCTTGATTTGATACATCAATTGTCGAGTGAAGAAAATTTTGTCACTATACTGAATGGTGGTGGGCGACAGAAACTTCAGGGGAGCATTTCTCGCAGGTTGGCCCTACAGTGTATTGAAGAGCACAGCGTTGGTCAGCTGGCTAATATCTCTGTGGAGAAAGTGAGGTCCATCTTCGCCAGTGAGTGCGATTTTGGTGCATTATGCCGAAACCTCCCATATTTACGTGTAGTAGAAATGGCACGATGTTTATCTCTTACCCAAGGCTGCAACGAAGATGTGTTGGCTCATCTTAGGAGGTTACTTCACTTGAGGTACCTCAGTGTATCGAGTGACAGTGATATTGAACTGCCCACGGATGTAAGATATCTGAGGTTTTTGCAAACACTGGATTTATGGGGCACCTGGATAGAGGAACTGCCGGAGGAGTTGGGACTTCTGACGCAACTTGTTTGCCTACGACTACGATTTAATGCGGGAACAACATTGCCAACTGGTTTGATCCGTAATCTGTCGTCACTGCAAGAGCTGTATGTATTCTGTGATTACGATGAAGGTGCTACAATGCAGTTTGTGACGGAGCTGGGCCTGCTGAAGGAACTAAGGTTGCTCCAGACATCGATTTGTTTTTTTAGTGAGAGCATCAAAAGTTCTTTGCTGGAGTCCCTGGCCAATCTACACCATATCAAAGAGCTTGAAATTCATGGCTATGACCACGAATGTAAGGCTTGTGAACCATTTGTGAACTATGATGCAAGAGGGGTCTCCTGTCAGCATCTCCGTTTCCTGTGTATGGAGGACTGCTTGGTGTTCTCTAAACTGCCAGCATGGATTAGCTCGTCGCATGCTCCAAACCTCTCCTATCTCAATGTGCAAGTGGTAGATGTGAATGACCAGGACATGGAAACCCTTGCCATGTTGCCAGAGCTCAGTTGCCTCATACTGCATTCAAAAACTGAAACCAAGTCAGTAGTTAGCATAAAGATTCATACTGATGAAGGTGTTGGCTACTTCCGCAAGTTGAGAATCTTAAAGCTAGTCGGTCAAATTATCTGGTTTGATCTGAGCAGCAGGGTACCATCATCTAATACTATCATGCCAAGTCTTGAATCCCTTGAGTTTGAGGTCCATGTGCAGTCCCTCAAATACGTGAACCTGCATCTTGGTTTTGGCATCCAGAACCTCGGAACAAGTTCGCTCCAAAGACTCAGAGCCAAATTGAACTGTAGAGGT
Organism: Hyparrhenia diplandra; assembly: GCA_015847255.1. NCBI lineage: Eukaryota > Viridiplantae > Streptophyta > Magnoliopsida > Poales > Poaceae > Hyparrhenia > Hyparrhenia diplandra. The sequence continues at coordinate 850,917 of JADLZK010012239.1, read as the reverse complement.
GCAGGTCCTCGGGGGGTGGAGGAAGCGGAGGCTGTGTTGAAGCACGTGGCTGCAGTCCATCCAAAACATCCCACCCTTGTAATTGATTTTGAAAACAAAGAAGATTTGATGTCACGCTACCAAGAGGTACGTATGATGAACTGATCATGCATGCATTAATTGCATCCAAAGGGATTCTATTCATGCATGCTTTCAAACGCTACCGACTTAGTATCTTCCCAAACCTTGCTTCAGTTATGAAGCTACCTTTCCAGGTACCGCACGAAATAGGAATAATGGAATCTAGCTATAGCTGCTGCTAGTTTCTCTTCTGTTAGCTATACCAAAAGCAAGTAACAAGGCCAGCCCATAGACTTGCATGCATGTATTGTATAAGGGCCGTGCACTCATATCACCATGGCCCACTTACTGCTGGGTGTTACTACTATCACAAATGGAGAGCAGTGGTAGTAAGATTGACTAACGGTGAGTAACTGGCCTATATGCTGGGTGTCGGACATGGGTTTGTGTTAGTGGTAGTAAGATGGACTCACGGTGAGTGACTGGCCTATATGCTGGTGGTGTCGGACATGGGTTTGTGTGAGTGGGGAAATTTAGCACTAAATTTGTAGAAATTTAGGGCTATTGTAGGGCTATAGGATAGAGAGGCTTTTGGGAAGAAATATGAATTCAAACAAACAAATTCGGATGGTATAAAAATATTATCAATCCCTAGCAGAAAAGATGATATTTAGGGTATTTGATGAAATCACCCTGAAATTGCTAAACCATTTGGGTTTGGATGCTTGTCGCGCCACTACAAGATGATCTTAATTTTCTCAAAAAATAAGACTGTAATACGAAAAAGTAAGTCTTTTTACTCAGATTTTTACAAAACGTTCTTTACATTCTAATACTTTTTTTGAAACTGCACATTTGAAAAGAGAACTGTTTTTTTTCCTTTTTTTTGCGAGGAGGAAACTGGTTTTTTCTAGTTGTTTGTGAAAGACATATTGCTGCAAATCAATCCTCGCAACTGCCATAAAGCCCAGCTACATAACCCCAACCACAAACCACATTACGAAGTGTGGCACCTGACTACTCAAGGAAAAAAAAGGACCTCAGTTTTGAAATATGTATATTGTATTCATGGCAAGGAACTCATGACTCATGAGTATGTGCGGAGTGCCCAACTGAGTGTGCACATGCTTCTTTTATTTTTTTCCTTGCAGTTTAATATAATGATTTCCTAACCATATGAAATAAATGTTAGGCATGTCTGGAAATAAGCAGAGCCCCTGAGTTAGTAATTAAGGCCTGGAAATTGGCAGACATCGTTGGCTCAGAAGAGATTCAAATGCTGTGTATGCCAGATCCAGAAGCATCTTCAAGCAAAGTATGTTCAACAATGTTTATTTAATGCAAGGAATATCATACATTATTATGTGTTGATGTGCTTATGATTTTCGTGACATAGCACACACCAAACGTACGGTTCTGTAGAAATTTACGACTGTTATGGTTATATTCAGAGCAGTATATAATTCTGTTAAGCATTATGTTTTATTTGTTTTTCTTCATAGGTTATGCGCTTGCTATACACACATAATGGGGTGGCACTTTTGGCTCTTAGCTCCAATGCTATTCATAAGCTGTGGAAATGGGAGCACAGTGACAAGAATCCACGTGACAAGGTTAGACAGGACCACTAGCATTTTTTGATCTCAACACTGCCGTTCTGTTTGGTTGTTTTCTGAAAACCATTTATTACTACTTCGTTAGTTGTCCAAATCTGTTCCACCTGTATTATGGCAACCGGAAAATGGCATTTTAATGACAAACAACACAATTGGTGGCAACGTCCCTGAGAAAGCAACAGCCTGCACTGCACTATCAAACAATGACAGCTATCTAATTTCTGCTTCTGGTGGCAAAGTCTCAGTGTTCAACATGATGACATTCAAGGTATGCCTTCTTTAGTTGTATATTACAATAAGTAGTTAATTCCATGATTGATCTCTTACAAATCATGCATGATTACTTTTGTAAACTATTTTTTATTTCGTAGCCTTTCTTTGGCTTCACGGATCTTTTGGAATCTCTCATAGGTCTTGACTACTTTCATGACACCTCCACCTACTGCAACTTTCCTTGCATTGTACCCACGAGACAATAACATCATAGCTATAGGAATGGAGGACTCTTCAATTCAAATCTATAATGTCCGTATTCATGAAGTAAGTATTAAACGTGAATTTATCATCCCCTGTTTTCATGAATCTTAGAGTATTGACAAAACTCATTATATATAGTTTTAACTGGAAATGCAGTAGAAGCCCCATTGTAAAATAACATTTCTCTTTTCAGGCTATATATATAAACACCCCATACTTTACACTTATGTATCGGGATATCATGAGATTTTACATTTGTTCATTTTGACATAACAAAATATTACATAATTTTGTGGACTCTGAGGAGATACCACAAGGCACATGTATTCCATCACAAGTTTGTGGTATCGCTAGGAAACACTATAAAAGAGTACTAAGAACTGTGTTGTACGACCCAAAAACGACTTCATAAACTGTACATACGTTGTCAGCCAGATATTTAAAGATGTGAGACTCTTCCTATGTTGAACATCATGCTTAATGTACTAATTACCGTTTAGTTTATATTTAGTTTCGATACCAAAATATTGACTTATCTAATCGAATTGCACAGGTTAAAATTGTACTCACAAGTCATCAAAAAAAAGATAACTGGACTAGCATTTTCGAAATCAATGGAGGTGCTTGTATCTTCAGGTGCTGATGCTCAGGTGTGAATTATAATATGAAGCATTATAATATAAAAAAAAAGGGGTGAAAATTTTGTTGTTTTTATTAATTTAAGGCATACTCAATTAATTGTAATCTCTGTGAGCATGGCTTTGACCCCAGTGTTATATTTGTCGCATTTCATAGCATCCTTTAGTCAATTTTCTAAAAGATATAAAGATCTATAAATATTGTCTTGAATGCTTGAAAAAGTCATGTCTATTATACTTGTCTGTTTCTGAATCATTGTTTTTTTTTTTTTTTTTTTTTTTGCACTAAAATGAAATTTGCAGCTATGTGTTTGGAGCATTGATGCTTGGGAGAAGAAGAAATCGAGATACATCAAACATCCATCTAATGGTTCCAGTGCTTTAGTTGGTGATACAATGGTGCAGTTTCACTATGATGAGATGCATCTTTTAGTAGTTCATGAGAACCAACTCGCAATCTATGATTGGCAACTAGAATGCTTGTGTTCAGTAAGTCATTCACAACATTTTCATCATAACAATATATTTGCATCTCTTACTTGTCATATGCAGTCTTGACTATCAAGCCAGAGTACTAAGTTCTAACATATGACATGATTTATATCATGGCTATAGAATGATCCTAGTCCTACTGATGCATTGCAATAAACACAATAACACCAATATTGAACATTCGGTAACTTGATGATGCAGTGGTACCCGAGAGATGCACTCCCTGCTCCAATCTCAAGTGCAGTATACTCACTCGGCTGTTTGTTGGTCTATGCTGGATTTCGTGATGGAGCAATTGGAATATTCAATGCAGAATCTCTTACGTTGCAATGCAGGATAGCACCCTCTGCCTACATACCATCTTCAGTATCCAGGTTTGTGGAGTTTCAAGCAGTTCCTATTTTTGGTTTGTTTCGATTTTGGTAACCAATGTTCTGTTTCGGTTGCCTATCTTATTTCCAGCAGTGGTGAACCTGTATATCCCACAGTTGTCGCTACGCATCCCTGGAAGCCAAACCAGATCGCAGTGGGCATGAGCGATGGTGCAGTTCTTGCGCTTGAGCCGTTGGATACAGATGACGTACAAGTAGGGAGCGACAGAACAGTGTCCACCTAGCGATGTCAGCAACAGCGGTGGTCACAGCCAAGTACTGGACGTCTGATCGGCCCCAACGAGGTCACATGGCAATCCTTGCTGGGCATACAACGACGGATTCAACTAAATATATATATTTAGCCAAATGGGACTTCTTGTTTATGCATCAATACAGTTGCGTGTATACCATCTATCGCTAGATCTTCTCGAGATTTATATACCTGATACTAGTGTTTTCAAGTCGTTACGGACTTACTTATTTGTAATAAATAAATATGCACGTTGCTAGTGGGTGAGACATTTCCCTCCCCATCTCTCTTATTTATTAAAAAAACATAACTTTATGGTGGACAATGTATTCTCTTATTCGTATTCTCAACTCCAGCTGGCTTAGGTTGAATTGCAATACTCTTGGTGAATGATGTGACATTTTGACATGCTTGTTAAGAACTCGTTCCAAGTGAGGGAAATTGTCCTTGGATAAAGTAGTATAGAGCATATACATATGCTGTTTTATTAAAAACAATTATGAGAAAATCATTCAAGTAAAAGGTAACAAAGGGAAATGCACGATGATGTCAAAAACTTCTTTTTATTCAGTCATCTGTACCATCGCCCTTCATTAGTAGTCATCAATCTTCATAATTTGTACTCACATATCTTCAAGCAAAATACAAAATAATTATATTCAAGGTAAACTTATCGATGCTTAGGACCACCATGATCACCGCCACAACCAAAAGAGCCCAGATAACCACACCACATACACTAAACCTATTTGATGCATAAACCAACTGATGTTGTTTTGTTCTGAGAAATACTATATTCCATGGCTGACAAGTCAAACATACAGGGTCTGAACTTGATTCATACCTAAAGTTGGTGAGAAATAAGAGCTCTTCTAAACATTTGGAGCTTGTCAAGAAAAAAAGAACACTAGCAAGGTCACAGAGAATGTTCACTGTCACGTGTCTCGAACAGGAAAAAAATCCATAAATATGACAGCTTCCCTGTTTTTGCTCAAAACAAATGGGGATAAAGCAATTTCAAGCACTAAAACACTCACACATCCCTTCCTTCCTCAATGTAAATAATAGATCAGTAATGAATATACAACAATGTATCGGTTTACACAACGACCCCACAGCAGAAATCAACCCACTGATATCTGCACACAGTTCCAGTTTCGCCTCGTACAAAATGGGGAAAAGAAAAGAAAGGCAAAGTGGGCAAGCCATACATCCACCAAAAAAAAACACACCCAAGCAGCCCCACTGTAAAAAAAGACTATTACCAAACTGGTTATCAACCCTGACAAACCCAGTGTCCAGGTGATATCAACCAGGACCACAGCCTCAACATCAAAACCGCCCTAAGCCACTCCCATGTGTCTTCCATCACTCCCATGTGTCTTCTTCCATCATTGCCTTGCTTGGGGCTAGCATTTACTGGAGCTCACAGGTAAAAAACAACTCAGAGACCACAACTGAGCTCCAAGTAATCAGATTACTAGGCAAAAGGCCAGAGCCATTGCTGATCATACTATCTCGAAGGTTTCTTGCGGCTAAGGATCTCTTGTTCTTTAAGGCGATGCTGGAACCGTGCCAGGCGTGCTTGGAGGCTGACCAAGCCTGCAGCCTTGCGTGACAGCAAAAAGCTCAGTTGGGTCACATAGTTGTCAATCAGGCTACCTGGTTGATCAACTTCTGCCAAAAGATTCATCTCCTGAGACAAATAAAGCATGTGTTTAAGCAGCATGGCAAAATGAACAATATTGTGAAGTTAAAAGCAGCAACCTTACAACAAAAGAACAAACAAGTTAAAAGCAAATAGACAGCTTAACATTAATTCACAAAATAAATGTTCACCTCTTTATGATAAGAGGACACATATGTGCGTATATGCGTACTATAGCTAATCACATTTTTTCCTAAGAACAAACGAACATATATCAAGGTAAGATTTGTCCACTGCCATGTTTTCAGGTCGTCCGATTAACGCGATTAATCACAAATTAGTCGTCCTGGTCGGTCCCAGGTGCTCGATTAGGAGGGTCTGACACGTCCAGCTCGACCAGAAACATGGTCGTCCAATTAGTCGTCGTCTAATTGTGATTAATCATCTTGACTGGTATGTAGGCTGCTGGGCTTGCAGCTTGACCTGTTAGGGTTAGAAAAGATAGCAGGGAGAAGAAAAGAGAATAAAACTTATAAGTCACCAGCTGAACACTAATGCAGTCTTGACTCTTTGATGCTTCCTTTATTGTGTACAATATAGTACATATAGAGAGAGAGGTATATATGTCCTAAAACACATGGACGACCAGGTGGACGACCAGGGTCGATTAATTGACCTGGTCGACGATTAGTCGTCTGGTCGGTCCCAGGTCGACCAGGTTCAACCAGCCGACCTGAAATCATGGGTCCACTGATTCTCTTACAACATAATATCAATTCTACAAAATTATGTTACTAAAGGGCGGGTAAAATACTACTTTGTCCCAAAAAAGATGCAATTCTAGGTCTGGTCAAAGTCAAACTGTCTTAAGTTTGACGGAGTTCACAGAAAATATTACCGATATGTATGACTCCAAATAAATGTACCAAACTAATGATACTTCATTAGTATGATAATATTAGTATCTTTTTATACAAATTTAGTCAAACATCAAATCAATTAAGCACCATTCACATCAGTTTTGGATGGAGTACAAATCTATTGGTATATCATTTTGTCCACTAAACAGATAAACATAGATAGATTTTTAACTACTTGATCATCAAAGCTTGTAGTCTAGCTTTTTTAAAATCAAGTTGCCATAAACTCTGAAATGTAGGTGGTAGTTTACAGTGAGATGAAGCTACAACACAGCCAGGTGCTGCTTCTTGCACAGGAAACTGTGAGAAGATTCTAGCTGTTGCAACAGCAACAGCGCTGCTTTAAGAGCAGTCGAACAGGCACATTGTATACAGCTGTCAATATAAGAACATTATCATGGACATTATTCGGTAGAATAAGACTTACTTCGCGCACGATCTCCATAGTATTCTCGATTTCCTTCCTGTGAGCTGCTATGAGGGCCTCCTCTTCCTAACATACAAAAAAGAATGCTTAGCACTACATCTTGATGCAGGATAAAATAACATAGGATTTTCATTCTTTACCTCAAGAATTGCATCAATTTCTACATCATCACAAGAACTTTCCTTTTCAGATTGTCTTGATGAAGCAGAAGCAGATGCTGGCCTTTGCTGCTGTTGCAGCTGCTTTGCCTGCTGCATCTTATACCCAGCCCGACTTGTCTCGGGGCCATTATCCTTTTTTATGTAATTGCTCTGCCTATCAGATTTCTCTTCTCTATAAGCCTTTCTCCGAGGAGGTGAGACCTTTGTGACTTTCTCCTCCTCCTGTGTGTATGCTGAATTCTGAACCAACTGTGCCTTACTAGTGAAAGCAGTTTGGCTTGACTTCATATCATACCTCTCCCTGTCATTACCAGATGCTGTGCCGTTTTCTTATCTCCCTCTATTAGAGTAACATGGAATCATTCTAAAGGAATTTCTGTCAGGCTTCACAGAAGCATTGGAGATCAAATTTTGAGTACCCTTTCCGGTAAGTATCAACTGGTCTCTTCTCTTGAATCTAATTAGGAATTTCTTCAGCTTCAGCAGGCAATGGATAAGATGGAGCTGACGAGGACTCGCGGCTAGAAGTGGTAGTTGGTTCTGTTGACTGCTCTTTTTGACCAATCTGGAGGGGCCGAGGCCCCTACTTCTGTTGACAGCTCTTTTCTTGGGTTTCCGCCCTTGGAAAGATTTGTGACCTGTAAGATGTCGAACAGGTTACAATGCTGCATTTTCTGTTTTCTTAAGGGTCGCAGTGCTTGTTGACCTCAATGCAAAAATACCATATGTTGAGAAAGCACAGGAGTTGCATTCATTTTAAGGTGAAATTGTTAACCCTGTTTTGAGATGAGCTTACGGCCTGGTGAACTACTAGTTCACCGGAGGGAGCTTATATTGAATCGTATGATTTGATTCACTCAGAACAAGTGTGGTTTTGAGATAAGCTGTGAGGTTTGAAACCGAGTGGTTAACGTGGCTTGGACGGCGGCCGGCTTTGTTGACTCCCAGCAACAAAATGTACCGTACGTCGTAATTCTTTTTTTCGAAAGATACGTACGTCGTAATTCAATGGCGGTGTCTGTTCCTCATATACGATAGCAACAAATGTACCGTTTCGACATAGCAAGTGTGGCCCGTGGGCCGTGAGTGGGCTTTTGCCTTGTCTTGGCGATCGAGGTACGGTGCTGAGAATGATGGATGGGAGCCAGCTGCTGGATCGCCATCAGTGCGCACTAGTGCCGCTCGCGCTCGGCGTTTTCCTTGTGGAGAGGCGGATCGCTCGGAGATGCGGCATGCATGCCGAGGCCACTCACTAATCACTGCAGTCAATCAGTCTCCCAGTCACAAGGGATGGCCCGGATGGGCATGGGCAGGCAGCAACAGTAATAGCCTTCTCATTTTTCAGACAACTGACCCGTCAGGCACATCTATTGAGAGATCAACTCAACAAATGCACTAAAAGTTGGCAGCCAACCTAAAATGAAAGAAATGGTCAGAACAATGGAAATAATAAGCACCAAAATTGCATCAGACCAATTTGATTAGGTACAAGTACCTAGGTATACTAGTTCCTCAACATGAAAGCAATGCCTGCAAAGTTGCATTCAGCTGTCTCCATTGGCGACACCAGCATGGACTTAAACTCACCACGAAGTCGAGCGGCAACCGGGAAAATTTTCAGACTGCCCCTCTGTATTTGCAAATGAACAAGTTGCCAGAGGTGAGGCTAACACAAATACCAAATAAAAAAAAACTTTTCCTTTTTTAATAAATAGAAGAACAGCATACCAACAGCAACTTTTGTCAACCCCAGAAGATCAATCAGTGTTAAGTTGACAACTGAAAGAAAAAAATAAACATTTAAAACTATTATACGCCAAAATGCAACAGAAACAACAGTTGGAAGTCGAAAAGCTTATTAAAACAGACATGCTTCTCAACTGTACATAATGATACAGTATGAATGAGTTGGATAAAGCTATAATAGGTTAGAATTCTGGATAACGATAATGGTTTTGCATGAATAATATGTGGTTTGAGCATCTTAATCTAGAAACACTTTGTATGCAATCATTCAATTCTGACTTGCAACATTCAAAACTATTTGACATGTGACATATGGGCCAGACGGCATGATACACACAGCAGACGGGATTGTTAAAATGTAAATAGATTTATCCTTGTTAAGATGAATGAATAGGGACGGGAGAAATTTGCATAGTTTTTGCAGTCAGTCTATCCGTCTCGTCAGCAATTTCTTAGCGAACAAGGGCTGCACCATAGTAAAGAGAAATTATTGCCTGTGTGGTCATCAAATTTGAGAATTCTACTTATCATTACCAGGAACACATTATAAGCAATATACACCAGCTGAGGAATCCATGAACCAGAACTTGACAAACTGGGCCCTACACTATTTGCATCTGGTTGCGAAGTTTACCAAATTTCCATGAATTCGAAATTGCGGAAGTCACAACAGATGTCTGGTATGATAATTTTGATCCATAGTGGACAGAGGACACAAATAAACAAAAAAAATTAGGGTGAGGTTCGCACCGATGTCTGAAAACCTTCTTTTCGGCATATGTAAGAACCCTGCGTATTCCTCTGTTGTTCTCTGTCTGGTGCAGCTGTAGCACTAAAGGCCTTCGCGTGACAATTCCTGTATACATATTATTATTAGTACAACTCAGAGAAAGTTGATTCCTTATTTTTTTTTTTTGCTTAATAAATGAAATGAAACTTCAACATGTTAGGGATTGAATAGGGTCAAAAAGCTGAAGTGACCTCAAAACATAGGGTGCCCCCGAAACTCTGAATAGATCCACGGGGAAGAAAAAAATTTGCTGGTAGATGAGTAAACCGGGACCATGCAGAATGTTGAAGCCGTACCCGCGAGATGGAATCGACAGCGAACGCGGTGGCCGCTCGCACATCCACTCGCAGGAACTCCTTGGACTGCCCCGCACGATCCCGCCGCCCTTCCTGCTCTGCTGGCTGGAGCATGTAGCACGCGCCAACGCGCAGTGCCTCCGGCGTGTCGGCGGGCGACCTCGCGGTGGCGGCCTGGGCACTGGCGGCTTGCGTCGTGCGCTCTGGGCGGGCCCTGCTCCTGGCGTTGGCACTGGACGCCGGGTAGCTGAGTTTGCGGCTTCGGGCCACGGGGCCGGGGAGAGGCAGGGTGTGCTGTGGTGTGCTTCGCGCCTCCGGAGAGTGATGAGGTCTGATCCAAGAATCTTGACTGATATGAGCGAGTAAGGGAGAGTGATGGGTAAATTTACTTTTATTTTAGCGTCCGGACCAGTTGCAAATCTAGAAAATAAAGTTATCAGGTTCATCATCAGAGAAAGTTGGTGCAATATGATGTTTTTTATGGTCATAAACTAATTAAAGCCTTAACCTACAAAGGATTAACAAAAACCGTCAAGGTCGGCGGATTCGCCCCGATCCGGACATTCGCATGGAAATCCGCATTCAAATACAGGAGCCTACTGTTTTATTCTCGCGCATCCCTACTTAAGTAGGAGGAATACGCGCCCCCTCTTTGCGCCTCCCTTTCGGAGACTGCACGGTACTACAGCAGTCGCGTCCGTGGTTTCCCTCCGATGATGACAAGGTGAGACCCTAGCGGATCCCGAGCGCCCTCCGGTTGGGAGGCATTGGATGTGGCGGCGTCGGCACTTGAAGCGGCGAAGCAAATTCGGCACCGGGCGCGGCTAATCAAACAAATGTTTCTCCTCCATACATATCAGTGCAATCACTACAACTTTTCAAGGATGGGTGGCATGTGGAAAACGAAACATGACGACACACCTTGCAAACTCTAATAAGATGTAACAAGTACATTTTATGGCTACTAAAAAGAAGTCACAGAACTTGATATCTAACAACACATGGATGGTATGAAAACTAAGGTTATGGTTTCTGTGAGTAAATATTTTGAGCCTTACAGTGAAAGAAAAATATGTCATGGTTATATTTTAATTTGTATAGAATTCATAAGATATTACTACCTCCGTTTTAAATTATAGTTAGTTTGACTTTTTTTAACCCTAAGTTTGATCACTGCTTTTTATTCAAAAATTTTTGCACGAAAAATAGTCAAAATTCAGTCATTCTTAAATATCATTTGTTAATTAAGCAAGTCATAACAAAAAAAGTGATTTTTGAACAAAATTTTGAATAAGACAAGTGGTAAAAGTTGGGGTTAAAAAAGTTAAACGAACTATAATTTGGAACGGATTTAGTATCATATAGATACCATGATCATTATAAAAAATAAAGTATAGCTTTTAATTTTTTAGATAAAATGGATGTAACATTGAGATCCTTGTTTCCATTGATGAGTTCATTTGTGTATGATTGCTGAGAACAATCACAACACCAAAATTATACAAATGAAGTTATCACGGCCGGGCCGGGCCTATATCGTGTTCTACTCGGACTCGGAGTCCGAAGGATAGGGGAGAGCGGGCCTCGCCGGCCGGCCGCCTATAAAACCTGCATCACGCCGGGCGGTGCGGAAACCATCATATGATCAGATTGATCTCGATCTCCGTCGGCACGGCTAGAAGATCGATTAGGCCGGAGGAACGACAGCGAGTGTGGGGCCCGGGAACAAGAACGATGAAAATGGAGACGGATCGCCTTTGCCAAGCCGCCCGAGGTGGACTGGGCCTGCATCGACGACGACGACGACGAATACCCCGACGCCGCCGTGGCGTCGAGGATCAAGGAAGGGACGAGGAAGAGGCTGTACGAGCACGACGAGGACGAGCTGGACGACAGGGAGATGGACAAGATGTACAAGCGCGACTACTGGGAGGACCCGGCGCGCGCGCGCCGCTGCTGGAGGTCGCCGTCTCTGGGCCTCGCGCTGCGCCGACGCCGTCATCTGCTTCAGCTACCGGACGCTCAGGGCTGCCGATGCCATGCTCGCACAGCGGCGGCAGGAGCGGGAGCGCCAGGGCAGGGGCTGCAAGGCTCATGAGCCACAGCCGCCACGGGCTGCCCCAGCTGCGGCCGCTGGTTTCTTCTTGTGTTTCTGGAGGTCAATCGTGGACAAGCTCGCTGCCCTGCTACACTACTTTCTAGGATAGCATCGGCTCGGATCGGATCTTGTAGACGTGTACGAAAATGGGAGGGTTTGACTGGAGGTCAATCGTGGACATATAGGCATTATTAGAAGACACAAAAATTGAGAATTTGTCCTCTAGTTCATGTGAACTCAAGAATTGTTGGTACGATTCAAAATGCAGTTTGAATTTCATGTCCTAGGTGGTGGGACTTCCTCACTTCTTTCGATCCATATAGCATTTCATTACAACCGGGAAACCGACAATGCATCTAGAAAATATGAACCATAGATACGGGGAAACCGACAACCGAGACATAACAACGTATAATCAGTTGATGGATCCCAGTTAAACTCCCCTCCATATTGGTGCAACCGGCAATCTCATAGAAAATCATACATAGCAGCATCAACCATCGATTGCTGACTAGCCACATTATTTCATAGGAGAGGATAGATCAAGGAGTAACGTCTTGTTGACACAAAGAGTAGTCACACAATACAAGTGCTAGATCATAAGGTTGCAAACGGAACGAGGTGGTGCAATTCTGCAAAAACAGGCCTAGACATTTTTTCCAGGTTTTGCCCAAGAACTCCTAAGGGTAGTAAGTGTAACAACCTAGTTTTTCATACACAAAAAATTTCAAATTCGAGAAAAAAATCAAAACAAACCATGAAGTGGTGATGTGACATGTATAGGAACCCTACCTAGTTGCACAAGTAACACCTATTTAAATTTTTTGTTAAGCATTTGCATTTTAATTCAAAGCATGATTTGGCTTTGATTTGATTTTATGTTATTGCTAATACAATCAAATAACACTTTATTATAATTAACAACAAGAGTTGTTGCCATCCATTGGAATTATGCCCTACCCAATGTACGTCGTAATTCAACGACAGTGTTCGTTCCTCATTTTTGTTTGAGAGGAACGTACTAAATCCGTTTTAAACTATAGTTCGTTTGACTTTTTCAACTCTAACCTTGATCATTTGTCTTATTCAAAATTTTGTGTCAAATATCAATTATTTTGTTGTGGCTTACTTTATTAACAAATGGTATTTAAGAATGATTTAAATTTGATTATATTTGTACAACTTTTTTAAATAAGACGAGTAGTCAAACTTAGAGTAAAAAAAAAAAAAAAGTCAAACAAACTATATAATTTAAAACGTAGGGAGTAGCATTTTTGTAGGAGGGGATAACGTTTGGACAAAGCAAGAAGGGCTTGTGACTCCATGGTATCAGACATTGGAGTGTGGCCCATGGGCCGTGAGTGGGCTTTTGCCTTCCTGGCGATCGAGGTAGTGCCGCTCGCGCTCGGCGATTTCCTGTGGAGAAGCGTATCGGACATCACAAAGGATGGACTGGACTGTCACCATAATGACGCTGTCAGTACCTAGGGGCCTGTAGTCACGGGTCGTCGTCGGTGTTCCCTGATGAAACGCGAGCACACGGGCCACCGGAACCACGCTGTTTGGGGGTCCAATAATATTTTTCGGGCCACAGCATCCATCTAAAGACCATATTTTCATGACAAGTGCGGCGGAAACACGTGCGGAACCACGCTGTCAGCATTTTCATGACAAGTTCACCAAAAATATTTTTTTTTTTCCCTTTTTTGGACATTGGTTTTGGAATAACTATTTTCATAAAAAAAGTTGATGCAACACTCATTATTTTGTTGATACTTTAGATGCTAGCTAGTGCTAGAGATGCTGTAGCCAGGTGACAATGCCCGCCCCACCACCTCCTGGGCCTGAGAGAGAACGCAGGACGAAACTGGACATCAGACTTGACTCGAGAGAGAACGGATGGGCATATCATAATTATCAAGGTCCATGGATGCAAATAAGTGCACCCACAATGATAATAGTTAATACTAGCTACATTATGGATGCGAATTGGCTTATAGTCCAATGGTAGGGCGGTCCAAATGGGGCGCTACCCACCAGGGGTTCAAATCCTGGCGCCGCACCTTTTCTTGGGATTTTCCCAGATTTACCGGGCGTTGTGCATTAAGTGGTAGCGGCGTTCCGTCGACGACGAGGTGTGGTGACCGAGAATCTCCGGATCTGCCTGGCTGCCCAGTCATTCGGAGATGCTCATAGGGGTAGGGTTTGCGTCGTGTGTGTTCATAGGGGTGAGTGTGCGTGCGTGTGAGTGTCTGCGTTGTCTTGTAATTCTCAAAAAAAAAAAAAAAAAAAAAAAAAAAAAAAAAAAAAAAAAAAAGCTACATTATGGATACTAGACACAATAAAAAAATTATTTTACACTACAAGACCCATATTTTCCTCTTACATGCTTTTGATCTAAGTCAAATAGATCGGGTATTTGCTCGTTGCTAGTGACTACTCTATTATCTACTTTTTGCTTATAACGTTAGATAGCTAGCCATTTAGACGCCCTAAGGGCACTCACAATGTAGACTCTACTATAAAGTCTAAAACTATTTATTAACTTGGGTAACGTGGACTTGGAGTCCAAATAAGACTTGAGTCTTATTTTTTTGCCCTCTCTCCTCCATAAATATTGTGGAATACCAATATTAGGGGCATCCTAAACACCGAATAATCATGGCAAAATCCCAAATGGCACTCGGCCCCGATCAGCATCAATGCGAGCTCCGGCCCACGGGGATACTTCCGCCTCGTATGAGCCCAGAGGCCGGGAGCCGGGCTCTGCGTTACGTTGCACAGGCTCGATCGTGGTCGAACCCCGCCCCCAAGCGAGCTTAGGGGCCGGGCACAAAACCACATCCCGACTCCGACTTCGCCGCGCCGCCGGGGCGAACCTCCGAGCTCCGAGCCCGATCTCGCCCGGATGACTCGTGCGACCTCACGGGTCCCGAGCTCAGAGCTCGGGAACGCCGCGATCTCGACAAAGGCGACTCGCCGCGACTATGGGTCCTCGAGCTCACGATCCCGATAAGGCGGAACGTACAGCTGCGAGCTCCGAGATCGGCGACTCGCGCGGCGGCGTCTTCCTAACTTCCGATCGTACGACCCGAAGACGTACCACCCCACGGGCTCCCGGCCATGCGAGCGTGAGCTCAGTCGGGAACTTTTCTCCGCCTCGCACAAGCTCCGAGCTTCGGGAACACACGGTCTCGACAAAGACGACTCGCCGCGACTATGGGTTCTCGAGCTCACGATCCCGATAAGATCGGAACGTATAGCCTGCGAGCTCGGGGATCGGCAACTCGCGCGACGGGCGCGTCCCGACTTCCGATTCGCCGACCGGAAGACGTACCGTCCCACGGACTCCCCGGCCGCGCACGAGCGCGAGCCTCGGTCGGGAACTTTTCTCCACCTCGCACGAGCTCTGAGCTCGGGCAGCCCGTCTCCACCGAGCACGAGCTTTGAGACGTTTTATCCTGATTCCCGCCTCGCACGAGCTCGAGCTCCGACGACGACGAACTCCAGCTCATTTGCCAGTCTTCTCGAGGAAGCCAATAGGTACGAGTTGGCCAACCACTCCGCGCGACGGGGGCGTAGCCACGCCGAGCCACGGTGGCGGATAAAAGGCGGCAATTCACTCCGCCATGCTCGAGTACGGCTAAGCTGCTCCCCCTCAGTCAAATCTGGGCACAACCGACGCGAGATTGACGTCTTCCGAGCCCCATACCGACGGGACGTTTTCCTACTCCGATCGAAGGCGGGACCGCAGCGGCACCGCCCATCTCCAAGAATCCGGCGTCGACAACGACCAACTGAGGCGACTTTTACACTTTACCCCCTCTATTTTGTAATCTTTACACCCTTAGTCCTCCTCCTGGTGGCACCGGTGTATCCTCCCCTTACGACTATAAAAGGGGAGCCTTGGCCACCAGGAGGAGGGATCGATTGATCTTCTCCCCATCGATTCCCACTTTCGACTCTACTCCACGGATACCTAGGAACCAGCCTCCCTCTCTCGACCTGCTTGTATTCACCCCGATACGAGCGTTTGAGCTCGGACACATAATGACTCCGACCGGAGACTGGACTAGGGTGCTTGATTGCCCCGAACCAGTATAAATCTTGCGTCTTGTGTCCCTTGAGCTAGGCCATCGGAGCCCCACATGAGCCATTTTACTGTGTCTGTGGCATACCCCGTGATATTAGATCACGACAAATATACTACCACATCAGCAAAGTGCAATAAATATGATGATAATAAATAAGGAGGCTTTTACCTGTGTATCATTATGAAAAAAGCTCCTGACCTGTGTACCACTGAAAACTTTGGGCGCACCTGTATACCATCGGCCAAAGTTTACTTGTCCTCTGTACCACTCCGTCCACATTCTGTTTGGTTTTCACGGTTTGACAGTCTTGACAGGTGGGTCCGGTGAGTAACAATGTCCAAAATACCCTTCTCTTAATGTAGCTTCTTTCACTTGTCTGGTGGGACCAAGCTGTCAGCCACCCATCACCTTTTTTTTTGAGAATTACAAGTACAACGCAGACGCTCACAACACGCACGCACATGAACACGCGTACGCAAACCCTACCCCTATAAGCACCTCCGAAGGACTGGGCAGCCGGCGAGATCTGGAGATTCTCGAAGTCACCATAGGCGCCTCGTCGCCGACGGAACGTCGCTACCATTTAATGCATAACGCCGATAAATCCTTGGGAAAATCCCAGGAAAAGGTGCGAGCACCGGGATTTGAACCCCGATGGGTAGCGTCCCCACCGGACCATCCTACTATTGGACTACAAGCCAATTCGCAGCCACCCATCACCTTCTTCCTCCTCAAAAGAGCAGCTGAGCATTGTGCGCGCCATCTGTGGCCATCATCCCTGTCATCGGACGTGTGGTGAGCTGCCAAACTCAAGGCGCCATGTCGTGTGTTCCATTGTTCATCATAGCTGAATTCTTATTTCGCCGGCGAGGTCTTCACCTCGGGTAGCCATGGCATCGCTGCCGGCACCTGTAGTCGGCTGCACTATCGCGACAGCTTGCACCGCCTCTCGATGCGCACGCGCGCACGAGCACCTGGACTGTCCCACGGCGCGGACGCGAACACGCGACGCCGGCAGCGAGCAGCAGAGCGCAGCCTCGCCGTGCGGTGCGTTTTGATGTTATTAGCTTGTTGACATCAGGATGAAACCGGCATGACATCATTTTGATTTATTGCCGTTTTTCTTTACTAAAATAAATAGATAAATACAAAGGAAATACACTACCTATCGTGCGTAGCCAGACTCAGCAGCATAGTAAACACGCACTTTGCATGCTTTGGTAGTTGGTATTGACCCGAAGCGTGAAAATAGACAAGCTACTTCACTGGTGCCCACGCCGCGCCGCCCGCGGTGGCGGGCTATAGTTGGCCATTTGGCTCGTGACCCGCGCGGCCCGGTCCGAGGCCGGCAAATGGCCCGGTTCATGGGCCGCCCGGTCCGTTATCGCGCGGGCTCGGGCGGGCCATGGGTCGCTGCCTCGCCCCGTGGCACGGTGCCGGCACGGCTCGCTGGCCCGTGCCAGCCCGTTGAATTTTGGCCCAATAATATATATACTGCATCTTCCAACCCTAAATCTCCCTCATTTTCCTCTCTCACTCTCCCACACCCGCACTCTATTCTTCCCACCACCACCTCCCTCTCCCGGCCCCCATGGCGGTGCGGCCAGGCCCACGACGCGCGCGGCCAGGTTCCCACGGCACCCACGGCGCGCAGCAGCACGGCGCGCCGACGGCACGGCCCCCACGGCGCCACCTCCACGCGCCGCCTTCCCTTCGGGTCGCTCCCGCACGGCGCACCTCCGGAGGCCGCGGCGCGCCTACGACCGCGCGGCCGCGAGGCGACGACCAACTTCCAGGGCGACGGGCGTCGGGCGCTTGAGCTCGCCTTCCTGGCGGCGCACTCCAAAGCGGAGATCGACGGGGGCATAGGTGCCCACTGCCAGCCAAGAGCCAGCCGCGCCGCAGCGCCCTCCCTCCGGCATGGCGCGCGAGGCCGCGCGGCGCACCCCGAACCCAGGCACCGGGCAGGGCCCGGCCCGACGCGGCGTGGCCCGACTGGCCCGTGGGCCGGCAAAATGGCTCACCGACCGGGCCATGGGCCGGGGGGCGCGCCCGAGCCCGTAGGTGGCACGGCCCGTAGCCCGTAGCCCGCGGCAACCCGCAAATGCCGGTCCGGTCCGGCCGCCTGCGGGCCACGGCGGACCGGGCCGGCCCGCTGGACATCTATAGCGGGGCGGAGCTCACTCGCGCGCTGCTGCCGAGTGCCGGCCCCGCGCCGCCCGTGGTGGCCGGACGGAGCTCCCCCTACCGCACGAGTGCCCACGCCCGCCGCCGCCGCGATGCCACTCGACGGAGCTTCGCCCTACGCGTGCCGCGTCGGGACGAGACGGAAAGCATCCAATTTTGCAGCGATGGAGCATCGACAATGGCCGAAGGTAGAAGACCTTTCTTGCATTTAGCCCTCCACTTTCTATATTATAAATTCACCGTATAAGTGTCCTATGAATCTTACTACTGACTCTGTTAAATTTGCACATACAAATGAGGGAGAGCATTTGAGTCTTTTTTTAACCCAGATTGACACCGTTAGCATGCAAAATGGACGGAGTGGTACAGGAGACAAAGAAACTTTGGACCGATGGTATGCAGGTGCGACCAAAGTTTTCAATTGGTACACGTCACGAGCTTTTTTTTCATAATGGTACACGGTAAAAGCCTCATAAATAAGCTTTTAGACTCTATGATAGAGTCTGCATTATAAGTGTCCTAACAAGTCGGGTTCCCACACTCCTCGACAACAAAAATCACAGTGTGGCCCACCCTACAGAGCCACAGAGTGCGGCTGCGCGTTTAAGGTGAGAACAAGTTGCTGTCAAGCAGCACGTGAAGAACTGAGACATGAAAACTAGAATGATACATATGACTCAAAAAGTAAAAGAAAAAACACACACATGGAGACCATAATTTAAATGGTACTACTACGGACGCTGTAACAAAGTGACAATGCCCACACCAGCTTCTCCTTAGCTAGGTGTGTTTAGAGCCTAAAATTTGGGCAAAAAAAATTGGTCGAACTTTGCCCTAGAAACACCGTTCCGAACTGAAAAAGCACTACAACACGTTTCATTTGTTTGTGGTAAATATTCTCGTCTCGCAAGGTACATCTAAACTTTATAATTAGTTTTTTTTATTTACGTACTATTCTCCCGCATACGTCTTTGATACATTTAATGTTTCGATGTGATAGGATGTGATTAGAATGCAGAAAAATTTTAGAAAGAAGTTGGGGCTCTAAACACACCGACATGTGAGAAGAAAGAAACTGGCAACTGACTCGAGTCGAGAGAAAACGGATGGGCACTGCTATGGAAATGAGGAGGTTGCTTCCTTTACTGGTGCTGGGACAGTGGGTGGTGCACTCACTCCTGGAGAGAGAGCTCATGGATGGATGACCGGCCGGTGGAGCGTGCGAGGTGGTGCTGAACACACGCATGTGCATTCCAGGAGGCAGGAGAGGTGGTACGATTGCTTTTATCACGAGAGGTTTCCTCGAAGACGGTGTGTATCCTAGCAGTACGACGCACTGGCTCCTCGATGACAAAAAATCAGAGTGCGGGCCGCGCACAGGAAGGGAGAGAGAGGGCCACTAGAGCTCCGTGAACGGAACGGCACGGTGCAGTCAGATCGTATTTACGGAGTAGCAATACAATTTGATACAAGATCGAGTTAGTAGGTAAGTCACTTTTTTCAGCTAATTCTTCAAATTGTGAACAAATTATAGCCAAAGTTCAAAGGGAAAGATCGGAATGTGACTGCAGAACATAGCTCGATCAATGTAGCCGTTGCTAGGAGCTGATCTCCATGAGAAGCCAATCCACCACCATGTCATTGCTCCACATGATTGTGTCTTGCATTGGTGCGACACATCGTCAATTCGTCCGACGAACTAAAGCCTGCCCCCCATGTGGTCATGGTCCCATATATGCATGGATGCGCCCGTGTTACGTACTACTCCCTCTGTCGTATAAAAGTTTATCGTTTTTGACTTTTGAATTTCATGGTTGACCATCCGTCTTATTCAAAATATTTATGTAAATCATAAAATAAATTAATCAATATTCAAGTATCTTTATTGATAAAATAAGTCATAAAAAATAAATTATATTTGTGCAAAAAAAATTGAATAAGACGAAACATTGAAAAACATGACACGGAATCCGGGATGACAAACTCAATGGGACGGAAGGAGTACGCCTACTGTGGCGCGTCCAGTGACTGCTTTATCACGAGGGGCACCAAGTCACTGCAGCAAGTTGGCCTTCACCTTCTTGTCTTTGGCGGTTGCTTTCGCCTTGTCTTTAGCGGTTGCTTTCGCCTTGTCTTTAGCGGTTGCTTTCGCCGCATCTGCCGCGGACAACACCGTCGTCGACGTCCCCGCCTCCGGCTCCACCACACCCCACTCCTCTCGGTCCTCCATGATGAACGCGAATACACCAACTGGTATAGTTCGCGATCGTCGCTAGGGTACACCTGACTCAGCTCGCCGCCGCGCCCACCCTCGCCCGTCGGCATAATCGACGTGGTGCCTTGATCTGAGTGTCTCCACGAGGATTAGCAACTCCGATACCATGTGATGACGCAGGATCACTAATCAACGCTGTATATGGCTGGATCGATCGACTAGATCGCAAGAACAAAGATGAACACACGACAGAAATTTTGGAACCTCCCCGAGTGTTTTCTGGGAGATGGTGCCCCTTTTCACCTTCTGTTCTGACGGATACAAAGCACCTAGCCAGCAACTCACGCGATACAATTGCTCCTTGACACACCAGGAGACTTAAACACTTGCTAACTCACACCATTAGCTAATACAAACCGCTAAACAAGTGATACAAGACGCTGAGAAACACACACTGTAGGAACCGCTAGAACGTGGGCGCGCAACCATCTCCCCGGACACCAGCGTCGGCTCCTCGTTCAAACTGAACTCTCCCACCTCCGCCTCGCCTTGCCACGTTATGACTCCAGCTCAGGGTGCTCGTGTCCGGTTTTACGCCAAAAGTGGTACCGGTACGAATGCTTTTATCACGAGAGGTTTCCTCGAAGCCACCGTGGGTGTGTTTGGTTCCAATGCTAGGTTGAGCTGGCTATCTCAACCCAGCCAGGCCACCGTAGCGAGCCAAACCAAGCCAGTAATGTGTGTTTGGTTGCAATGCTCATCCGAGCACGGCTAGTGTTCGAGGGTGTTTGGTTACATGTTTTTGGCTTCAATACACTCACCCCTTCCCGGCTGGCGGTGATGTTACCTCCTTTTCGACATTCTACCGAACACCTGTGCTGCACCTCTTCTCCACCCCGCTTGCCACCACCACCACCTCCGGCACCCGCACCTCGCGAGCACGTTGCGCGCACCGCAGGTCGCTCTTCACCGTCGTGGCTAGGATCATCGAGGTGTTCGACCCGGAGCCCATGGCCTGCTCCTCGCCGCCTCGTCCTCCGCCGCCGCCGCCGCGAGACCTCGGCTCCGGGGCCTCGTGGCTTTCGTGGAGAACCTCCGGCTCCCGACCGCCTCCTCCTCATGCTCTTCCTCTGCCTCCTCGCGGCGCCGTGGCCCGGGCGCGCAGCCCAATGGGACGCCCACGCCACGCTGGCGCCGCGCGCGCTCTTATGCTCGGCCGGGCCGGGCCACGCCGACGCCGGGTCAGCGTCGGGGACACGCCGACGCCATCGCTGGGGCGTCTTGGCGGGCCTCGTCACTAATGGGGTCGCCGTCGAGCTCGGATCCCGTGCCCCGCAGCTGCGAGCCCAACAGGTTCGTCCTCGTCTTACGCTATCGCCAGCCGAGCGGAGGTGCCGCGGTGGAGCGGGCGCCGTGTCCGTCACGCTGCTGGAGGCGGTGGGGAGGAGACCGGCGGTGGAGCGGCGGAGCGGGCGGCGTGTGTAGGAGCATAGCGACGGCAGTGGAGCGGCGGGAGCCGCCGGAAGCGGGTTCTGACCGCGACCGCCCGAATCCTGCTCGTCCTTGCCGCCCGAATCCTCCTCCCGCCGTCCTTGCCGCCGACCTGCGAATCCCCGGTTTCCCTCTCGCCCAGCCTCACCGCGAGGAGCACGCGAGCGCAAGAACGAGGCAGCCGTAGCCTGGCCGATGGAATTGCGAACCTTGCAATTCCATCTGGGCAGTTCCATCTACGCACGGATGGCTACGCATGGCCCGGGTAGAACTGGCAAGATGGAAACCAAACACCCAAATTGAAGCCTAATCAAGCATGTACAAGGGAAATTCTTGCAACCAAACACACCCCATGTATCGTCCTAGTAGTACCACGCATTGGCTCCTCGATGTCAAAAATCAGAGTGCGGGCCGCGCACAGGAAGGGAGAGAGGGCCACTAGAGCTCCGTGAACGGCACGGTGCAGTCAGATCGTATTTACAGCGTAGCAATAGCATTTGATACAAGATCGAGTTAGTAGGTAAGTCACTTTTTTCAGCTAATTCTTCAAATTGTGATCAAATTATAGCCAAAGTTCAAAGGGAAAGATCGGAATGTGACTGTACAACATAGCTCGATCAATGTAACCGTTGCTAGGAGTTGATGAAACCCCTACTGGACTTTTATTAAATCGATAAAAAAAAAGGTTTACATGGAAAAATTATGAAACATAAAAAGTATGGAAAAAAATAAGGAAGATTACAAATGATGTTGTAGCCATAAAACTAATCTTGCTTTTTGATCTTCTTTTACCCTTGGCGTAACTAGGGTAAATTCTTTCTTGAAGACTTCTCGGCACCTTCTTAAGGAGTGATTTTGACCTCTAAAAATAACATCATTATGCATCATCCAAATCGACCAGCACATTGTTACAACGATTTCCATGAAGAAGGGAACACACAATTGATCCTTCAGACATTGATTGATGCTCTGAATGTCCTTTTGAAACAGGAATGACAGTGGAGATGGAGTTCCATGAAGAAGGGAACACACAATTGATCCTTCAGACATTGATTGATGCTCTGAATGTCCTTTGAAACAGGAATGACAGTGGAGATGGAGTTCCAGCAGGCAGCAGCGAAGGGATATTGAAATAACAGATGAAAGATGTCTTCATCAATGCCTAAGTGGTGTAATCTTGAAGGTGCTGGTTCAACATTTTCATGACAAGTTCACCAAAAAGATTTTTTTGTTTGACATTGTTTCTTGAATAACTATTTTCATAGAAAAGTTGATGCAACGTTGATTATTTATTTTGTTGATGGTAATCTTTTTGTTTTTTGACAAAGAAATGGGGACCGGACCCCTAAGCATTATATTGAACAGCAAGCTGCTGAAAGTAGAGTACAATTTTTGGGAATTACAATGTGCTCAAGCAAGGTTAGAGGACAGGATTTTACATGCTTCGGCCTAGAGTGAGAACGCATGACGAAACTGGACATCAGACTTGACTCGATAGAGAACGGAATCATCAACGTCCATGATTGGAAATAAGGAGGTTGGTTCCTTGCTGGTACAGTACAGTGAGTGAATTTTTGGCTCGGAAGAAGGTCATCGAGCGCTGTTGAACTGTGCACGTCGTCATCATCGTCGATTCAAACCAAAACTTAAAGAGGTGCGCACACCCATGTGCCCGTGTATCCTAATACAAATCAGAGGTCGTACGGCATGGCTAGAGTCTCACAATGGCCACACCTAGCTTGAGTCGAGAGAAAACGGATGGGCACAGTCCAGTTGCTTCCATGGAAATGAGGAGGAGGTTGCTTCCTTGCTGGTGCTGGGACAGTGAGAATGCAAGAATAAGCTGGCAGGAGAGCTCATGGATCGGAGGTGATGCACAAATTAAGGAGACGCTGTAACAAAGTGACAATGCCACAGTTCAGAGTGCGAACGCAAGACGAAACTGCGGCCACGACTCGACTCGAGTCGAGAGAAAATGGGTGGGCACCGTTCAGCTGCTATGGTCCATGGATGGATGCTTGGAAATTAGGGGGTTGCTTCCTTGCTGTTGCTAGGACGCACAGGCTCCTCGATGACAAAAATCAGTGTGGCCCGCGGGAAGGGAGAGAGGGCCCTAGAGCTCCGTGAACGGCACGGTGCAAAACACGCCAAAGCCATCTATATATCTTGCACACATCTTCAATTCGATCGTCCGACGAACCAAAGGCTGGCTTCCTACTAGTCCTACTGTGTGACTCGTGAGCGCATTTTACAACTGGGGTCTGGGGTCTGGGGTAGGGGCTGCTTCGTCCTTGTGTTTCGTCCACTCGAGCCACCGAGCCCAGTAGAAGCCAGCAACTCCACTGTCCACTCCACTCTACTACGAGTTGCTGGTGTGGATCTCGACGACGGCGAGCGGCCGGATCCGCAGAGAAAACAGCGAGCGGCGTGAAGATGACGATGCTCCTCCATCTCTCTCCTGCTGTTCCTTGAGGCCAAGATCAGATCAGGCGTCGCCATCGGACCTGGGTGAGAGTGAGACTTCTTCCCTATCGCAGCAAGCTCTCACCGACGCAAGCGCCGTGCATATTGTTTTTACAGATCCAAAAACTTACCACCAAGCTGCTGCTGCTGCTCGCAGGAACCACACGCCGCGGTAACAAGCATGGATCTGGTGACAGGTGGTGTGATAGGGATCCTGATCACCAAGCTGGACGAGCTGGCCAAGAAGGAGTACGGCCTCCAGAAGGGCGTGAAGAAGAAGATCCAAAAGCAATCACGGGAGCTAAGGGCCGTGCACGCCGTCCTCCGCAAGATCGGTGATGTGCCACCAGACCAGCTCGATGAGCAGGTCAAGGATTGGGTTTGCGATATCAGGGAGGCGTCGTGCGATATGGAGGATATCGTCGACGCGTTCTTGGTGCAAGTCAAGAGAAGCCCTGAGCCTACTGACACAAACTTGCTCGGGCGACTCCTGAAGAAGGTGAGCGGATTTATCGAGAAGATAAAGGATCGCCGCAAGATCTCTAGCCTTATTGACGAAATCAACGAGAAGCTCGAGGAGGTGGCAGCAAGGCGTGGCAGGTACAAGCTCAAAAACATTGGTGTCTATCCTGTAGCTTCAACAGCTATCGACCCACGCATCCGGAATCTATACAAAAGCGCAACAGAGCTTGTAGGCATTGAAGGCCCAAGGGATGAGCTCATAAATATGCTCTCCCTAGGGGATGATGTTCACGGGTCCGATATGAAGCTGAAAATC
This sequence comes from Hyparrhenia diplandra, assembly GCA_015847255.1. Lineage (NCBI taxonomy): Eukaryota > Viridiplantae > Streptophyta > Magnoliopsida > Poales > Poaceae > Hyparrhenia > Hyparrhenia diplandra. The sequence continues at coordinate 825,696 of JADLZK010012239.1, read as the reverse complement.
ATCTCTGTCGTTGGATCCGGAGGATTGGGCAAGACTACTCTTGCCAAAGCTGTATATGATCACTTTAAACCGCAGTTCAAAAGGAGAGCTTCAGTTCCAGTGGACCGGAATCCTGACATGAACCAAGCAGCCGATGACCAGCTTAAACCGCACTTCGAATGCGGGGTTTTCGTTCCAGTTGGTAGGAATCCTGATATGAGAAAAGTTTTTAGAGACATTCTCATTGGTCTTGATGAAGAAAATTACCCATATTCAAAACTAGAGGGGTTGGATGAAAATCAGCTCATGGGCAAGCTTAATGAATTCGCCAAGGAAAAGAGGTATGAGTATACTCACCGATGTCCCAATGCTGATCACTGCTTACATTGTGACTTTTAGTTTCAACTTTCAGCAACTTACAATTATATATATTCCTTCATATCTTATTGTTTTACTAAATAAAGACTTAAAGGAGCTAGCACATTCCATTATATTCTTTCAATTCACTATCTTATTTGTTTCATTAAATAAAGGATGAAAGGAGTTATTACAACCCATCTTACAAGAAAATTTATCTAAATATATGGTTTAGAAAGTACTATTTTATTATGGAATTTTCAAGACCTGTGCTATGGTGATATCCAAAGTCCCTTCACGAAGCACATAACAAAAATTAGATTTTAATCAAAATTAAATTCAGAAGCATTCAAACCAAGCTTAAAATTTTCATGGATGTTAAAGATGCTGCACATTCATGATACATGATATGTTTTGAAATTTTTGACTTGTTTCAAGTACCTTGCCAAACATATATAGCATGCTTGGAAGACTGTTTTTGCGTGGTCATTTGTTGTATGTACAATAAAAAAAATCATTCTATTTACAAATGCTAAGAAATAAGAAATAATTCTAAGTCATAAAAGGTTGTTGAAACTACTACATGACAGTATCATATTGAAATTGCCTTCTAGGGGAATCCCTCTTGATCAGCCTGCATCTATCTCACCTCTTCGACCCTTTTCCTTGCCAACTTCCTCAGCCTGGGCCATTACTACTTCACCTTTTCCTTAAACCTTCTGAGAAGTGAACGCCTTGTTTGCTCATTTTGTTGTTCTTTGTACTTTTGTAGTTTGTATGCTTGCTCATAGTTTTAATTACGATCTCATCGCTCTTGTGTTGTCATGAATATATAGGTGCTTCATTGTTATTGATGATATATGGGACGAGAAGTCATGGGAGTTAATCAAATGTACTATGCAAGAAAGTAACTATGGAAGTAGACTTGTCATAACTACTCGTAAATCTGAAGTGGCCAGACATGCCAGTGAGGCTTACAAAATTCAGCCACTTTCTCGTGATAATTCAGAAAAATTATTGTTTGCAAGAATAGGTGATGGCGAAGGGAATTGTTTTGATAGTCCATCAGGTGAGGCATGTGAAAAGATTCTGAAGAAATGTGGTGGTGTGCCACTAGCTATCATTACAATAGCTAGTTTGTTAGCCAAAGAAACCAGGGCAGGACTGGTCTGTGGTCTACAATTCTATTGGTTTTGGGCATGAAGGCAATGGCGTGTAGATGATACTAGAAGGATATTGTCCTTTAGCTACTATGATCTACCTCCACATCTGAAGGCTTGCTTACTGTATCTGAGTGTATTTCCGGAAGATCATGTGATAGAGAAAAATAGTTTGATATGGAAGTGGATAGCTGAAGGTTTTATCCATGAGGAACAAGCACCAGGGGTAGGACTATATGAGCTCGGGGAGATGTACTTCAATGAGTTGATAAATAGAAGCATGATCCAGCCGGTGGAAACGAATCATGAAGGGTATTTATATGCTTGCAGTGTTCATGATATGGTTCTTGATTTGATCCATTCATTATCGAGTAAACAAAATTTTGTCACTATACTAAATGGTGATGAGCCACAGGATGAGCCACTTGCTCGCAGGTTAAATGGTGATGAGCCATTTCCTCGCAGGTTAGCTCTGCAGCGTTTTAAGGAGCACAAAGTTGATCAGCTAGCTAATAGGTATATGGAGAAAGTGAGATCGCTTATTGCCAATCAGTGTCATTTTGGTGCATTATGGCCATGCCTCCCAGTTTTACGTGTATTAGACATAGTACACTGTTTTGTTAGTGAAGATTGGCGGCACCAAGGTATGCTGAATCATCTTGGGCGTTCACTTCAACTGAGGTACCTCGCGCTATCATATAGTCATATCACTAAGCTGCCCAGGGAGGTAAGATATCTTGAGTTTCTGCAAACACTGGATTTACTGGGAAGTTCCATAGAGGAGCTCCCGGAGGAGGTGGGTCGACTAACTAAGCTTATTTGCCTACGGGTTTCTTATGGAGCAAGAGTGCCAGATGGTTTGATCAGTAAGCTGACCTCACTGCAAGAGCTATCGATACCACCTCCTGCTGATACAATGCAGTTTGTGAAGGAGCTAGGCCTGCTGAAGGAACTCCGGGTGCTCGAAACTAGTATTGATGTTACGAGTGAGAGCATGGAGAGAGCTTTGCTGGTGTCCCTAGGCAATCTTTGCAACATCAGGGAACTTGACATTTCGAGGTCATCTTCAGATTGTGGCTGGGAGAGCAATGCAGGATTGGTCTCATGTCGGTGTCTCCGATTCCTGAATTTGAAATGCTTCGTGTTCTCTGGATTGACAGAGTGGATCAAGCCGTCGCTTGCTCCGAACCTCTCCTACCTGTATGTGAAAGTGCTAGCTGTGAGACAGCAAGACATTGAAGCCCTTGCAAATTTGCCAGAGCTCCGCTGCCTCACGCTGCATTCTTCTGGTGACACCAAATTTGTTAGCATAAGGATTCGTACTGAAGGTGTGGTCTACTTTCGAAAGTTGAGAATCTTAAGTACATCCATTTGGTTTGATCTGCACGGTATTCAGTGCAACAGCAGCAGGGTACCATCTAATAACTTCATGCCAAGTCTTGAATCCCTCAACCTTGATATTCATTTGCGGTCTCTAAAAGATGAAGCCCATCAGCTCCAGCTTAGTTTCGACAGGCTTCTTGATTTCAAGAACCTCGGAAGAACCTCACTACAGAGAGTAGTCGTGGATGTGAACTGTGGAGGTGCCCGTGCTTCGGAGGTGGAGGAAGTGGAAACTGTGTTATTGTCCGTGGCCGCAGTCCATCCCAAACATCCCACTCTTCAAACCAAATGGCAAGAACAATACAGAATGATCTCACCCTACCAAGAGGTGCGAATTGATCATGCATACACACACTGATTGACTGAGGAATTGTTTTCAAATGTTGCTGGCTCCAATTAATTACTATATATGACTCCTCTTTATTCTCTTGAACTTCTCTCTTTTTCTTCTTCTTGCAAATGGGATTAACAAATTGTGCACCACAGGTCCATTTCTGGACCATATTGACCACTTTGGTACACCACTTACTAAGTTTAGGGACATAGATATGCGTTTTCAAAGTTAGTAGACCTAAGTGACACCTCTTGACTGCTCATGCATTTAACTCTTCTAAAAACATACCAAGATAATATGTATTTGGTGAGTTGTATCATACTTGTATTTATAGCATGGTAACTTTGAAAAGGGTGACGTGATACACATGGCACAACCGAGCAAGACAAGCAGTTGGACCACACAGAGTTTGTAGATGATTATTGCACAGAAACAACAAAAGAGCGGTCTAGAGCTAAGCCTAGTGCTACACATGTATACTAGATAATACTACCAAAGAATACTCCTACATTCTATTGTATATTATCCCCATCTCTTCCCTTCAGTTGGGTCGTTCTTTATCTTTTGTCGTTTACGTCAATAAAAAAAACCAAAGTCAGGATTGATTCTATTGGAATATGCATACTGTAATAGTCGCGTAGCCAGGAACGCTTGAGTGGACAGCTGAGTTTGCATACTTTTCTGTGTTTGTTTCCTGTTTAATATGTTTAATTTACTTGCTAAATTGAAAATTGCAGGCATGTATGGTTGTGAGCAGGAACCCTACCTTAACAAATAAGGCCTGGAATTTGGGAGATATTGTTAACTCAGGACATATTCGAGCACTGCACATTGCATATCCAACAGCATCTTCAGGCAAGGTATGTTGACCAATGTTTGAAAGTATACAGTTTTTGGTATCTGTATGCTATAGAGAGTTATAAATGGAGTGTGTCAACCTGCATACGAGCTCACATCCTATTTAGGAGATCACAATATTTGTTGATATCGGAGTGTAATTATTTCACAGAGGTATATATATGTTCATCTTGAAATGTGATATGATTGCTCATTTTTGTGATATAGCACACAGTTCAGTAGAATGTAAGCATTGTGCTTTATTTCTTTTCGTCATATAGGTTATGCGTCTGCTGTATACAAATAACGGGATGGGACTTTTGGTTCTTAGCTCCAGTGCTGTTCATAAGTTGTGGAGATGGAAGCGCAGTGTCATGAATCCTCTTAGCCAGGTTATATACCGGAGAATTTGTTTTGATTTCAACACTGAAATTCTGTTGGTTGTTTTCTGAAAACGATTGCTACTTTTATTAGTCTACCACATCTGCTCAGCCTCAACTGTGGCGACCGGAAAGTGGCATTGTGATGACAAATGATACTACCAATGGCAACCCTGAAGTAGCAACTGCTTGCGTTGCACTAGCCAAAAATGATAGCTATATATTTTCTGCATCTGGTGGCAAAGTCTCGTTGTTCAACATGTTTTCGTTCAAGGTATGTCTTCTCCAATAAGCTCTTACTTTCATTATTGATCCCTCAGTGGTCATGATTACTTCCATGATTTTTTTTTTTTTTTATTTCGTAATTGTACTATGGACTTTTTGGGTAAAATAATCACACAAACATCAAAGCTGAATATAAGACAAAGCTGTATTCATTTCATAGTCGTACTGTACATGTGAGAGGGGGTATTTATAGATGTCCTAGCCTTCGCAATGTATATACAAATGACTATCTTACCCCTCTAAGATCAATACAACCCCTTTAAACTACAGGAGCAATGCAGTCTATTTCACTATTCTATATAAGCTCAATGTTCAACTTTTACATGCCAGTCTTTCTGAAGAAGTTGTCCTTAGACTTTGCCAATTCTGATTTTATCTTCTCCTGACTTGCTCATCAAGCGAAAGTCAAAATCTTGTCTTCGCTCACGACTTATTCCAGTTTTTCTTTCATTGGTGGCGAAGTTGATTCTTCTTGAGCGAAGTTAAAATTTCATTTTCGTACTTTACTTCCCTGAAAACAAATTAAGTTATAGAAATAACAAGTGTGACATCAATGTTCAGGCGCTGAGTTTTATGATCAAGTCAAATCCCCAACATAGAATACCCAAATTTTTGGCTTTACTGATTTTGTGGAATCTCTCACAGGTCATGAATACTTTCATGCCACCACCACCTGCTGCAACTTTCATGGCTTTCCACCCACAAGACATTAAAATCATAGCTATTGGAAAGGAGGACTCTTCAATTCATATCTACAATATCCGTAGTGACGAGGTGAGTGTTTGACACGAATCTACCATCCCCTGTTTGCCAAAATCTCAAAATATTGGCAAAACTCACTATATATGGTTCATTGGTTCTCAGTGCAGTAGTATACCCATCGTACAAGAATATGAATTCTCAGTTTAGATTATATATATCTCCTTGTCTTTTACTTACACATCAGGAAATTGACATTTTAAAAGTTGTTTTACATATGTTCTTTTTGACATAACAAAACATGAGCTTTTTTGGACTATGAGTAGATATCAGAAGGTACACACATTCCATTGCTAATTTGTGGTATTTATCAGCAACAAGATGCAGTTCATAAACAACCGTGCATATGTTGTCAGGTCATCAACATTTAAAGATCTTGGAATTCTTAATGATAATTGATTCTTCCAATGAGGAGTCTTATGCTTAATGTACAAATTACGATTCGTTTTATGTTTAACATTGACGTTCCAAAATATACTGATACTGACTTATTTTAATCAAATTGCAAAGGTTGAAATTGTGCTCAAGGAACATCAGAAGAAAATAACTGGACTGGCATTCTCGCAATTAAAGAATGTGCTTGTATCTTCAGGAGCTGATGCTCAGGTGTGAATCCTAGTGTTTCTCACAGATTCTTTGAGTGTCAATTTGTTGCGGTTTTTAAAAAGGATGCCGACTTAAATATAAACTTAGCGCATTTGAGCAACTGAGCACACCTTCAACCTCCATATTATATTAGCCCCATTTCATTTTTCAAAAGCTAAAAAATCCCCAATTTGCTTGGGACTGAGAGGCTTGGGTTGTGTTGTTGTAATTTTTTTTAAAATGCAGTCCTATTACACAGAAACTATGTATATTATACTTGTTCGTTTCTGAATTATTGGGGTTTTTTATGGATTGAAATGAATTTGCAGGTTTGTGTTTGGAACATGGACGGCTGGGAGAAGAAGAAATCCAGATATATCGAACCTCCATCTAATCGCCCTGGAGATTTAGTTGGTGATACATCGGTGCAGTTTCATTATGACCAAACACGTATTTTAGTAGTTCATGAGACCCAGTTGGTGATCTATGATTGGCAGCTAGAATGCTTGTGCTCAGTAAGCTGTTAACGAAATTTTCATAACAATGCATTTGCATCTACTACTTGCATAATTCTAGTTCTAGCAGCATGATAATTTTTTTTTTTATGCTCCTAATGTTTTTTTTTTTTTTTTGAAAGTTCCGGCTTATTTTATGCTCCTAATGTTAACAATGCATTATAATTGACACACTGATATTTAACCAGCCTCTCATTACTTGATTATGCAGTGGTTTCCAGGAGATCCACTCCCAGCTCCAATCTCAAGTGCAGTATACTCGTCTGATGGTTTGTTAGTTTACGCTGGATTCTGTGATGGCGCTATTGGAATATTTGAAGCAACGTCTCTTACATTGCAGTCCAGGATAGCGGCTTCTGCCTACGTACCATCTTCAATATCCTGGTATGTATAGTTTCAACCGGTTTCAGTTTTTAGTTTGGTCTGCTAGTACTTTATCGCATCCAGCGGTACTTTCAACTCTGTTTCTGTTTTTTGTTGTTTGAGTGGTACTTTCAACTCTGGTAAGTAACGTCTTGTTTCTGTTACCTCTCTTGTTTCCAGCAGTGGTGTGACTGCCTATCCCATGGTTGTCGCTGCGCATCCCAGGAAGCCAGACCAGATTGCAGTGGGCATGAGCGATGGCGCAGTTCATGTGCTGGAGCCGCCGTTGGACACAGACAATGTACAAGCGGGGAGACAACGTGTTAGCACAGCTGCCCCATCGCTACCTCAGACAGAAGGAAGACAAGGAAGAGGAAGCAAGTGAAGCTCGGCCCATGGGCCAGCGGCCCAGGAAGGCGAACCCAAGATACCATGGTGGCGAGTGGGCTGCGTAATACGCCTGCGAGCGTGCGTGCTAGGGCTGAGTCCCTGTAACTACTAAAGTCCGACGCGAGTGAGTCGCGGGTATCGAATTTGAAAACCAAAACTCTGAACTCGAACTTAAGATTCATCAGCCGTTCCTGTTCTTCTTCTTCCCCACGCGATTCTCTTCTCTTCCTGCTTCCCGTACCTAACACAATGACGTCCACCCGGTGATATCAGCAGCATCGGTGGTGATAGCCAACGGACGAGGCAGGTGACCTACCATGTATGGTAATACTTGCTCGGCCTAGGATGACAAGTTCAGGTACATACTTGGCTTGGCTGCTATATATCTATATATATACTATAAAAATAAAAGAGCAAAGGAATTGGGAGGCACCTGTCACCATATCATCCGTCGGATCTACCTAGATTTATCATCCAACGGTTATCATAGAGTTCTGTCGGCATCGGCGCGTTCTGTCGACATGGAAGACGGGCGCCGCTCGCCCACTCCTGGTGCAGGTGCACGGGTAGATGGTGGTCACCGCCGCCGCCTCTTATTCCCCATCCCAGCGCTTTTCTATTCCTGCCCCGACGAAGCTCTGTGCCTGCGTCCGTGCCGTTACCGGGCCGGGGCGCAAGATCGCCACACCGCGGTAATCCTGTTATGCTGTGTCCACACCCTCACACCTTGAATCGGTATGGCTTTGATGGCTGCAGGCACCAGGAACAGGTAGAAGGTGGGGTACAGGGGTAGGATTGAGGATGATAACCCTTAATTTTTTTATCGTCGTGTTCACTACAGGAGCACGACGTCCTGTGAATCACCAGCAGCCGACGTCTTCAAGTCGTACATGGTGCCCACACCTCTTTCGGTCATCCGCTGGATCATTTTGCTTCCGTGGTGTGTGTTGTGTCTACAAGTTTGCTCGATCAATGGAAAATTCCATTGTGGTATGCATGCCTCTCAGTCTCACATCTCGACCTCCTGCTTCTAAACCATGTCATATTTGATTGTTTTGAGTTTCTAGCACATCTAAATTTACTGGCATCTTTGACTGCTTGTTCGCTTTTCGATCTGATGAATAATCAAGCATTGTGTTGCTGTCAGTATTCAGGTGATTGCCGCACCCTAACCTATGCTGGAAGCTACACTGCTAGCATGGACAAACAATGTTTTTTCAGTATTGCTCATTTACCGGCACTTCTTCAAATATTGTACTGGTTTCGTCAATATTTATATTTATATGTGAGAAATTTAGCAAGGGAATATTTAGATTAACATTCCAATTTCGAGTTTTGATAAAATGACAAAATTTGGTTCCTTTTCTATTCATTCATTGAACCTCTATTTAAGGTGATGAGTCCTGAATTACTGGTTTGGTTAAAGAGGTATATCTGACCTATGGAGATCAACTGATCTGCAATGTGAAAATAGAGGACATATTTCCCTCAAAAAAAAAAAAAAAAATATGCCGGATTAAATATTTTGATCATTAACCATGTTTGTCCTTATCCTTATTATAAACATCACATTCCATATCGACCATATGGGGACATTTTGATTATCTTGCCAATTTCAAGTTTTGATAAACTGACAGAATTTTGGTTCTTTTTTTCTATTCTTATTGTTCACATTTAAGTTGATGGTCAAATGCGAATTATTATATCTAACATATCGGGATTATCTTCTAACTATGTGAAAGTAGGGGAATTTTCTACCTCCATAACAACATATTATTTTTGCTGGCTTAAATATTTTTTAATCATTTCAGATTAAGCATATTAATTTCTTTAGATTAGAAGCAGATTGACTATTTGTTAAATCTAATCCATTTCTATAGCCTTATATAGCTTCTTCTTATTTTGCAACAGGTGCAAGCACCACACTGGTTGTTATTGACCTCAATGCAATTTACTCCTCCACTGTAATTGTTGGGCATTTTTTTTCCTCTATTTTAGTAATCATCAGTAATTTTTGTATACCACTTTTCTTGATTGGTATAAGCTATATATAAGTTAATTTTGTTGTGACCTGCTATTTGATATATTGTGAACTGATTACAAAAATGCAACTACATATCATGATTAGCCTTTTCTGATCTTTAGCTTGAATACATCCAATCCACTATTTACATACAGACCACTATACTATTGATGGCTTATTAGCCATGGAAGAAAACCATGACAAGATCATTTACTAGATATTTGATATTTGAATAGAGATAAACAAGTTATAAGAGACTAAGAACCATTAGATTTTGATTTAAAATGAGTCTTAAAATTCATTTTAATTCTGAATTTTTTTTCTCGAATACGCACAAGAGTTGCGTATCTTTATATTAAGAAGAAGAGAGTTCAAACAAATACAAAGGTGGCCGGAGGCCGAAAAAAAAAAAGTTACATCTAAAGCTCTATTCTCCCGAAGCTAATACTCCTAGGTTCTTTGCTCCCGCCAGGATCCAAAGATCGGCCTGCCCCTTGATGATGTGCATCAGGTCGCTCACTGACGTAGAGGCATCCCTGAAGCAACGCGCGTTGCGCTCCTTCCACAGCTGCCAGGGAGACCAGAGTGAACAAAGAGTCGATTCCTTTTTTCCTGGCACCCTGCGAGCCTGCTCTGAGCCGCCTCCAAGAAGTGATGATGGAGTTCGTTGCCGCCGGCAGTGGTAGTCCCAGAGCTGTGCAGATGAGGAACCATACCTCTCTAGAGTACGGGCAGCAGCAGAGGATGTGATCGATTGTCTCTCTCCGGCGCTTGATCACACATGTAGCACTCCACTCTGGATTCGAGGCCGTGACGGGACCATCGATCGTTGGTCCAATGTCTTCTGAATTATAAAAGAGAATTCTTTCATATAGATTGTTACCTGCATGATTCATAGAGTAGTCAACAGTAATTTATAGAGATCTGAGTTGAGAGGAGGTTGTTCGAATGTGTTTAAGATGCCTGTTTTTCTTGTTGTCCGGTTAGGGAAACCAAAACAATACCATGCCTGTTTTAGACATGCAGATATGCAAAGAGACATGCTGAGGTCTAGAGTAATTTTTTTAATAAAATCTAAACAGGGATAGTTAAGAAAACTTATGAGTATGATATGATGAATTTTCTTTGTTGTTTATACTACGTTGTTGGTGGTAGTATGCAATGTCGTCTGAATTGTTTGTCGGTTGTCTGAGTAGATTGATGTCATTGATACATTTCTGTAGATAGTTCTACTTTCAAGCGGTTGCTTTCAATTCAGTGCAACTGATTTATTGCCAATGATACTTTTTTTCTTAGATTGATCTACTTGATCTATCGGTTGAGATTACCAATTAATATTTGGTTCTTTCATTTCAATTCAATAGATGAGATCTTTGTCAAGGCCCTCACCAGCAAGTGCACCACTCTTGAGAGCTCGATCGGACACCATCAACCATGTCAATTGATGATGATATATACGTGGCTTCCTGTAATAAAAGCATGCTACTCCCTCCGTTCCAAATTGTAGTTCACTTTGGCTTTTCTAGATACATTGATTTTGTTATGCACCTAGTTATACACTATGTCTAGATACATAACTAAACAAATGGATGTAGAAAAGCCAAAGTGAACTACAATTTGGAACAAAGGAAGTATTATATATCTCCGTATAAATATAAATAATGGCATGTTATAGTAACTTATCAATAAAAGCAGTCCTAATGGGCAGGAATTGTTGTATTTGCATAGTTAACTATATGCGGTACTATGAATATAAATATCAAATAAGTGTTGTAGCCTATTGAACTTCCTTGCTAAAGTTTGCTCTTGAACATGTATATCAGCTATTAAGCTAAAATTACTTTTATTGACAAACAATTTATTAAGTAAACATTTCATTCAAATCTTTCTACTTATTATAAATTATATAAATGCTAATTATAATTATAAATATGTTATGGTACACACGTGCGTGTCGCACGTGCCTTTCCACTAGTATTAAATAAAGGATAGAAAAATTTTCAGTTCAGGTAGAATAATTGACAAGTTAAATCTTCAGAACCCAAAAGGAAGTGGAGTTGTTTCAGACAAAAATATTTATTCAGTAATTGATAAAAAAATGTAGGTTGGAACTTTAAAAGGGTTTTGTAAATCCGCAATGCTGCTGTTTCTAAAAACATCAAGTGGCATTTTGGCCTAATATCCGAAAAAACATGGACTTCAAATTCAAGTAAATAATGGCTCAAGACTAACAATAGATTATGTATAGATGAAGAATAGATACTTTACCATGATTCAACACTCGCACCAGTGATCATCATGAATACGAGCGATAATCACAGATGCACGAGTTCACCCACACACAACCAGGAAGAGGGAAAAAGTCAATGTGACTGGTATTCAATACATCAAAATCATGAAGGCAGAAAGGTATGCCATAAGGTTAAGGGTAGATTTGCGTAGGTCATGTAACCTGGAAAATAAAAGAAAATCCAAAAACTTACCGGATGAATTAATCTGCACTAACGGCTAAGATGTCTCTCCCGACCGTTGTGGCTGGCCCCGCCACCCGCCACCTTCCCCACATCCACCTCCTCCTCTCCCCCACTCGTGCTCTCTCCCGGACAACCCCTTCGTCGCGCCCCCAGAATCGCGGTGGGCGTGTCCCACGCGACGCCAACGCCCCTCCGCCGCCGCCGACCGCCCGGCCTCCCCACGCCGCGGGCTCCCGGATCCGCGGTGCCGCGCCCGGATCCGGCGGCCGAGCCTTCCGCCCCCCGAATCAGCGCCCACCGCCCGGCGCGCCGGCATCCACGCTGGGGAGGCCGCACCTTTGCTCCAACCTCCTAGGACCGCCAAGGCGCTAGGCTCGCCGGGCGGCCGGGTTGATCCGCGCCCGCCGCCAGCCGTCGTCGCCCCACCCTTGGTGCCCGTCCCCCCTTCGACTTCGCTGCTATGGTCACCCCCCGCCGCAACACTCCTGCGCCTTCTCCCCTCCCGCCCATCCTAGGAATCCGCGCGCGGACGGGTTCACCGCCGCCCGCCCTGCTGGTCCGGCAGCACCTCGAACGATGTCGCCGCATCGTCCTAGCCTGGGCTCATCCGGGGCGGCCGGTGCCCAACGTCGTCCTTGTGCACCCATATGCTCCGACCTCGCCGTCGCCGTCTCCACTACCTCTCCGGTGACGGCGGTCGTCGCCTTCAACCGCTCCGGTGGCGCGGGCTCTCCCCCGACATCGAACCTTTCCGCCCTTTGGCTGGCGAGGTCCAAGGTGGGAGCGGGACGGAGGTCCTCGTCGAGAACATGGACTCTAGGAATGAGGTAGACTACGAGCCCTCCGCTACCTCGGCCCGTCGCGTCGCGCCGTCTCGCCGTCGGCGGTCGTGGTAGGCAATGCCGGGGCTGGGCGGGTTGCGGCCGCTGCTCCCCACGTCAACGAGCACCTGTCCTCATCGCGGCGATAGGCTGGTCGAGCCCCCTGGCTCGCAGCACGGCGAGAAGGCGGCGACCCCGCCACGACGGTGTTGGCATCGGCAACAACCCCGGGCGTCCGGGGCCGGGGCTGCTCCACGCGCAGCGGCGCCAATCGCGTATGAAGACAATGGATGCCGGCGGCCCTCCGCTGGCGCCCCCTCGCCATCCATGTTCGGTGCCCGCACCCCAACGGCTAGGCCGGGCAGCTAGGGCGCGCGTCCCCGCCCACCCGTGGCTCGGCCACACCATCGCCGTCGCCATTGTCGGGTCTAGTCCCGGGGTATCGACGGTGACCGGGGGATGCTTGCCGCCCCGCCGACGATGACAACTTCATGCTCGCTCGGAGGCATTGGTGTGGGTGTCGGGCGCACCATGCCCGATCCTTGTCGGCGGCAGTATGCCGGCCCTTGGTCGGCCTCTCGCATCAACCGCCTTGTCGGGATCACGCTGCCGCCTCGATGCCCCTCCCAATCTCGCCGCCTCTCCCCCCTCAGGGCCGAGGCATCGGGCGAGGAACCCGCAAGCATGCTCATCGCCGACCGCCCCCACTACCCCTCACCGGTAGTGTCGCGAGGGACCTCAATGCTTCAACAAGGAGCCTCATCAAAATTCCTGGGGCGCCGCAACGTCGGCGTCCGCATCGGTGGCCTAGGTGCTCTAGAGGGCGGACATGCTCCTTTCTTCGTCGGGCAAATCCTTTGTTCGTCACATCGACGTCGGCCTTGCCCCGTTAGTGATGGGCTCCCACCAACGGGCGTTGTCGTTGGTCCACATGAGCAACGCCCCGGCTCACGGGTCGACCCACTTTTCGCCGAGCGTGGCGTGGTTGTGGGGCCTCCTATTGGGTGGAGCCAATGCTCGAAGAACTCGCCTCCCTCGTCACTCGTCCGGCTACGCGATGGTCTTTCAGGCAACTCTTGTGGAGCCACCTTCGCCGCAACGCATCATCGCACTCAACCCGTAGCAAATGCTCTAGCCGGAGAGACGGAGGCCGCCACTACGATGCCCACGCCGCCAGAATCGACCCTCGACTCGTCCGTCCATCGGGCTGACCCGGCGCGAGTCCTCCCGCCCCGCGACCTGGTCTTAGGGCTTTACCCACCACCGCAGCTGCTCCCGCCCCGGCGGCCGGCCCCACGCCGCCGCCCGTGCGCTCTCCGTCACGGCCCTCCCCATGTCGCCTATGGCACCCGCCGTCGCCAATGCTACCGGGAGGAGGTCGGGGCCACCAACCGAGGCTAACGACGCGACTTTCATCGAGTCCCTCACGCTACCCCTCGAGCGACCGCTGATCAAGACTCCTCGAGCCCAAGGCGTGCATGCACGACGCTGAGGAGTGGGTCCCAAAGCGGTGACCGCCTCGCAGCGGTCGCCCTCTCTCCGCGACCCCCAACCTGAGCGGTAGGCACGTCAATATACGACAAGGGGGGGGCGCCCGCCCGTGTGCCGTAAACCACCCCGGATCCCGCAATTGCGCCGAGGTTCCGTAATCACTTCGCTGACGACATCCTCCTACCTCACCCAGTGCGTGGGCCATTGCCCAGAGTTCTTCCCATGCGCGGCCAACGCTAGGCGAAGACGCTTGAGCACCCGTGAGCGTGCTCCCGCCGGGCGTTTTTCAAAATTTTGTCCTTTTCAAAACAAATTTCAAATGTATCCCTAGTTTGAAACAATTTACGCCCGGTATCCCTTTTTGTCGCGCCAATTCCGGTGGCGTGATTTTTACACATGTCGCGCCACCGCATGTGGCGCGACCGGTGCATCCACGGTGGTGGGCTGGCGTTGACGGGGGCCCGCCACGTCGCGCCCGTGCGGCGCGGCGGAGCTGGGATGCTATAGTACTACAAGTTCTATTCTGGTTGGGAAAAAATGTCACATGAGACACCGTAACACTTTTTCGTTTGTTTGTGAAATTATTGTGCTACCATGACCTAACTAGGCTCAAAAGATTCGCTCATCCTGTTTAGTTTCTCAATTCTCTCTCCAAAATTCACTATTGACCTATTATATCAAATCTTTTGTCTCATGCATGGAATACTAAATGTAAGTAGATAAAAAAATAATTATATAATTTTGATGTACAGGATGAGCCAAATCTTTTGAGCCTAGTTAGGTCATGGTAGCACAATAATTTCACAAACAAACGAAAAGTGCTACAGTGTCTCATGTGACATTTTTTCCTAAACCGAATAGAACTTGTAGCACTATAGCATCCCAGCTCCCCGTCGCGCCGCATGCATTGGCGCGACGTGGCGGCCCCGGCCAACGCCAAAGACGCTACCGTGGATGGGACCGCGCCGCATGCGGTGGCGCGACATGTAAAAATCACGCCACCGGACTGGCGCGACAAAAAGGGATATCTCATGCGTAAATTGTTTCAAAGTAGGGATACATTTGAAATTTGTTTTAAAAAAGGGCAAAATTTTGAAAAAAATCCGCTCCCGCCGGCCTTCTATTTACCTGTAGCGCATTTGTTTCTTCTTAGCTTACATCTTTGTTGCACCACCGCTTCACCCGGTATCCTATTGTTAGTGTTTTAACGTCATCTCCCGGCAACTCACTATAGGATTTGTCGTAAGTCGTGTATTAACTTTTCCACTCGTCGTAATGAAGTACGAGCTAAGCTCGCTTTCGAAAAAAAAGAAATAGCTAAACCAGAGCTTAAAATTCTGATTCCGATAGACAGGTTGGTGCAATAGACGAACCATGTCTTGTGCAGCTCTCAGAGGCAGAGGCTGCATTGTGTACGTCTTGCCACTGCCTGTTCACAAATTAGATAGATGGTAATTCAACAGAATCTTTTAGAAACCACAAGCAAAACTTGATGCTTTTGTTCTCTGAAACAGTGTAATAACAGAATGTACTATCTAACCTGTTTGTCCATAAGCAAAACATGTTGCTTTTGTTCTCTGAAATATAATTGGGATTATGGGCTCAACTGTTTCACGGTAAACGTGCCCAGAAAATTCCATAAGCTTAACTGTAAATTCATTTTGAGCTTACACCCTCCTGTTTGTTCAAAAACAAAAGAAGCAGATGAAAAAGAGCTACACCTCATCATTGGAAACATGTTCATGGAGGACAGGGTCGAAACAAAATTCATGCTGCTCCACATAGGCTGTCAGATGAACCTTCCAGTAGAAAGAATATGTTAGCAAACAGGTTAAAAGTAGGGTTCAAGTACGTACTTGTGATATCTTAAGTTATGAATTGACGTTTATCCTAGAGCATTTCAGAATTATTTTAGAAATGTTTTGGAAAACATATATATAGATGATGATAAGAATACATATCGGCACACGCCATGTGCCGATATGCACCCTGTACTTGGCCCTCGTGAGATCGAGCATGTCGCCTGCGGCTGCGGCGGCACGGGCGCGTGCTGCTGGTGGCGCTTGCAGCCTATGTTTTTACGGCGTCACCGGAGCGAGATTTGAAACCCGGCGTCGTGGTCGCCGCGACTTCTTCGCCTAGCGGCAGGAGGCGTCGCCTAGGCGTCGATTTCGGTCAGGCGGACGACGCACGACGGAAAAGCGTGCGGGAAAGAGCGGAGCAATGCGCGCTCGGGAGAGAGGAAGGCGGCGGCCCACCTGAGATCGGCGCAGGCGACTGCTCTTCCCAACTCCTGCCCAATCCGCATGAGCTGTGAGTAGCCCCACGACCAGCTCCGTCCGCCGCGAACCACGAGTCTGCCCTAGGCGAGGCCTCGTCCTCTGCTTTTCCTGTCTTTCACGTAGGCAGAGTACCTCCTCTGCTGTCGTCTGCTTTTCATGTTTTGTCCTTCCTCTGTTCAGAACTATGGATTATACTCAAAGCGTGATGTTGTATGTTTGCTTGTGCTTGGATAACTGGATAGGGGTATAAACTGTTCTGCCTAGTGGGTAGTGGCTGCTTGCAAAGAGTTTAAAAATTGGCATGAGAAAGGTGCATATCAATGTATGTTTGTCCTGCTCTAATGTAGGTGAGGGCCTAGTCTCACAAACAAATCACTTATTGGATATAGCTTTGTTACCTATGAGCTTAATTATCCCAAGAATTTCAGTGTGTATTCACATGAACCAGCCTTTGGAGAAATGCAAGAAATCATCACTGTTGTCCTAGAGTTACCAACAAATGAGTCACGTAGATCCTCAGTGAGGTTGGTTCCTCTGAAAGAAATGTATATCTGATCATTATCAAGATATAACAACCCGTGGCCGCCGTTGATCACCGGCGACGTGAGACGCGACAGGGTATGGATCGGCGAAAAAGCGGGCGAGGTTAACCCCTCAGCCTTGGCTTCGTGTTTTGATTGTCGATTGTCTGAACGAATCCCTCTGTTACAGACTCGGCACCTTAAGTGCGCACACGACCTGACCCTTGGGTCCCTTGTTACATTGGCTCAAAGGAAAAACGTATTACAGACAGTACGCCTTATAACAGCTAAGACACCCACACTAAGTACTCTTTCTCTTCACGCCACGCCACCAGCTGTTACACAAGAGCTCGAATGCATTCGGGCCGGGAGAGACTTTTATTTATCTCTGCTCCCTCAATCCTGATATTTTTTAGAATCGGGGTCTTCCTATTTCCATTTCATTAAAACAGAAAGATACAACATTCAAGATATTGTTCAGAAAGCATGAAACAGAGAGAGTCTAAGGCTGAACAGAAGACAAATGCGCTTATCCAACAGCGCAAGAGGAACAACAAGTTTAGTAGATCTACATATATATATGCACGGTCCATGGAAGCCGAATGTTAAAAAAAAAAAGGGTGCTGTAGTGGAAAAGCAACAACCAGTAGTAAATCTACATGATCAGTTTTCATGCATGCTTATTACATATATCAACAAGGGATGTGATTATTAGTTTTTTCATGTGGCCGGGCAAACGTGTACGAGCTGGTGAGAGACGCAAGAGCGATGCGACATTCATAATATTCATATGTTGAAGTTATATGATCATTCCCAACAGGGGAGGAGTTAGAGCAAATTTGTAGGGGTTCGCCTACCTTATGAGTGTGTATAAATTTTTATCTCATGAGACCATAAATATGGTGAAAATTTGGACGATGAGATTCTTTTTCAATTTCTTATGGGTGTGGGCCCACCCACAATCTACCGTTTTGTGGGTGTGGGCGCTCACACGGCAGCTACTCCAATATACAAAGGGGCAGTGAGAGCGGGTGAAGATCAGACAAAAGTATGGCTGATGGCCAAGGGAGTTTAACTTATGCGCACTTCTTATTATATCCTGTATGGTGGCTAAGGTAGTGGGCAATTTAGGTATTTGATTGACTCGGGATCACAAGCACACAGTTCACAGTCAAAAAGAAAGAAATGAAGCGTGCAGTGCTCATTGTCATGGACCATAGCAGCCGAGAAATGGTATGAATACTGACAATTGTACAATTGTTCACATGTAAAGGAACGCGTAACGTAACGTCATTTCATTGTTTACGATTGTCATGGGGCGAAGGCTTGAATAACGATGTCTGTGGATGTCGTTTTCTTCTTTAAGGCGTACTCTTCTATCTCTATCTCCTGCCCTACCGGATATTGCAGGTGAAAACCTTTCCTTATTATGGGGTACATTGTCGGCACCTTTAGCATCGTTTCGTCCTTGGAGGCAGTGTTAGTTTTCTTCTTTAAGGCGTACTCTTCTATCTCTATCTCCTGCCCTACCGGATATTGCAGGTGAAAACCTTTCCTTATTATGGGGTACATTGTCGGCACCTTTAGCATCGTTTCGTCCTTGGAGGCAGTGTTAGGCGTTCCAATTCCATATTTGATGTTCACCATCAGGCCATAGTGGTGTCCCAAGCTGTGCTATTTGGTTTCCAGCAGGCCGTCGTGATTTCTCTTGTTAGTTGTTAGTTGTTGGTTTTAGTTGGATCGTTTCACCAGTTTAGAGCTTGTAGTGGTGTGGGAGCTTGTTTAGATGGCAAAAATTGGAACCGGATGTCACATCGCATTAATCGTAGCATGTTTCGCTTTGTTAGTGGCAAATATTATCGTACTACTATGGAGTAACTAGGCTCAAAAGAATCGTCTCGAATGTACATCTAAAACTGTGTAATTAGTTATTTTTTTCTACCTATATTTAATACTTCAAATATATGTCTTTTGGTGTATTTAATGTGATGTGATGGAGAGAAAGTGGGGAAAAGGTTAGAAATTTTTGCCAACTAAACGTGGCCTGGAGTAGACAGTTGTCTCTAGTAGTTGTATTAAAGTTGTGTAGGACGAGTGGGGCACTTGTTGGATATTTCATTTATGGCTTTCAATATTTGTTATTGTAATTATTTATTACCTCAATGTGGAAATACTATTGAAATTAAATAATGAACTCGAGGAATTAATATACTCGAGGTGCTGACGACATTTATGCTGGAATACAAGATTGAAAAATAATTGAGATTGACTCTACTGAAAATATATATATTATGTACGCATTTATTTTGCCCGAGTACAACAAAATGGAAAAGCTAGGTTTGTTTTGCAGGTTTAGTTCTGCAGGTTTGTTGACCCACATAATTAGATTGGAATTAATTTCACATATACAATCTAATTATGACACACGACTCACACATGTGTGCTAGGGACTAATATATTTTAGACCCGAATACTGCGCCTGTCGATCGTGATTGATGACATGGTTCAGAGTTACATGATTTCTCGGAACACAGTGTCATTGTACCGGAAGTGGAGTCTATAAATATGTCCCACCCTCCAGCCTAAGTATGCACTTTGGAGCGGCACGGAAAAGGCAGAGGAATAGAGGGTGGATCTCATAGCCTACAATTTCTAACAACACTCTCCTTAGTCGTATGTTTTTTGGACGTAGTTTCCACAATTTCTAACAGCACTCTCCTCAGTTCGTGGACCTAAGTGGCACAACGCTACAAGTTTAAGGGCCGCTAGTGTACTATACTTCCTCCGTCCCTAAATAGATGTCATTCTCGCTTCCCGAGAAGTCAACGTTTTCAAACTGCCGGCAATTATATATTAAAAAAATATAAATATTTATGCTAAGTAATTAGTATCATTGAAAAGATCTTTACGTCTAGTTTTTAATAAATTTATCTGGAGATATAAATGTTGCACGTATTTTCTACAAACCTAGTCAAAGTTGAGAAAGTTTGACCGCACGCACCCCAAAACGACTTCTATTTAGGGACGGAGGGAGTACTCATTAATTAATAAATCTATACCTTACTAATAAAGAGAGAAAATTTCAGTACCACCTATTTTTTTTTTCACCCTTTTTCCTGCCTTTTTTTCTGCCTCCGATGTCATTCTTTTAGCCGGACTTTCTTTTTTCCACGTCTCCTCCTGTCATGCGTATTGTCCTCTGTAGTGTCCGCCCAACACGTCGGTCCGGTTTGCCTGGTAGCCGGAAAGGAGTCCATGGGCGAGACGATGTGCTCCTCCTCCTCCTCGCGTTCGGTTCTAACAGGAGCCGAGAAAATTGACAAGAACACGAGGACGGAGACGCTGACCTGAATTAAGTACGTGATTGTGCGTGGACAAACATAGATGCGACGAGCTTTTTGACCCACAAACAACCGGCGGTGTGTTCTTCTCTCTGGATTAGCAACCGGAATTCTTAATGGATCCGATCCGCTGTTGATCCTCTGGCATCGGTAATAACCTGGGGTTCTGGGGCTTGGCGACTGCGTACTAGCAGAAGCGTCCAAACGAAGCTCCCCTATCGGAGAGCCTGGAGCCCTACAGCTGTGGTTGTGCAGCAGTATCAACGACTATCAAGTATTCAATGCAAGGGAGGCTATCGATCACGGTCAAGGAGCAGGTCATTAATTGTGTAGTACACGCTCGTGTTGAGCTCGCCTTGCTGCAAGACTTCCTTCCTCACGCTCGACGAGGCCATCAAGACCACCAATCGCTGCGTCAAAACATCGTCAAGCCTTGGGTCGAGAACACTATCAGCTACATCAAGCGGGAGCTTGATGAGCTCGAGCGCGATGATTTCTTCAGGCTCAAGAAGATCTAGGGCTACAAGAAGTGGGAGATCAAACGTATGCCAAGCTGTTCACGAAAGAGAAGCTCGTCGAGGATCTCGCGCTCAAGAGGGGCATCTCCGCGGGGACCGTGATAAATCTGTTCGATGCTGGTGGGGAGAAAAGACAACAACATCATCTTCTGAATCACTACTTCAATCGTCATCCAATCACTCAATCTGTGTGTAGCATCATTGATCAACACATCGTCTTCTTATTCTGTATCTCCAATTAGAAAAACTTGTACGATATGTCCGGTGTGATGCTTTCTTTAGTTCTGTGAATAATGTTGTTGTAGTTCCTTTGATTGTATTGGTATCATTTGCTTATTGTCTCATTTTAATGAATGTTTAATATTTTTCCCTCGTTGCAACGTACAGTATATTTGCTATATAAATGGAGAATTTTTATGGTGCTTGGGAGCAACCTGTGGTTCCTCTCATTAATCTATGTTTTACCGGTTCCTCCCCTTAATTTTAATCGAGGGGTAGTTTAGTACTTACTATTTTTAGCTCCATGTAAAACAAAAAACCTAAAATCCGCGACCTGCCAATCGTTCATGCGCACTGCGGGCTCTCTCGCCGCGGCGGCTTTGGAGCAAGCGCAAGCGACACGACGCGGAGCGGCACCGGTCGCCGAGCGCGCCTCTTACGCCAAGAAGAACACGCCGCCGCGACCAGCAGGCACCGTGAGTGCACGCCGGGCGCAGGTGGTCGCGAGCGCCGCCGCTGATCCCGTTAACCCGTAGTCGGGCTCGAGTAGAGGCACGGGCGCGTGCGGACACGCGCGCTGGTGCGTGTCCCCATCGTAGCAGCGACGCGCGCCGCAGAGATTGCCCCGCGTCCCGCAGCGTCCCGCTGCGGCGGGCGGAGCTCCGCCACACGGCTGGCTGGCTGCTTGCGGTAATGCCGGGCAGTGCTCGCACGCACGGGAGGATGGGGCTTGGACATCCGTGCTCGCCATGCCTGGAACCTCGTGTACTCGTGCTCGAACTGCGCGGGCGGCTTGAACCCCGCTGCTCGTATGACCGGGCGACGCCCCCGCTTCGAATTCGCTGCGGTCGGGCGGAGCTCCATCGCGCTTGCCGCCGCGGGCGCGCCGGGCGAGAGCTCCACCACGCCGCTGTCGCAGCGGCAGGGCCGGGCGGAGCTTCGCTGCGCGTGCTAGCAGCGCCGCCTCGGCGGAGTTTCCTCAAGCGCGCTTCCCGCGGCGACCGGGCGGTGCTCCCACGCCGCGGGCGGCCGGGCGGAGCTTCTGCGCGCTCCCGGCGTCTGCTAGGGCGGAGCTTCCCGCAGCTTCCCGCAGCGACCGGGCGGCGCTCCTCCACGCGCTCGCGCTTCGCGACGGTGGACAGACCCCTCTGCTCCTCAAAAGACTAAAAGACCATTATACCCTTCAATATCACCTATAATTTAGTTCCGGTGCCATGGTTCCTATCCGCCACTTGGTTACTCTCGTATGGTTCCTCACATTTTCTTACTGTCTTGGCTCCGGTTTTTCAAACCTGCTACATTCTTCTTTGGCGGCCACCATTGCTGATTGTCGTTCCCCATTGGGACTGGCATCCCATCCCACTTCAACCCGGCGCCACCGAGGCCACACACCACGGCCGGCCGGCCGGTCTCTATGACTCACCCTAGTACCCTGCTCCACTGCGAGTGGCGTGATGTCCCGCTGACGCTGCACGGAGTCCTCAACCTCCCTCCTGCATCATCAGAGTACTTCAAACCAAGAGCTTGGCTAGCAGCCATAGAATCTGCTGCCAGGCGGGCCTTCCTCGCTGTCTCTGGCGGCACAAATAAATTCTAGTTATGAACACACTAATCGAGCTTGCAAGCATATGGAGCTGGCCATGAAGGACGGAAAACCCGTTATTTTTTCATTTTCGTAAAGCCCGGCCGTGCACCGAGAACGCGTGGTAGATATACCAAGCCAAACACAGGGGACAGAATTTCTCTTTAATCTGCGTGCTTACCCACAACCACAGTTAATTATTCAATTATCGACTATTAACAAGTAATAACAGTGCGTACAAAGGACACCCGTCATAGTTGTTGACTCGTAAACTAGCTCTAAGCATTCTTTTCATATTTTATTATTTAATAAAAAAATGAGTGAAAAAACTAGCTTTTGATTAAAAACAAGACCCACACACATATTTCAAGAACAAGTGAGAGCGTCTTGGAGCTATAAGGTTGTATTAGAGCAAGTCCAATAATACTTATAGCCAAGTTATAAGAGTCAAGCTATACAATGGTTAGTCTTCTACTTGGCTCTAAACATTTTTTTATTACTAAATAGTTTCATTCTCTTTCCTCCTCCTCTCACATACATCTCTATTGAGACCCACTATTACCTATGCATCCGTGCCCAGCTTGGTGCTTAATTAAGTAGCCAAGCTCTCATCTCTCTCCTCTCATCTTAGAGTTAATAACTAGCTGGCGTATACTATTGCGGTTGTCCTAAATTAACCTTTCTACCGGAAAAGTTGTGCACCAATTTGTCTTTTTCTTGTTGTTTTATTGGCTTAGGCATGCTAACGGAGGCTATAGTGCCCGGACATCCGATACCCAGAGGGCGTCTGAATGCCGAAAGCACCCAACAAAAAAAAAGACGCACGACCACTGATCTGCCCGCGCTGTTCATCTGCGTTGTGCGGCTTGATTTGGCCACCGTTTTGCCGCCGTGACGCGCCACGCTGGCCACCTCCGCAGCACGATTCCGTCGTCGTTTTGCTCCTCCCGTGGCGCCGATTATATGGCACCACTTTGCCGCCGAGCCACAAAAATAGAAAAAAACAGTGGGCGGCTCGCCCAGTCTTCCCCAGCGTGGCGACGCACTAGCAATAGTATGCAAAACAGCGGCTCAAATTTACTTGTGAAATAACCAACTAAATCATTTGCAATATAAATATGAAAATGAATGGAACACCTAAAAACATGCTCTTGAAACATGCATACGGAGCCATTGAAACATGTTCAAAACACCAAGATCGACAACAACGGGATCTATTTTCAAACAAGCAACATTAGGCAAAAATGGTGGCATGAAACATACTATTTACCTGTGAAACAACAAGATAAATCTTTTGCCATTGAAACATCTTAAAACATGCTCCTGAAACATGCATGTGGAGCCATTGAAACATGTGCAGAAAAACAATGAGATTGACTACAACGTGGATCGACTTTTGACATATGCAGCATCAGCCAATGTTGGCGGCATGAAACACGCGATTTACTTATGTAACAAATCAGATAAATCATTTGCAACATAAATATGAAAATAGATGAAACACCTGAAAAACATGCTCTTGAAACATTCGTATAGAGCCATTGCAACATATGCAAAACACCAACTTTTCAAACATCCGGTGAACACATTTGCAACATAAGTCTGAAAAAACAATGGAACACTTGAAACATGTGTTTTAAACATACACCAATATTTACTTTTAAAACATTCCCAAAAAAATGAAACATTCAAATTTACACAATTGAAACACAGGTTAGAAACTCTTGATCGAAGACACGACGCGTGCGCCGCCGGCAACCATGGCCTGCCGTGGTAGAACTATGGTACTACTAGTACGGAGCTAGATGCCATCAAGTGCACGGAGGTTGCGGATGTGGAGCCCAGTTGAGGCCGCGACAAGCAGATGGAGCACAACTGCAACACCGACAATTACGGACGACACTGGTTAGCGGCGTTGACAGTGGTGGCGCTGGTGTGAGGCTTCAATTTGACAATGGGGGTACCATCGAGCATCCTGGGCAGGGGCGACACGAACCCGAAAGCTAGAGTCAATGACCACGACCGGTGTAGTAGGGCGGTGAGGTGACGAGGGGCGGACCAGGAGGACGATGAGGGCATGATGCACCAGCAGGCCAATGAGGGTGGAGTAGTAGCAGGGTGATGACTGGCGCACCAGCAGGCGATAGGACGAGGCGCGCGGAGCAACAAGACGATGGCAGCACGGCGACGAGGGGTGCGACACACAAAGCAACGTGATGTTGTGAATGATCGGCCGATGGACTGCACATCAAATGCGGATGAGCAGCAGTGGCACGCGGCGAATCCTGCTGCCGAAGTAGGCACCACCAGTAGCACAAGGGACGGGAGGTGAGGCGTGACGAAGCCAGCCGTAGCGAGCTCGACGATTTTGATTTAGGGATTGAGCGAGTGGGAAGCCATTACGGGCAGTATGTAGATGGGCCAGGGAGATGCGCACGACCCTTGATTACCGCCGTCCGAAATCGTTACTGCGGTCCGGATGGTGGTAAAAGACACAATTACCGCATTGCCAATTGTCGCTCCACCTCGAGACTAGCATGCCATCCACTTCAACCGGCACGAAGATATCCCGTTGATTCTGCACGACTTCCTCGACCGCCCTCCTGCTTTAGAGTTGATATCAAGAGCTAACTGCACGACTTCCTCGACCGCCCTCCTACTTTAGAGTTGATATCAAGAGCTATTTTAGCTGAGAGAACTTTTAGCTCGCTAAAGTTTAGCTTTAAAAATTCAGCTAACTTTAGTTGGATGAATAAAATAGGGCCTTGAAGAGGCAGGGCCACTTACCCAAATTTTATACAGGTGCCTAAAGATCTGAACTTTGCTAGCGACATCACAATAATGAGGAGGAAGTATAGACAAACGCGTTGCCATGGCCCACGAGCGTCTTTATTTTCTATCTCCAAAGGTGAATGTCCTTCTAATGTTCCCAGAAGTTTCTCGCTGCATTTCCTCCATTCAAATCTTTCAGCGTCTTTGATTATCTCTCTCTTCAACTTGATCCACTCTTTTTTTGTGGCACCACACCATTGTTGCAGGTGCCTTTTTTTTTTTTTTTTGGGGTTTTGGGATTGTTTGTGTTTGAGAG
Organism: Hyparrhenia diplandra; assembly: GCA_015847255.1. Classification (NCBI taxonomy): domain Eukaryota; kingdom Viridiplantae; phylum Streptophyta; class Magnoliopsida; order Poales; family Poaceae; genus Hyparrhenia; species Hyparrhenia diplandra. The sequence continues at coordinate 800,009 of JADLZK010012239.1, read as the reverse complement.
TTTCTGCTTTTTGGGATTGTTGTTTTTAATGTTTCTTTTTGGGAGGTTTGGTGTTTTGTGTTTGTTCTTTTGGGGTTTTTGTTTTGGGGGCTTTTGGGATTGTGGTTTTGGGTGTTTGGTTTAATGGTTTATGTTTTTGGGGTTTGTTTGCTGGGGATTGTGCTTTTGTTTTGTTTTTGGCATATTTTTTTGGGTTTGTTATTTATTTATTTATTTATTTTGTTATGTTTTTGGGACAATTTTTAATTACGGCATTGTTTAACTACTTTTACTATTGTTTATCATGTGTAATTGTCTAATTATTTCTTGTAATTAATAGAGAATTTATTTCCAGTTTGTTATGCCTTTTATTTTTGTTCTGGAAGAATTCTTGTGAGAGCTGTGCCACTTCTACATGAATTTTCAGTTGTCTTTAATTTGTGTGATTTGCTCCTACCAAATACTTGTGTGATGGAAGGGTCTATTTCACATGAATTTTGGCTTAGCCCAGATTTGTGTGATTTGACCTGTCTAATTTAATTGCTTGAGTGATCAAATAGGCCAGATCACTCAAGCAATTAAATGTGAGAGGGAATACGGGGACTTGACCTATCTATTTCACATGAAGTTTGATATAGATAGACGCTTCTAAATACATACCTTCGATCATTTGTTATAGTTTGTCATAGATAGAATCCTCGAAGAGTATAATGTGGATTTTTGTCACAAATCGATTCACGGTCAACGCGAGAGGGAAGACGGGAGTGTGACGTGGCGTAGGTCGACGATGACGCGGGCGTGGCAGCGCTGAGCGGTGCAGCAGCGACGGCGACGTCGCAGAGGCGGCGGCGCTAGGGCGCCGGGAGTAGAAGGGTAAAACCCTGAAATTATTCTTGATTGATTGTCTCACAGTTGCCCCCATATTTATATGAGAGGTTTACAATTGCTAACGGGCCGACCCATTAGTCTTTTCAAGCTCACTTTAATTTAACTAAATAAACATTACTAATAAAAGTTTTTAATAATTAAATATTCAGCCACTACGCTTATCCTGGGTGAATCGTTGACTGAGTGTGACATCTCTCCTCGCCTGGAGATTCAGCTCATCCTCGAGCCAAAAATATGGATAGATTTTTGTTGAATAATTCTGCATCTTCCCAAGAAGCATCCGCAGCTTGTTCTGTTCTTCCATTTGAGGACCTCGGGGCTGACCGTGCCCGACTCTCGGATTTAAGCATAACCTCAGCTTCAAGGACTGGTGTACCTTCGTGTATGCATGACAATTCCGGTATGTCAAGGTATCTCTCCTCGATGTGGCTTAAGCATACCGACATGAAAAGCTTTGTGTATGCGGGTTTCAAATCGGTAGGTTCAACTCATATGGGACTAGAGTAACAATTCTGTAATCTTTGAAGGGTCCAAAGTATTTGGGAGAGAGCTTGCCTTTGTATAATGGTGATATGATTGCTGCAGACCGTGATAATAATTTGAGCTAGACATAATCACCGACTTTAAATTACCTTGTTGTATGTTTAACAACGAAATATTTACAGTAGTAATCTTGGGCCAATTGTAGATGAACCTTTTTCTGATGGAGGAAGGCATCACGCTGAGATAACATAGCATCAACGGAAGGTAGTGTTGTCTCACCCGGATTGTAGCCCCTAATTGTTGGTGGGTCATGGCCATATACCAAGTTGAACGGTATTGTTTTGGTAGATGAATGGTATATATGAAGTGTTATAGCAGTACTCGGCCCATAGTAGCCATCTTACCAATCTTTTGGTTTATCACCAGTCAAGCAACGTAGGTACATTGTGATGATTTTGTTTATGACCTCTGCCTGATCATCTGCTTCAAGATGATAAGCTGATGTGGGTGTAAGTATGATATTTGATAGCCCTGAAGAGCTCTTGCCAAAATTGACTTGCGAAAACCACATCTCTGTTACTAACAATCGATCTCGGTAAACCATGTAATCTCACAATTTCTGAGAAGAACTTTTGAGCCACTTAAGTTGTTGTGTATGGGTGGGACCGTGGGAGAGATGTATAAAGTGGGCATACTTGGATAGATGGTCTACCACTGTTAAGATAACAAACTTTGTGCCCACCTTTGGAAGTGCTTCAATGAAGTCCATGGAGATATCCTCCCGGACTGTTCTCGAATTGGTAAGGGTTGGAGGAGTCCAGCTGGATGCAGATGTTCTGTTTTGTTTCGTTGCAAACCAAACATTCATTCACAAACTCTCTAACAACACACCGATCATGTTTAATAAAGAAGTTTTGATAGAATCTATGTATTATCTTTTCTATTCCTTCATGAGCCGAATCATGGATGACGTGTAGAATGGTTTGGAGGTGTTTGGATGATGGTGAAAGCCATACCTTTTTATTGAATAGAATCAAACCATTACGAGAATCGGTAAGACTTATTGCTTGATCACTGAATGCAATTTCCTCACGTAATTGATCAAATAGTCCAAATTTAATTTCTCGAGATAGCCATTACTCCTCAATGTTTTGTCGGGATAGTGCATCGGTCACTAGATTGGTTTTACTCGCACTGCACTGCAGGCATCACATTCTACCACAAATAGTTTGTTGAAGTCCGGAAGTTGAAGGACCGACGCCGAGGACAATGTTCTCTTTAGATGTTCGAAGGCTGATGTTGCTAAAGGTGTCCAATGGAATTAATCCTTTTTAAGAAGACCCGTAAGTGGTTGAGAAATCGTACCATAGTCCATGATAAATTTTCTGTAGTAACCTCGCAAGTCCCAAGAATCCTCTCGAGTTCTCGAAGAGTTGTAGGTACCGGCCATGCAGAGACCGCCTCTATCTTCTCGGGATCAACCGCCAGCCTAGCATCGAGATAATGTGTCCCAGATAACCAAGTTGTGATTGACCAAAGAGGCATTTAGATTTCTTTGAGTAAATGTTGTGTGATGCCAATACCTTGAATACTTCTTCCACATGTGTCCTGCAAGTTTGTAGATTTTTTTTACCAAGTCTACATATTATTACGCTTTATTACGTGGTAATTCATCAAATAATTCTAATAATATCTAAATGATTTCGGATAATTCTGTAAATTGACACAACATCATGTTTTGGGTCCATAAGCATGTCAAAAAGTTTCAAGCCATTTCAATGAAGTGAGACTACACACCCATCACAAATAGTTGCATCTCTCACAAAGTCCCAATGTCAATGGAGGCAACATGACTATCTGTGAACAATGTGTAACGCTACTTTGCGAAACCTTATGAAATTTTTTTTGGGTGATCGTACATGAAAATCATGACGTCCTGCAAGTTTGTGGATTTTTTTTACCAAGTCTACATATTATTATAGTTTATTACGTGGTAATTCGACAAATAATTCTAATAATATCTAAATGAAGCCGGATAAGTCCGTAAATTGACACAACATCATGTTTTGGGTCCATAAGCATGCCATAAAAGTTTCAATCACAGTTCAATAAAGTGAGACCACACACCTATCACAAAATAGTTGCATCTCTCACAAAGTCCCATTGTCAATGGAGGCAACATGACCATCTGTGAACAATGTGGAACGCTACTTTGCCGATACCATATAATTTTTTTTTAGTGATCGTATATGAAAATCATGATGTCATGTAAGTCTATAGATTTTTTGACCTAGTATACATATTATTATAGTTTATTACATGGTAATTCAACAAATAATTGTAATAATATCTAAATTTAGTCGAAAAAATTCCGTAACTTGACACAACATCATGTTTTGGGTCCATAATCGTGCGATAAAAGTTTCAAGCCGTCTCAATGAAGTGAGACTACACACCCATCACAAATAATTGCATCTCTCACAAAGTCACATTATCAATGGAGAGAGCAAGACCATCTGTGAACAATGTGCAACATGAGATCGCTGGCAGGATGCGGAAGCGCCTGGGTACGCGGCCGACACGAGACATGCGAGTGGCAAGGAGCACCGAGGGTGCGAGTGGTGAACGCAGCAGCACGTGTTGCGCAAGTGGGCCAGCCTAATAATCGGGCGATGGGGGTCCAGCACATAAACACGAAAATTACCTCGGATGCACAAATTATGAAAATGAAAATTATAGATCATGAAAAGTTAAGTAACTTTGTATTTGACAATAGTTTCATATAATTTTTTACAATCCCAAATACTGCGTATCAAGAAACTATTTGCAATATACATGTCACTACTCATAATGTAATTTTTTACATAGCCAAATTTATTAGTATATTATTTTTCTAGACATAAGGACTACATCGGCGCGAAGCTGGACGCTGAGGTGGTTGTGGAGCTAGCACTGGCTGGGGAGAAGGTGAGGCTCGGAGTGATGTGCGAGTGCCGGTACGTGTGCGCCGACGAGGGGCTGCGGTACCTCCAACATTTCCTCCTGTAAAATGCAGAAGCTTCTTCCATGATCTCGTTCGTGCGCGGTCCAATGGGGAACTCCGGTTCAGAAAAGATTCGAACTAAGCTATGTTAACAGCATCAAGTGACTTAACAGCATGTTACGATGCTGTTGCTAATCAATAACATAGTTCGGGTTAACTGCCAATATTCTGCTCTCTAATGTTCTTCTTGCGCCACTGCCATCATCGGCTGCGGCTGCTGTGCCTTTGTCAGTGACTATTATGTGTTGTGTTCATTTAGGTGCACTGCAGGACTCACATCTATAATGGCCATCTATAATGGCCTTCACCTCTGCAGTAGAACTATATGCCCCTTTGGCATTCTGCTGCTCAACATACCAAATGATAAGGTCCCCTTGTTTCATGCCAGCCAAACCATCTCCTGCATTAGCGTGAAGAAAATTTATCGAGGTTTCTAGTGTTTACAAATACCACCGAATCACTCATATCTCCTAAGAAGATAGTCAAGAAATCTATTCAATGTAAGTTGTAAAATAATTATTTGAGTAAAATACAGTACCGGTCCTTAAACTTTCTAAGGTGTGTCACCCCGGTCCATAAACTTTTAATGTATGTCATCTTAGTACCTAAACTTCATTTGGGTCTCTAATCAGCCCGTTAAGACCCATGACCCAGGATTGTGACATCATTAGACCCACATGACCCAGGATTGTGACATCATTAGACCCAAATGAAGTTTAGGTACTAAGATGACATACATTAAAAGTTTATGGACCGGTACTGTATTTTACTCTAATTATTTCTTAGATTTAGTCCAACAGAGATTATAAGTTTGCTCAGATTACTTTTCCACTTAGTGCAACAGCAATCCAAGTAAGAAAGCATCTCTCCAAAAGCCAAAAAGAGATTAGTTCATTAACAAGTTTAGCTATCTATCACAGTCCTATCGTTAAGCAAAGCACGTATAGGTTTGCTGGACTGTTGCTAGGATAAACATGCATTTGTATGGTTCAGTCAAAAAGGCTAGAAGACAAAGTAATCCAAAAAAGAAGTACCATCTTTCTTGACTGACTCTTCATGCTGCCTTAGTCTCATAACCAAAGCATGAGTAACTCTCTGCAAGTGTTCTTCAGTTATTACCAACTTCTTATTACCGTTATCCGCTACTTGGTCATTTTCTAGTGTTTTGACATAAATAACAAAATGGTTAGAAACAAAGGCATTAGAATATAGATTGATCTTATAACTTACAAAAGTTACAGTAGTTTCATATATCACTAAGTATTCTTAAAGTTAGCTATTCAGTATATGTAACTTTTAGTTTGCAAATATATGCAGTTTGCATCTTCTTTTACACCTGCCATCTAAGTTGTAGCACAGCTAGGCAAATCTTTACATACCTGAGCACAAACTAAAGTATTATAGATAAAGTATTATACATGCCCACAGGAACTTTTTATGCAATATGCAATTATTTCTCGCTTTATAATGTGTGGATTTCTTGGTTTTAGGTACAATTGGAAAATCTCCTAGACACACAACCGGAGTTAGCACAAAATAGTGAGGGAAGAGTTGCATGAGAAGGTGACGATTACATCTCCTTTCCCTAACTTTGCATCCATGTATATTTGTGGCTTAATTTGTAGTGTTACAACTTACATTTTCTTTGCAGGTTGAAATAATTAATGGTTGAATTCCTACATCAATGTGTACAAGAAGAAGAAATGGACTTTAGGGATCCTAGCTAGTTCTTGAATTTTTCTTTTCTAGTATGAACTATGTCCTGTTTCCTCTCTAGAACCACGTCGTTATGTACATATACTATGATTTGTTTTGAACAAGAACTATATGTTTGAAATCATTTCTATAATACATGGATCATGTATGATTATGGAAATGTGTGGTTTATGTGACTTCATAATGTGTCATATTTGTCTGATTATATAATAATCCATGTGCTACATGTATAGGCGAAAAACAAATATTTGTTCTATAATCTGAATATGTTATGATGGAAATAAAAAAGTGTTACAATAGATATAAAAAGATGTTACAATCCGAATATGTTGCAAACCATATTGTGCTCTACATAACGCATATGTGTTACTAGAACTAAAAAAGTGTTACAAATGACATCCCTCTGTAACACAAGGCTTAATGTTCCAATAGATAAATAAATGTGTTGCAAACTATGTACTCTATCATATTGTGAAGTGTTACTAGAGAAAGAAAAGGTGTTACAACAAAAATCATTGTAACACTAAACAAGTGCTATCTTGTAGAAAGAAAAGTGTTACAACAAAATCATTGTAACACTAAACAAGTGTTCCTCAGTAGAAATGAAAAAGTGTTACAACAAAAATCATTGTAACACTAAAGAAGTGTTCCCTGTAGACATGTATAATGTGTTACAAAGAAACTTAGTCTATAGTAACATAGGCAATTGGAACACAAAATAAAATGTGTTACTAACAGAGCTAGTAACACTTTTTTCCAACCTATAGTAACACAAGTTGGCGTTACTATATCCCCCCGTTGTAGTGATTAAGATGTCATCGAAGAAAACCGAGAACAAATTTGCGTAGGAATGGTCCCAAAATATCATTCATCAATGCTTGAAAGGTTGAAGGTGCATTGCATAAACCAAACGGCATGACCAAGAATTCAAAGTGTCCATGAGATGTTCTGAAGGCTATTTTTTCAATATCCGGTAGATGCATGCGTGCTGGTGATATCCTGAATGAAGATCAAGCTTGCCAAGAATTTGGCATCTTGCGATTCATCCAATAATTCAGCAATGACATGAATTGGAAATTTATCATTCATGGTCTTATCATTGAGCGCCGATAGTCGATGCAGAATCGCCAAGTCTTGTCCTGTTTCTTGACAAGGAGAATAGAAGATGAAAATGGTGAAGTGTTGTACCGTATAATACCTTGTGAGAGTATTTCATTGCACCGCCGTTCAAGCTCATTTTTCTCGTATCGAGGATAGGGGTAAGGGCGGATAAGCGCCGGTTGAGTCGGATCTTTCAAATGAATACGATGATCATAGCATCTCTTAGGCGAAAGACACGAGGGCTCTTTGAAGAGTTCCTGAAATTTGTGCAATAGGGGTTCCATTGGTGGATCGAAGAGAGGACATGAATACCTAGTGGAGGGTCCTTTTCCTTATATAAACTATGCCATATGATAGGTTGTCTGTGACGCTAGAACTTCATGATCAGCTTATTAAAATTCCAAACAATGGTTCCCCGAGAGCTCAGCCACTCCACACCCAGGGACAACATCCTAGCCGCCTAATTTAATGATGTAAAAATCCGCTTTAAAACTATCATTAGCAATAGAAAATTCAGTATCATCATACCTCCCAACATTTGATATATGTTCTCTGTTGGCCATTGCAACTCAAAGAGATGGATGTGATGGGGAGCTTGGTAGGTTCAGTTTGATTGCCAAGTCAGAGTCCACAAAATTATGTGTTGAACCGTAATCCAATAAAGCTAATAAATTGGTACCATTCATTGTAATCGTTAATTTCATAGTAGGATATGTAGATATGTCGGTTAATCCATGAACGGATCTTTGATCATCTGAATTTCGTTAGATATTTACCTTTAAGCGTTGTCGACGTGTTGATAAATAGAAACATCCGCCGCTGCTATAGCGGTCTCAGATTAGGTAGTTGGTGTAATTGTACTTCTATTTGAATTAAGGGGGCTAGTCCAAATGACATATATCATAAAGTGTCGATTGGGTGAGAGGTGTTGTACCTTATTTAGTGTCATTTGTGAATTTATTTTTACCCCCAGTTGGCGTGTTTTTTTAGATCGCCAAGATGAGTATGCATTGGTGAGCCAAAATGCCTCGTTGATTGCCGCTGAAAATTCGGCCAAGCTAGCCGACCCAATCTGCTTTCCCAACGAATAAACCAGACAATGGTCGTTCCCATGAAGGTGGAACGAAGCAAAGCTGAATCGATCATTGTCCTTAATTCCCGAGCGAGAAAAAAATTTATTGCATTTGTACATCCAAAGGCGAAAGATCTCCCATACCATCATACTCCAAAAAAAAATAATTTGAAATTATTGTTGGTCCGTCTAGGAATTTCGACGGAATTTCGGAGTAATTTTTGTAGGAATTTCCTAGCGCATCGTTGGTCAAGAATTATTGAGTCGGTGGTGCGGCGGATGGTGAACTCATCGGTGTCCACAAACAGGAGAGAACGCTTGGAGGGCGTAACGTGCTTAGCTGAGCGTGGGGGTGATTTTGCCTCCATGGCAGCAATGTAGTTGTCGATGATGCTGTTGACGTCTTCCATGAATTTCTTGCTCCAGTCAGATACCATTGGATCGTCTGGTCTCCAGATACCAATCTGTCACAAACCCGATTCCCTACCAACGCGAGAGGGAAGACGAGGTGCGAGACGTGGCATAGGTCGACGACGATGCGGCGTGGCGGCAGCAGACGTCGGCGGTGCAGGGCAGCAACAAATGGTGGCACTTGGCGGGCGGTGGCGGCGCTAGGGGGATGGGAGTGGAAGGGTAAAACCCTAAAATTATTCTTAATTGATTGTCTCACAATAGTTGCCCCCATATTTATATGAGGGGTTTACAATTGCTAACGGGTCGTGCCCATTAGTCTTTTCAAGCTCACTTTAATTTAACTAAATAAAATTACTAATAAAAGCTATTTAATAATTAAATATTCAGCCACTACGTTTATCCCGAGCGAATCATTGACTGAGTGTGACAATTTTTTTAGTTTGTTACAAGGAAATCTACTAGATAGATTTGTTTTCTAAATACATAACCCTACGGTTTGCATTCCAAGTGGGTGATGTACCAGGTTAAAAAAAAAAAAGATGGTGTATCCCGTCCTACTTGAGTTGTTGCCTATGCGGTGAGATACCCTTGTAATTTTAAATTATAAGTCATTTCAATTTTGTTGGTACATCTGTAATAAAATGGATGAACCAAAAAAATCAAAAACTTCTTATAAATTTAAATGGAGTGAGTATATATCTTCGATAGTCGGATACAACATTCATAGTTTATCATGAACATTAGATATTTTTTTATCAACGTACGGGCATATTTTTATATGCTAGTAACAATAAAACTTAAAAAAATAAAAAATAAATTCAAGTCTTCGTAAGATATACGATGATAAATGTATAGATCAACCCATTGCAAAACAAATTATTAATGTGTTTATGATAATTAATTATTTATGAGTGTTTTTTAAAATAGCACACACCGGATACACGGGTTGATGGACTAGGTGTATAAACAGTAAACTACATCACAGCCATGTTGCCCCGCGGCGTTCTCGCAGTCACCCCGGGCAAATTACCCGATACCCAATAACCGAACATGAACTACCCAAACCCGTATTACCCGAACACTGATTCGGATAATGGTTCTAAATACCCGAAATTAGTTCGGTAGCACCACCCGGTACCCGAATTTTCTGTATTACCCGATCTCTTCGAAGCCCATCAACTCCACCAGCAACACACGCACGCAATCAACTGCCCAACTCCCTAGCTCCATTGATGTGCATGCAACATTACTGCTTTGTCTTCCTCACCTCTCCTGGTGCTCTCTCGCACGTACGGGGACTGGCGAATCCCGCATGCATGCACGGCATCCAAATTCCAAAACGCTCTCCTTGCAATGCAACTAAAATTAAATCATTTATTGGTTTTTGTATCTCATAAAATTATGGAGAGTATTTGCTTGTACTTTCTTCTGTACGAACGGTTGGAAAGTGGGAGTATTCATGTACATATGTTGTTTCTTTTTTAAAATCGGGTAGTTCGGGAATACCCAAACCCTAACCTGAATTATCAGCTAAAAATTCAGGTAGTGCTATTTTGGAGCTAAAGTCGGGTAACATTTGGCCTCTAATATAATCGTCTTCTTTTATTTTCTGGCTCAAAAGGTGAAAGTTCCCTCTAATCTTCCTGGAAGTTTCTCGCTGCTTTTCCTCCGTTCTAGTTTTTCAGCAGCTTTGACTCTGTCTCTCTTCAACTTGCTCCGCTCTCTTTTCCTGCCACCATACCACCACACGTCCACACCAATTACCGGCGCCCTTTTGCACTGCTTGTCTTTTTTCCCATCGGAAGTGGCATCTCACTGGCCGGCCGGCATCGTGGCAGAAGCCAGACACCCCAGACTCGTGCGGCGACCAGTCGCCAGTCGGATTTGCAGGAACAGCATACTACCAGACACCCCAGGCTCGTGCGGCGACCAGTCGCCAGTCGGATTCGCAGGAACAGCACACTACTAGACACCCCAGGCTCGTGCGGCGACCAGTCGCTAGTCGGATTCGCAGGAACAGCACACTACCGCGAGCTCCGTGCAAATCTGGGTGAGCCTTCCTCTCCTCTCTGTCCACTTACTACTACGACACGCTGCTCACCTTGTTTCTTAGTTGTTTCAGCACGACAAATCAGTCCTAGTTACCAAGCTGCATGCTGCCTGCAGGAGAGGTACGAACCGATCGAGCTTGCAGCCCTGCGCTATAGCTATGTGAGAGGCATGCGCTATAGCTATGTGAGAGCATGACGCTAAGCTAATTGTCTTTTTTTCCGCTACACGACAATTTCACACTAATTTGCTACTAATTTGATATTTTGGGATCAGGGTTTGACATTTTCGTACTAATTATTTACTACTGATTTGATATTTTGGGGGTTTAGGATTTGACAACTTTGTACTAATTTGACATTTTCCGCTATGAGATATTTATGTTCATCAAATTTCATATTTTATATTTTTGGCTTTGATTATTGGTGTTTTTCAAAAAAAAATTATAAAAATGTTATCTGGCATAGCTTTGCTATAGCTGCGTAGCTTCTAGAAAAACAACGCCGCTATTTTCCATAGCTAGCTATTAAAAATAGGGGCTTGCAGGCATGGAGCTGGTGATAGGGGCGATGGGGAGCCTGCTGCCCAAGCTGGGTGAGCTGCTCAAGGAGGAGTACGGCCTTCAGAAGGGCGTGAAAAAGAAGGTTGAGTCTCTCTCACGGGAGCTCAAGGCCGTGCACGTTGTCCTCAAGATCGGCGATGTGCCACCGGACCAGATAGACGAACTGGTCAGGCTCTGGGTTCGCGATATCAGGGAGGCATCCTATGACATGGAGGACATTGTCGACATGTTCTTGGTGCGCGTCGTCGATTTCCCCAACCAGGAGCCCATCACCGACCCATACATGCTCATGCGCCTAGTGAAGAAGGTGCGTGAACTGTTCAAGAGAGCAAGGCTTCGTCGCAGCATCTCTAACATGATCCAAGACATCAGCCAGAAGCTTGAGGAGGCGGCCGCAAGGCGTGGCAGGTACACACTCGACGACATTGTTGCCAATCCTGTACCTGCAACGACCATCGACCCTCGCATCCTCAATCAGTACAAAAGGACAACCGATCTTATTGGCTTAGAGGGACCAAGAGATGAGCTCATAAACTTGTTGTCCCTGGGGAATGATCTTGATGTGTCCGACATTCACTTGTCAGGATGATAAGGAGATGAAGATCATCTCTATCGTTGGATTTGGAGGATTAGGCAAGACCACTCTAGCCAAAGTTGTCTATGATCACCTTAAAGCACGATTCGAATGCGGGGCTTTTGTTCCAGTTGGTCAGAATCCTGACATCAAGAAGGCCCTCGTGAGACATTCTCATGGGTCTTGACCAAGAAAAGTACTCGTATTCAATACTGAATGGTTTGGATGAATATCAGCTTATGGGATTACTCAACGAATTTGTCAAGGAAAAGAGGTACTCATAACTGACGAGTAATTGATTATAGCTGCTTTTAGATTCTGTAGCTGCACAATTTATTCTTTATTTTATTTACCTTTTTTAAGAAACGACGAAAGCAGCTACCACAATTCAGATGTATATGCCAGTTTGTACCGACTCAATTTCATGCATGCAAAAATATGGCAAGTCGTTTGCTAAAACAACTTCAAAATAGATTGCTTCGGACTTGTGGTAAAACTGATATATATATATATATATATATATATATATATATATATATATATATATATATATATATATATATATATATGTGTGTGTGTGTGTGTGTGTGTCTGAGCTGTCAACATAACATAGGTCCTGGTTTTTCCTTGGGTGAAATCCAGAGCGGAAATAGTACATGTGCATGTGTAATGTGTTCACTAGTCGAAGTCTGTGCCTATGCCTGGGTTTGTAGTTGTTTCCACCAAACGTTAAAAAGGAATGGTTATCATCAACAACTACGTAGTAGGATGGTAAAGAAGGCTTACGTGAGGCGGAAATTAAGCTGTTCATTAGAAACCTAGAAAAAACAAATGACTTTTATACGAGAGACGTGACCTTGGGGTCCTTTGATTTTTAAGTAGGATCTAATAAACTCAAAATATACCAGGAACATAACGAAATGGTGATATAGGAATATATATAAGAGAAATTTCTATATATGATGTCTTAGCATTTTTATTTACCATTTCTTATGTTGTCTTGTGAATATGTAGGTGCTTAATTGTTATTGATGATATATGGGACATGGAGACTTGGAAATTAGTCAGATGTGCTTTGCAAGAAAGTAATTGTGGAAGTAGACTTGTGATCACTACTCGTATTTCTGAAGTTGCCACAAGTCTTGGTGAAGCTTTTACAAAATGCGGCCACTTTCTCATGACAACTCCAAAAAATTATTGTATGCAAGAATAGCTGGTGGTGAAGGGAAGTATTTTGATAGTCCTTCAGCTGAGGCATGTGAAATTTTTTAAAGAAATGTGGTGGTGTGCCACTAGCTATCATTACAATAGCCAGTTTGTTAGCCAGTAAAACATGGGAAGACTGGTCAGACGTGTACAACTCAATTGGTTTTGGGAATCAAGGAAATGGTGATGTAGATACTACCAGAAAGATATTGTCATTCAGCTACTATGATCTGCCTTCACATCTGAAGTCTTGCTTATTGTATTTAAGCGTATTTCGAGAAGACCATGTTATAGGGAAAAGTAATTTGATATGGATGTGGATGGCGGAAGGTTTCATCTCTGAGGAACAGGCGAAAGCAGCAGGGGTAGGACCATTTGAGCTTGGGGAGAGGTTCTTCAATGAACTCATAAATAGAAGCATGATCCAACCACAGGGGAAATGGTATAATGGGTATGTCGATTCATGCTCTGTTCATGATATGGTGCTTGATTTGATACATCAATTGTCGAGTAAAGAAAATTTTGTGACTGTACTGAATGGTGGTGGGCAACAGAAACTTCAGGGGAGCAGTTCTCGCAGGTTAGCCCTACATTGTATTGAAGAGCACAGCGTTGGTCAGCTGGCTAATATCTCTGTGAAGAAAGTAAGGTCCATCTTCACCGGTCAGTGCGATTTTTGTGCATTATGCCCAAACCTCCCATTTTTACGTGTGGCAGACATAGAACAATGTTTAGTTTGCAAAGACCATGGAAAAGGTGTGTTGGATCATCTTGGGAGTTTACTTCACTTGAGGTACCTCAGAGTAAGGAGTGACTTTATCAATGAACTGCCCACGGAGGTAAGATATCTAAGGTTTCTGCAAACGCTAGATTTACGGTGGTGTTTGATAGTTGAGCTGCCAGAGGAGGTGGGACTTCTAACGCAACTTGTTTGCCTACGACTACATCAGGAAACAAGAGTGCCAACTGGTTTGATCGATAAGCTGACGTCACTGCAAGAGTTGCATGTATCGTGTGATGATGAAGGTTCTACAGTGCAGTTTCTGAAGGAGCTGAGCCTGCTAAAGGAACTGAGGGTGCTCAGGACATGGATTTCTGTTAGGAGTGAGAGGGTCGCGAGTTGTTTGCTGGAGTCCCTGGGCCATCTGCACCATATCAAAGAACTTCAAATTTATTGCTACGGCTATAAGGTGAGCCGTGATACAGGATGGGTTTCCTGTCGGCATCTCCGTTTCCTGAGTTTGGAGAACTGCTTGGTGTTCTCTAGACTGCCGGCATGGATTAACTCGTCGCTTGCTCCAAACCTCTCCTATCTGAATGTGCTAGTAGAAGTTGTGACTGACCAGGACATAGAAACCCTTGCCAAGTTGCCCGAGCTCAGTTGCCTCATACTGCATTCAAAAAGTGACACCAAGTCGGTAGTTAGCATAAAGATTCGTACTGATGAAAGTGTTGGCTACTTTCGCAAGTTGAGATTCTTAACGATATTGGGTACATACATCTGGTTTAATCTGCACAGCAGCGAGTGCAACAGCAGCAGGGTAGCACCATCTAATACTATCATGCCAAGTCTTGAATCCCTTTGAGTTTGAGGTTTATGTGGGCTCCTTAAAAAGACAAGAACCTGCATCTTGATTTTGACAAGATGCTTGGCTTCCAGAACCTCGGAACAAGTTCGCTCCAGAGAGTCAAAGCCTATGTGACCCGTGAAGGTGCCGGTCCTCAGGAGGCGGAGGAAGTGGAGGCTGCACTGAAGCACGCAGCCGCGGTCCATCCAAAACATCCCACCCTTGTAATCGAAAGGGGACTAGATATGATGTCACGCTACCAAGAGGTACGTATGATGACCCAGGAATGCATGCATGCTTTCAAACGCTACCGGCTTCTTTAATTCCTCTCTCCTGTCTTTCTTTCTTTCTTTGCAATATGATGACCCATAGAAAGAAATAGGAATAATGGAATCTAGCTATAGCTGCTGCTAGTTTCTCTTCTTTTAATTATTGTTATTTTTTTAGCAAATTAGTTATTCCTGTAACTCTTACTATTCGAGGTGTCCTAATATAGTTACTCTAAATTTACCAAAATCAAGTATAGAAAGAAAAACGCTCATGGTTTGGCGTACTCACTTGCATGCATGTATTTCACCCTGTTCATGGTTTGCCAGCCCACAGAAAGAAAAAAAACGCTCATCTCGTTCTCACTTGCATGCATGTATTGTTCACCCTGTTGATGGTTTGGGTTTTGCAGGTTTTAGCGGTTCCTCAACCGAACCCAGTTTTTTAGCACATGGTTTGGTCTGCTCTGGTTTAATAAGTGGTTAAATATGGCTTCAAAGTCGTCGCCGGATTGGTTTGGTCTGGTCTGGGCACATGGGTTTACACGGGTCAGTGCTCGAGCTCGGGACGACGAGAACGGTGCCGCGCTCGCCGATGCCGCTCTCGCCAGTGCCGCGCCCGAGCGGCCGAGCCAATCGGCGTCATCGCGTTCTCCAGTTCGCAGTTCGCACCGCCGCCACCGGCCGCTCCAGTAGCGCCGCTTGCTGCTACTGCTGCTCACCGGAGGAACAACCGCCGCTATATATTCCGCTCAGCTCGCGTGGCCGAGCTGCCTTGGTCCGCCTCGAGCGGAGCCGAGCATGCCTGAAGGTGCGGCTTAGCCCCGCCATGCTAGCGCAGCCCCCTCCGTGGCCATTACCGACGATCCCACCGCTCTGTATCGACCGCCCTCGGTGGGCGCGAGCTCGAGCTCAGCCGGTGCTGTGCTCACGCTGGACAGGTGCTGCGCTTGCCGGTGCCACGCCCGACGACACCACGCTCGACCTCGTGCCCGTCGCTGCTGCCGTGTAGTCACTGCTCCCGCGCCACCACCGCCGGGCCGCATCGCTCTTTCTTTCTTGGTTCTGACAGTTTTGGATGGGTCCTAACCGTGACCGGTGTGTTTAGTTGATGAAATATTTTGGGTTGGTCTACTGTAGCACTTTTCGCTTCTATTTGATAATTATTGTCTAATTATAGATTAACTAGGTTCAAAACATTCGTCTCGCACTTTTCAGCCAAACTGTGTAATTAGTTTTTGTTTACTTATATTTAATACTCTAAATATGAGTCAAAAGATTCGATGTGACGGGTACTATAGCACTTTTTGGGTTTGCATGGCAACTAAACATGACCCGAGCAGGATGCTCTCGAAGTCATCTTGGGTAGTCGGGTTCTAGTCCAGATCATACTGTAACCGTGACGATGGGTTCTGCTGGGATGGTTACGGGCTGGCAGCCGGTTTTCTTAAACCGCTGTTAAGGGCATTGTATTGTAGTGGCCGTGCAATCATATCACCATAGCTCACTTAAGGGTTACCACTATCCACCATTTTTTTACCTCAAAGTAGGTATAATAAGCTTCCTAATTTATTGTTTTCCTTCCCTATAGTGGATGTCCAACTCCTAGTACGCCAAATATGAATAGTTAAATTTCATCAAAAGAGCCAAAAATGTTTAACAAAAGGCCACATAATGCAAAAAAAGAGAGAGAGAGAGAGAGAGAGAGGGCGGGGGGAGAGATAGTCTGGATTTTCCATCACATAGGAGTCGTCTGGCACTCATCAATGCCATAGTTAATCATCCGGTCGGTTGTGTTGTGCACCTTGCTCACACGACTAAGGCCACATACATTTATGATGATTTAATATTCATGATCACGGGGTTTACAAATATGGGTGAAAAAATTTCAGATTAAACTAAACAATTTATTATTTTTTAGAAAAAAATGTCATCATTTCACACAAGAAGCACTGACAATGCGTCGTGCATGATAATAATTATATTAGCACTGAAGAAATGACATAATGTATCACATATGAAGAGCAGTGGTAGTAAAATGGACTGTCAGTGAGTAAGTGGCTTATATGTTGGTGGTGTCGGACATCGGATTCTGTGAGTGGGGAAATTGAATAATAAATTGCAGAAAATTAGGGCTTTTGGTAGGACTATAGGATAGAGAGGCCACTTTTGGAAGATTTGGTGTAATTGCAGAAATATGAATTCAACCAAACAAACTCCGATGGTACAAAAAAATTTTAGCCCTAGCAGAAAAGATGATATTTAGAGTATTTTGATAAAACTTCCCTGGAATTGTTAAGCCTTTTGGTTTTGGATGCTTGTTGTCGCTACAAAACAATCTTAATTTGCTAACGAATAAGATTGTAGTATGAAAAAAAGTAGGTCTTTTTACTCAGATTTTTATAGGATGTTTTTTACATTGTAATTCTTTTTGAAACTATCATTCAAAAAGGGAACTAGTTTTTTCTAGTTGTATGTGAAAGGCATATGTTGTTGTAAATCAATTCTCACAACTGCCCTAAAGCCTGGCTACATAGCCCCAACCCCAAATTAACATTATGAAGTGTGGCACCTGACTACTCAAGGACCGCAAAAAAATGCAAGAAAAAGAGCCTCAGTTTTGAAATACGTATTTTGTATTACTGACAAGGAACTCATAACTCATGAGTGCGGAGTGCCCAACTGAGTATGCACATGCTTCTTCTTAATTTTTCTTTGCAGTTTAATATATTGATTTCCTAACTGTATGAAACAAATGTTAGGCATGTATGGAAATGAGCAGAGCCCCTGACCTCGTAATTAAGGCCTGGAAGTTGGTGGACATCGTTGGCTCAAAAGATATTCAAACAATGCGTATGCCAGATCCGGAAGCATCATCAAGCAAAGTATATCCAATAGCATTTATTTAATGCAAGGAATATCACACCACACATCACTACGTGTTGATGTGCTTATGATTTTCATGACATAGCACATACCAAATGGTTCGGTAGAATTTAAGAATGTTATAGTCATATTCAAAGCAGTATATAATTCTGACAAGCATTGTGTTTTACTTTCTTCATAGGTTATGCGCTTGCTATACACAGATAATGGGGCGGCACTTTTTAGCCCTTAGCTCCAATGCTATTCATAAGCTGTGGAAATGGGAGCGCAGTGACAAGGTTAGAAAGGACCATTAGCTTATTTTAATTTGATCTCAACATTACAGTTATGTTTGGTTGTTTTCTAAAAACCATTCATCACTACTTCGTTAGTCGTCCAAATCTGTTCCACCTATATTATGGCAACCGAAAAAGGGCATTCTAATGGAAAACGACGCTACCGATGGCAACATCCCTGAGAAAGCAACAGCCTGCACTGCACTATCAAAAAATGACAACTATCTAATTTCTGCTTCTGGTGGCAAAGTCTCATTGTTCATAATGAATACATTCAGGGTAAGCTTTCTTTAGTTGTCTATTATAAAATAAGTAGTTAATTCCATGATTGATCTTTTTACAAATCATGCATGATTACTTCTATAAAATATTTTTTTATTTCATGCCTTTCTTTGGCTTCATGGATCTTGTGGAATCTCTCATAGGTCATGTGTACTTTCATGGCGCCTCCACCTGCTGCAACTTTCCTTGCATTCTATCCACAAGACAATAACATCATTGCTATAGGAAGGGATGACTCTTCAATTCAAATCTACAACATCCATACTGATAAAGTAAGTATTAGCCGTGAATCTGCCATCCCCTGTTTTCATGAACCTTAGAGCATTGGCGAAACTCATTATATATGGTTCTAACTGGAAATGCAGTAGTCTACCCATTGTAAAATAACATGTTCTCTTTTCTTTTCTTTTCTTTTAAACGAAACATGTTCTCTTTTCAGGCTATATATATATTCCACCATATTTTACTTATGTATCAAGATAACATGAGAGTTTACATATGTTCTTTTTTGACATAACAAATTATATACATTTTGTGGACTTTTTAGGAGATACCACAAGGTAGATGTATTCCATCACAAGTTTGTGGTATCACTTGGAAGAGAACGTATCCTGACTATAAAAGAGAGTAGCAAGTACCGCGTTGTAGAACCCAAAAAAGACATGCATTTGTCAGCTAGACATTTAAAGATATGAGAATTCTTTAATGATAATAGAGCCTTCCTATGTTCATCATGCTTAATGTACTAATTAATTAATGTTTAGTTTATAATTCATATCGATATGCCAAAATATTGACTTACCAAATCAAATTGCACAGGTTCAAATTGTGCTCACAGGTCATCAAAAAATGATAACTGGACTAGCATTTTCGGAATCAATGGGGGTGCTTGTATCTTCAGGTGCTGATGCTCAGGTATGAATTCAAATATATATAAAAAAATTGATTGGTAATTTTTTTTTTTTGATTCATAGGATGTGGAGTTAAATGTAAGCTTTGCACAAGTTTTTTTTTTTGAAAGATCCGTTTTCGCTTTCATTGATAAGGAGTGAAATAATTACAAGGTTTTGGCACAAATATGCCACTTTTTGCGTTAGTAATCACTGGAAGTGGAAGTCACGCCCCCTGAATTCCCTGAAGGCTAATTTACACTTACATGATTATTCAACTCACCCACTAGACCTATCGGGTTACGGTACCGACAATATTTCACCTAGGGCTTTGTTACCTGCCCGCACCCATGTCTTCGCCTCATTAATGAAAAATATTTTAGATTGCAGCAATATTTGCTCCAACGACCTGCCGGTTCCATTGAAGAGCCGACCATTTCGCTCTTTTCCATATCTCCCATTGTGAGCATTGCCATGGACTGCACCCTACTTTTCCTCTGTGATTGCACTTCGTTGCTTAACTCCACGAACCATTGCCCCAGATCATGTAAGTTTGTCCATCTCTCAGGCAGTAAGAAGGGTGCCTGGACCCAGCCTGCTACTTTTGCCCACACTATCCAGGAGCAGCTGCATTCAAGGAATAGGTGGTGCACAGTTTCCAGGTTTCTTAGGCACAATTGATGTAAGTAATCATTTGGCCATTGTCTTAGCATCGCCCTTTGCTGCAGTCCACGCCTTTATTCTCGCAACATTAGCCGGTGAAGATACGACATTTTGGCGGCGCTTTTGTCTTCCAAATAGCTTGAGTCGTGTTCGATTTGGTCATGCCAATGATTTGTAGCTTGTACGCCGAGGCTGCTGTGTACATCTCGCTTGGCGTGTGTGTAGCCGAATAATAGTGTCGTACTAGTCTGGTTGAAGAATGACCTCCCTCAGGTTTTCCCAAAGTGAGATGAACTGCTCAATGACCTGGTGTGACATATTGTGATCCACATCGGTTATCCAATTTCCATTGCTAAGGGCATCCTTTACTGACCTATTTTTTTATTGCTATGAAAAAGGATTGAATACATCGCTACCGGAGACTGCTCGTGCAGCCATCTGGTGGTCCAGAACTTCGCTGTTGCACCATCCCCCAACGTGACGAGTGTCGCTGCTGAGAATAATCTTTCATCAACATTGTTGATAGGAATGTCCATCCCTTTCCACAATCTTGGTCTCTCACCCCACATGAACCAAAGCCACCTCAATCTCAAAGCTCGACTAAATCTGTCCAGGTCAATGACTCCCAGCCCTCCATTTTCAGTTGGTGTGGAGACCTTTGTCCAAGCCACTTTACATTTGCCCCTAGTAAGTTCCTTGTCACCCACCCAAGGAATCTTCTCCTAAGCTTGTCCAGTTCTTTAATGAATTTCTCTTGTGCCTTCACCACTGTTAGGAGATACACCGGAATGGAGCTGACCACAGATTGAACCAATTCCTTTCTTCCAGCAAGAGTGAGTAGACGACCTTGCCAGCTAGCTACCTTAGTTTTCGCTTTGTCCTGAATATATTGTAGGTGTACCAACCTTATCTTGCCGAGGGTCAGCGGCAAACCAAGATATTTCAATGGGAAGTTCACTCTTAGCCCAGGAAAACTCTACAAGACATCGTCCATGTCAATGGCCGCACACCTTATGGAAGCAATTGTGCTTTTCTGCATGTTTATTTGGAATCATGTTGCCTCTCTAAACGCTTTCATAATTTCCATAATACATAATAAGTCTTCTTTGTTGGGGTTGCTGAAAATGACCGCATCGTCAGCATACATTGAGATCCTCAGGTTTGCATATCTTCCCTTCAAATTTTGGATAGGTACCCCTGCTGTGTTGCCACCTCAAAAATTCTGCATAGGTAGTCTATGGCAAGAATCAAGAGGTGGGGATAAGGAGTCACCCTGCCTGAGGCCCTTGTGGTGCTTGATTGGTTCTCCAGGACAACCATTGAGCATCACTGTGGAGGATGATGTGCGCAGTATTATAGCTAGCTAGTCGATCCATTTTGTGGGGAAGGCTCTCATGCGCAACAGCTCAATGAGATATTCACAGGTCACCGAGTCAAAAGCCTTGGTTATATCCAATTTGATGAGGCATGCAAGTGTTCTTGTTCTGTGATAGTGTATAGCTAATCCCCTCACAAACGTAAAATTTTCTTTGATGCACCTCTTCCGAATGAAAGCACTTTGGGATGATGAGATAAGCTGTCAATGTATGATGATAGTCTGATTGATAGTAACTTGGTCAGGAGCTTTGCAAATGAATGGATATGGTTGATTGTCCTAAAATCTTTTGCCTCCACCGCTATTTCAGTCTTGGGAAGAAGCACTACATTTGCCCTGCTTAGATCTTCTAAGCCCCCAGCCTCCTCGTCTATAGAAGGACTAAAAAGCACTCACCACTTTTGTTTTGATGATGTCCTAGCATTGCTTGTAGAAGTCATTTGTGAAACCATCTCGTCCCGGCGCCTTCTCATTTGTCAAACTCTTGACGACATGCTCGTTCTCTCTACCTCTCGTGAATTCTCGCGGTCAAGTTCAAGACCTGGGATCTGCTGCGAGAGAGTCCAAGTTGAGTGAAGCCCAGTTTAGAGACCTTCTGCGGTCCACTTTTGTGCCTAGCAACCCCTCGGAAATAGTTGTGCAACACCTCTTCCTTTTCCCATATGCTTCTAGACCAGTGAACCTCCCTCCTTCCCGAGCGACGGAATGAACTGCCTCTCGCTTCCTTGCTGCCATTTTGAGATGAAAGAAGCGAGTGCACGCGCGTCACCGGCCTTTATGTAAGCTTTACACATGTCAGCATGACTTCAACCCCAATGTTATATTTGTCGCATTTCATATAGTCCTTTAGTATATAAGATCTATAAATATATTCTTGATTGCATGATTTTTTTTTAAATCATACTTTTTTGTTTCTGAATCATTGTTTTTTTCTTTTTTTCCCATTCAAATGAATTTAGCAGCTATGTGTTTGGAGCATTGATGGTTGGGAACACAAAAATCGAGATACATCAAGCATCCATCTGATGGTTCTGGGGATTTAGTCGATGACACAATGGTGCAGTTTCATTATAATGGAACACGCCTTTTGGTAGTTCATGAGAGACAATTGGCGATCTATGATTGGCAACTAGAATGCTTGTGCTCCGTAAGTCATTCACAACATTTTCAAAACATATATGTGCATATCTTTCTTACCATATGCATGTTTGACTCTTGAGTCAGAGTACGAACATATGACATGATTTATATCATGCTTGTAGAATGCTCCTAATCGTATCGATGCATTGTAATAAGAACATTACACACTGATCTTTAACCTTTCATGATAATGCAGTGGTTCCCAAGAGATTCACTCCCCGCTCCAATTACGAGTGCAGTATACTCACTTGGCTGTTTATTGGTCTATGCTGGATTTCGTGACGGAGCAATTGGAATATTCAATGCAGAATCTCTTACGTTGCAATGCAGGATAGCACCCTCTGCCTACATACCATCTTCAATATCCCGGTATGTGGAGTTTCAAGCGGTTCCTATTTTTGGTTTGTTTCAATTCTGGTAACCAACGTTTTGTTTCTATTGCCTTTCTTATCTCCAGCAACGGTGAACCTGTCTATCCCACAGTTATCGCTACACATCCCTGGAAGCCAAACCAGATGGCAGTGGGCATGAGCGATGGTGCAGTTCTTGTGCTGGAGCCGTTGGATACAGACGTCGTACAAGCGGAGAGCAACACCTCCTCAGAAGAGTGTCCACCTAGTGATGTCAGCAACAGCGGTAGTCACAACCAAGTACTGGACGTCTGAACGGACCCGACGAGATCACATGGCAATCCTTGCTGGGCATACAATGACGGATTCAACTAAATATATATATTTAGCCAAATGGGACTTCTTATTTATGCATCAATAAAGTTGCGTGTATACAATCTATCGCTAGATCTCCTCGAGACTTATATACCTGATACTAGTGTTTTCAAGTCGTTAAGGACTTACTTATTTGTAATAAATAAATATGCACGTTGCTAGTGGGTGAGACATTTCCCTCCCCATCTCTCTTATTTATTAAAAAGCATAACTTTATGGTGGATAATGTATTCTCTTATTCAAATTCTCAACTCAAGCTGGCTTAGGTTGAATTGCAATACTCTTGGTGAATGATGTGAGATTTTGACATGCATGTTAAGAACTCGTTCCAAGTGAGGGAATTTGTCCTTGGATAAAGTAGTATAGAGCATATACATATGCTGTTTTATTAAAAACAATTATGAGAAATTCATTCAAGTAAAAGGTAACAAAGGGAAATGCACGATGATGTCAAAAACTTCTTTTTATTCAGTCATCTGTACCATCGCCCTTCATTAGTAGTCATCAATTCTTCATAATTTGTATTCACATATCTTCAAGCTAAATTCAAAATAATTATATTCAAGGTAAACTTATCGATGCTTAGGACCTCCATGATCACCGCCACAACCAAAAGAGCCCAGATAACCACATACACTAAACCTATTGATGCATAAACCAACTGATGTTTTGTTGTGACAGAAATACTATATTCCATGGCTGATAAGTTCAAGCATACAGGGTTTGAACTTGATTCCATACCTAAAGTTGGTGAGAAATGAGTGCTCTTCTAAACATTTGGAGCTTGTCAAGAAAAAAAAAGAACACTAGCAAGGTCACAGAGAATGTTCACTGTCACGTGTTTCGAACAGGAAAATATTCCATAAATATGACAACTTCCCTGTCTTCGCTCAAAACAAATGGGGATAAAGAAATTTCAAGCACTAAAACACTCGCACATCCTTTCCTTCCTCAATGTAAATAATAGATCAGTAATGAATATACAACAATGTATCGGTTTACACAACGACCCCACGGCAGAAATCAACCCACTGATATCTGCACAATTCCAGTTTCTCCTCGTACAAAATGGGGAAAAGAAAAGAAAGGCAAAGTGGGCAAGCCATACATCCACCAAAAAAACACACCCAAGCAGCCCCACTGTAAAAAAAGACTATTACCAAACTGGTTATCAACCCTGACAAGCCCATAGTGTCCAGGTGATATCAACCAGGACCACAGCCTCAACATCAAAACCGCCCTAAGTCACTCCCATGTGTCTTCCATCACTGCCTTGCTTGGGGCTAGCATTTACTGGAGCTCACAGGTAAAAAACAACTCAGACCACAACTGAGCTCCAAGCAATCAGGTTACCAGGCAAAAGGCCAGAGCCATTGCTGATCATACTATCTCGAAGGTTTCTTGCGGCTAAGGATCTCTTGTTCTTTAAGGCGGTGCTGGAACCGTGCCAGGCGTGCTTGGAGGCTGACCAAGCCTGCAGCCTTACGTGACAGCAAAAAGCTCAGTTGGGTCACATAGTTGTCAATCAGGCTACCTGGTTGATCAACTTCTGCCAAAAGGTTCATCTCCCGAGACAAATAAAGCATGCGTTTAAGCAGCATGGCAAAACGAACAATATTGTGAAGTTAAAAGCAGCAACCTTACAAAAGCAAATAGACAGCTTAACATTAATTCGCAAAATAAGTGTTCACCTCTTTATGATAACTGGACATGTATGTGCATATATGCGTACTATAGCTAATCACATTTCTTCCTAAGAACAAACGAACATCTATCAAGGTAAGATTTGTCCCCTGCCATGTTTTCAGGTCGTCCGATTAACATGATTAATCACAATTAGTCGTCCTGGTCGGTCCAACGTGCTCGACCAGAAACATGGTCGTCTGATTAGTCGTCGTCTAATTGTGATTAATCGTCCGACCAGGACATATGGACAACCAGTTTTCTGTTTTGGGCCTGTTTGACTGGTATGTAGGCTGCTGGGCTTGCAGCTTGACCTGTTAGGGTTAGAAAAGATAGCAGGGAGAAGAAAAGAGACTAAAACTTATAAGTCACCAGCTAAACACTAATGCAGCCTTGACTCTTGATGCTTCCTTTATTGTGTACAATATAGTACATATATATATAGAGAGAGGAATATATGTCCTAAAACACATGGACGACCAGGGTCGATTAATTGACCTGGTCAACGATTAATCACGATTAATCGTCTGGTCGGTCCCAGGTCAACCAGGTTCGACCAGCCGACCTGAAATCATGGGTCCACTGATTCTCTTACAACATAATATCAATTCTACAAAATTATGTTACTAAAGGGCGTGTAAAATACTACTTTGTCCCAAAAGGGATGCAATTCTAGGTCTGGTCAAAGTCAAACTGTCTTAAGTTCGACGGAGTTCACAGAAAATATTACCGATATGTATGACTCCAAATAAATGTACCAAACTGATGATACTTCATTAGTATGATAATATTAGTATCTTTTTATACAAATTTAGTCAAACATCAAATCATTTAAGCACCATTCGCATCGGTTTGGGGATGGAGTACAAATCTATTGGTATATCATTTTGTCCACTAAATAGATAAACATAGATAGATTTTAAACTAATTGATCATCAAAGCTTGTAGTCTAGCTTTTTTAAATTCTAATTTGCCATAAATTCTCAAATGTCGGTGGTAGTTTACAGTGAGATGAAGCTACAACACAGCCAGGTGCTGCTTCTTGCACAGGAACCTGTGAGAGGATTCTAGCTGTTGCAGCTGCAACAGCGCTGCTTTAAGAGCAGACGAAGAGGCACATTGTATACAGCTGTCAACATAATCAGTCAACATAATCATTGACATTATTCGGTAGAATAAGACTTACTTCCCGCACTATCTCCATAGTATTCTCGATTTCCTTCCTGTGAGCTGCTATGAGGGCCTCCTCTTCCTAACATACAAAAGAATGCTTAGCACTACATCTTGATGCAGGATAAAATAACATAGCATTTTCATTCTTTACCTCAAGAATTGCATCAATTTCTACATCGTCACAAGAACTTTCCTTTTCAGATTGTCTTGATGAAGCAGAAGCAGATGCTGGCCTTTGCTGCTGTTGCAGCTGCTTTGCCTGCTGCATCTTATACCCAGCCCGACTTGTCTCAGGACCATTATCCTTTTTTATGTAATTGCTCTGCCTATCAGATTTCTCTTCTCTATAAGCCTTTCTCCGAGGAGGTGAGACCTTTGTGACTTTCTCCTCCTCCTGTGTGTATGCTGAATTCTGAACCATCTGTGCCTTACTAGTGAAAGCAGTTTGGCTGGACTTCATATCATACCTCTCCCTGTCATTACCAGATGCTGTGCCGTTCTCTTCTCTCCCTCTATTAGAATAACTTGGAATCATACTAAAGGAATTTCTGTCAGGCTCCACAGAAGTGTTGGAGATCAAATTTTCAGTACCCCTCCGGTAAGTATCAACTGGTCTCTTCTCTTGAATCTGAGTAGGAATTTCTTCAGCTTCAGCAGGCAAAGGATAAGATGGAGCTGACGAAGACTCCCGGCTAGAAGTGGTAGTTGGTCCTGTCGCCTGCTCTTTTCTTGTGTTTCCGCCCTTGGAGAGACTTTTGACCCTGTTATTATCAAATTCAAGTTAATGACAGGAAGCATTTTTGAAACAAACAAATCACGTATATCACTTGGACATTGCATTGTTACCTATCAGCGTATCTCAAGGTATTTAGTGTGTGTTCACATGAACCTGCGTTTGGAGAAATGCAAGAAATCATCACTGTCCTAGAGTTACCAACAAATGAGTCACGAAGAACCTCTGTAAGCTTGCTTCCTCTGAAAGGAATGTGTATCTGATCATTGTCAAGAGCTCGAATGCATTCCTTCAGAGCTAACAGACTTTTATTTATCTCTGCTCCCTCAATCCTGATATATGATAAAGTTGATGGTTAAAATAAGTGAGATGGCAAAGGAACTTGAGAAATCAATAGAGGAGTGCAAATCAACAGAGACATAATCAACACCTTGTCTGTCTATCATTGTCGGTAGTATCAGCACCGTGCTCACTTCCAGCAAGATCAATAAATGATATTTTGCCCACAGCCTTTGTATTTTTAGCTTCATTAGCATCACGATCTCTCTTTCTCCAGGTATCTTTTTACAATGATATGCTTCTTAACAGCCAGTTGCAGAATAGCATGTGACCTTGATGATTCCTCATTGGCCCCTGTTGACCCTGTGCTCCTGGCTGCATTTCCTCTTTCAGTAATTGATAAAAAAAATGTAGGTTACAAAGGGAACTTTAAAGTGTTTTGTAAATCTGCAATGCTGCTGTTTCTAAAAAAACATCAACTGGCTTCTTGGCCTAATATTCCGAAAACATGGATTTCTAATCCAAGTAAATAATGGCTCAAGACTAACAATAGACTATGCATAGATGACGAATAGATACTTTAACATGCTTCAACACTCGCACCAGTGATCATCATGAATACGAGCGACAATCACAGATGCACAAGTTCACCCACACACAACCAGGAAGAGGGAAAAAACAATGTGACTGGTATTCAATACAACAAAATCATGAAGGTAGAACAGGATGCCATATTTAAATATTTGTGTGGGTCACGTAACCTGAAAAAATAAAAGAAAATCCAAAAACTAACCTTCTGTCAGATAGAAGATCGAAGAGTTTCCCACCATATATTTCGAAATAGCTAAGCCACAGCTTAAAATTCTGATTCCGATAGACAGGTTGGTGCAATAAACGAACCATGTCTTGTGCAGCTCTCAGAGGCGGAGGCTGCATTGTGTATGTCTTGCCACTGCCTGTTCACGAATTAGATACATAGTAGGTCAACAGAATCTATTAGAAACCACAGTACACTTAATGCACAAAACATATATACTGATAACCCTGTAATAACAGAATGCACTATCTAATCTGTTTGTCCATAAGCAAAACATGTTGCTTTTGTCCTCTGAAATAGAATTAGGATTATGGAACTGTTTGACGGTAAACCTGCCCAGAAAATTCCATAAGTTGACTGTAAATTCATTTTGAGCGAACAACCTCCTGCTTGTTCAAAATCAAAAGAAACAGATAAAAAAGAGCAACACCTCATCATTGGAAACATGTTCATTGAGGACAGCATCAAAACAAAATTCATGCTGCTCCACATAGGCTGTCAGATGAACCTTCAGTGGAAAGAATATGTTAGCAGACAGCATAAAAGTTCGAAAGAAGGGTCAGAAGAAGTACTTGTGAAATCTTAAGTTATGAATTGACGTTTATCCTACAGCATTTCAGAATTATTTTAGAAATGTTTTGGAATACATATATATAGGTGATAAGAATTTGGCCCTCGCGAGATCGAGCATGTCGCGCTGCTGGTTGCCCTTGCAGCCTATATGTTTTTACGGCGTCGCCTAGTCGTTCGATCGAGATTTGAAACCGGGCGTCTCGGCCGCCGCGACTTGTTCGCGTGACGGCAGAAGGCGTCGATTTCGGTCAGGTGGACGACGCACGACGGGAAAGGAAGGAGAGACGAACAGAGAGGAGGGCGGTGGCACACCTGAGTTCGGCGCAGGCGACTGCCGTTCCCAACTCCTGCCCCATCCGCGTGAGCCGTGAGCAGCCCCACAACCAGCTCCGTCCGCCGCAAACCGAGAGTCTGCCCTACGCGAGGCCTTGTTCTCTGCTTTTCCTCTGCCTTTGACGTAGGCAGAGTACCCTCTTCTCCTGCCCTCTGCTTTTCCTCTGTATTTCGATGTTTTGTCTTTCCTCTGTTGAGGACTCTGGATTATAATCACGTGATGTTCCATGTTTGTTTTGCTTGTGCTTTGATAATTAAACTGCTCTGCCTCGGTGTGGGCCAAGTGGCGGCCTACCCCACAGAGCGTGACGGCGGCTTCCTACTGCTGGAAACACCTCGATCGGCTTCGTATTGTAGAGGCGAGGACATTGTGATTTCACTTAAACCAGTCGTATGACTTCAGCAGATTTCGAGGTCAATGATACATCACCGAGGAGCCAGTTTACGTTTCTTTTCTTTGCGTGGAACGTGCTGCCTCTTGTTGCATCGCTGGCATTGCATCATCAAACAAAAAAGTAATGCATGTTAGAAATAGTAACGTGATATCTATGATGTAACAAACACGATGTACCATGGCTATGACCTGGTGACGTGTAGATATGATAAGAGGCATTCGGTTGAGATAGAAAAGGTTGTTAGAGCTGAGATTGTATAGATTGACATCTCCAACCGAATGCCTTACCTTGTACTCCAAGTCATGTACGTGTATATATACAAGATAACACGGAGGCGTGGTAAGCCAAGCTAGGCAACCACGATTGCTGTAAATCTTTCATGGTAATCAGAGCTACTCTTCCACAAACCTAGCCATGGCATCATCTTCTTCCTCAAACCATTCCAATCACTCTCCCTTTGGCCCTTCGATCTCCGAGAAGCTCAACCGTGACAACTTCCTCCTATGGGAAGCCCAGATCATGCCAGGGATTAGAGCCGCGCAGTACGAGGGATACCTCGATGGATCCAAGCCGATCCCGGCCAAAACCCTGGAAGCAACCAAGGGCGACAAGAAGGTCGTCATCATCAATCCGAGTACGAGAAGTGGATCAAAGAGGATCAGCAGCTGCTTGCCCATCTCAACAACTCTCTCTCAAGGGAGGTTCTCGAGCAAGTGGTCAGCCGAAGACATCCGCAGCGCCCGGGGTGTGCTCATGGAATCCTTCCAGGCGCAATCCCAGGCACGCACCACTAATCTGCGCATCCAGCTCGCCACCTGCAAGAAGGGCGGTCAAACCGCCACTGCCTACTTCGCCAAGATCAAGAGTCTCGGAGATGAACTCTCTGCGGCAGGGAAGCCGGTCCTAGAAGAAGAACTCGTGACCTTCATCCTCGCCGGCCTGGATTTTGATTACAATCCACCGGTGTCGTCGCTCCTAGGACGCACAACTCCGATCACGCTAGCAGATCTATATGCTCAGCTGATGGCCTACGAGGCACGTCTTCAGATGCTCCAGGACAACTACGCTGGCCAAAACGGTGGCCAAAACTCCTCCATCAACGCCGCTGCACGTGGACGTGGTGGTGGTCGCACTCGTGGCCGTGGTGGCTTTGGTTGCGGCTTTGGAGGACGAGGATCCGGGAAGCCGCCACAGTCACCAAAGAATGGTGGCCAAGGATCTGAGAAGCCAACTTGCCAAGTTTGCAAGAAGAAAGGGCATGAGGCGGATGTGTGCTGGCACCGCTTCGAAGAGGAATTCCAGCCCTACACCAATAATGTCGGCGCCAACCACGGCGTCGACACAAATTGGTATGCCGACAGTGGCGCTACCGACCACATCACGTCTGAGCTGGAGTAGCTGACGATTCGCGACAAGTATCGTGGAACTGATCAAGTCCACACCGCCAGCGGTTCAGGTATGAAAATCAGTAATATTGGTCATACTACGCTGCATACCCCATACAAAAATCTTCATCTCCAAAATATTCTTCATGTTCCCAAAGTGCCAACAAAAGTCTTGTGTCCATCCATCGTCTTACATCTGACAATAATACCTATGTTGAATTCCATCCTAACTATTTTCTTGTAAAGGATCGGGTCACGAAGAAAATTCTGCATCACGGCAGATGTGAGGGTGGCCTTTATCCTCTGAAGGCACGGGAAGCAGGAGCA
The DNA here is from genome assembly GCA_015847255.1 of Hyparrhenia diplandra. Classification (NCBI taxonomy): domain Eukaryota; kingdom Viridiplantae; phylum Streptophyta; class Magnoliopsida; order Poales; family Poaceae; genus Hyparrhenia; species Hyparrhenia diplandra. The sequence goes on along the minus strand of JADLZK010012239.1, from coordinate 769,154 downwards.
CAAAGACAATAAGCAGAGTCTTGTCGTGAGTCGGCCATCCACCTGGAGGTGGCATCATCGTTTGGGTCATGCATCTTTTCCTGTAGTAGAGAGAGTCATCAAAAACAATTTGTTACCTTGCTCGTCTAGTCATGATATTGAGTCTGTTTGTGATTCTTGTCAAAAAGGCAAGAGTCACCAATTTCCCTTTCCTAGCTCGATGAATAAAAGCAAAGTGCTCCTCTTGAATTAATTCACTCCGATGTGTGGGGTAATGTAGGAAATTATACCTACTATGTGTCGCTCATAGATGACTACAACCGTTATACTTGGATCTATTTACTCAAGCACAAATCTGAAGTGTTTGAGATCTTTAAGAACTTTCGAATTATGTTGAGAGAAAGTTCAACAAGAAAATTGTTTGCATGCAAACCGATTGGGGAGGCGAGTATGAGAGACTAAATTCCTTCTTTCAACGAATGGGCATCTCACATAGAGTTTCGTGTCCACACACCCACCAACAAAATGGTAGAGCTGAGCGAAAGCATCGACATATAGTTGAAGTAGGGTTGTCTCTTCTAGCTCAAGCCTCCATGCCACTTAAATATTGGGACCAAGCTTTCCTCACAGCAACCTACATCATCAACATTCTCCCATCCCGAGTTATAGAAAACAAAACACCAGTTGAGTTGTTGCTTCAAGAGAAACCGGATTACACATCTCTTAGAGTGTTTGGGTGTGCGTGTTGGCCAAATCTTCGGCCATACAATGTGAGAAAACTTTCTTTTCGCTCAACACAATGTGTTTTTCTCGGCTATAGTGCTCTCCACAAAGGATTCAAGTGCTTAGAACCCCACACCGGTCGTGTTTATCTTTCTCGAGATGTGGTCTTTGATGAAAACGTCTTTCCTTTCGCCTCCTTGCATTCCAATGCGGAGCTCGTTTGAGACAAGAGATCTCGCTCCTTCCGTAAAAAGTCTCGGTCCTTTTGTCCCCGGGGATGTAACCCTTCCGAGAAAGTGGCATTGTCGTGCCAAAGGTATATACAGATGGCACGGTTCGTTATGCAAATATTTGTACATCTGATGAGCCCAGGTCTGTTGAAGAGGCGATGAAATCTGTTGACTGGAAGAAGGCGATGCAATCTGAGTATGATGCACTTCAAGCAAACGGTACATGGACTCTTGTACCGCCGTCTCGTTCCATGAATCTTATTGATTGCAAGTGGGTTTTCAAGCTCAAACGAAAGGCAGATGGAACGATTGATCGTTACAAAGCTAGACTTGTGGCGAAGGGTTTCAGACAACGATATGGAATTGATTATGAGGATACTTTTAGTCCGGTTGTGAAAATTGCTACGGTGCGGCCGGGTCTTGTCCTTGGCGGTGACAAGAGGATGGTGCCCGAGACGGCTAGACGTTCGTAATGCATTTTTACATGGTGTTCGAAGAGGAGGTATACATGAGGCAGCCGCCGGGTTTGAAAAACTCAAGGCAACCTGCTTATGTTTGTAAATTGAAGAAGGCCATCTATGGTTTAAAGCAAACTCCAAGAGCGTGGTATTCGAAGTTAAGTGCTAAACTTATTAGTCTTGGTTTCGTTCCTTCCAAATCCTGACATGTCACTTTTTATATACCGAAGGGGTGATGTGGAGATATATATGTTAATTTATGTTGATGATATAATAGTTACAAGTTCATCTCAAGCTGCAGTAAACATTCATTTGCAAGCCCTCAAGTCAGATTTTGCACTCAAGGATCTTGGAGACTTGCATTATTTCCTGGAATTGAAGTTGAAAAAGAAATCAAATGGAGATCTGTTGTTGACTCGGAAGAAATACACAAAAGACATCCTTGCTAGAGTTGGTATGACCAACCGCAAGCCGATCACGACTCCGATGCCGGCTATGGAGAAAAATGTCTCAAAGATGATGGTGATACTCTTGGACCTGGTGACAGCACAAGATATAGAAGTATTGTTGGGGCTCTTCAATACTTAACACTCACCGGGCCGGACTTAGCCTTTTCGGTGAATCGAAGTCTGCCAAGATATCCGCATGATCCGACTTCACGGTACATTGGACAGCGAGCTAAACGTATCATCGATATCTAAAGTTTTTAGAAAGCACAGGGCTGCTGATTCGCAAGAATTCACCATTGATCATCAATGGATTCTCGATGCTTGGCGGGCTGGATCAAAGGATGACGAAGATCCACTTTGGAGGCTTTGTAACTTTTCTAGGGTCAAATGTGATTTCCTAGAGTGCTAGAAAACAGCCTACAGTTTCCCCGATCAAGCACTGAAGCTGAATATAAAGTTATGGCAAACACCACAACTGAAGTTATATGGATGGAACAGCTCCTCGGTGAGTTAGGTGTTAAATTAAGAACTAAACCTCGGTTGTGGTGTGATAATTTGGGAGCAACATACCTAGCAGCTAATCCTGTGTTTCATGCGAGAGCAAAGCATATTGAAATAGATTTTCATTTTGTAAGAGAAAGAGTCACTCGGCGTCAGCTTGAAGTCAGGCTTATCTCTACTGAGGATCAGATTGCAGATGGGTTCACCAAGGCACTGCCACGGTATAAGTTTGAAGAATTTCGACACAATCTAAACCTTAGAGAACAACCAGGTTAGATTGAGAGGGGATGTTAGAAATAGTAACGTGATATCTATGATGTAACAAACACGATGTACCATGGCTATGACCTGGTGACGTGTAGATATGATAAGAGGCATTCGGTTGAGATAGAAAAGGTTGTTAGAGCTGAGATTGTATAGATTGACATCTCCAACCGAATGCCTTACCTTGTACTCCAAGTCATGTACGTGTATATGTACAAGATAACACGGAGGCGTGGTAAGCCAAGCTAGGCAACCACGATTGCTGTAAATCTTTCAATGCAGAGTCAACTTTTCTTTGGGTGCCGACCACTGCAGATGCCCAGTCATGTGTGTATTCTGCATCCTGCTGGCCTCACACAAGCCAGCCTGCCAGGGCCCAACCCACTCCCTGCTGGCAGAGGCAGGAGGAGGCGGTATCAGGACGACGATGGCGTGAACCGTGAGGCTCCCGACCGTTGCTTTCCGGCGACAGGGAAAGGAGCGGGCGGACGATCTTGAAGTCACGCGGAAGCCAAGAGAGGGAAAAGAACCAAGGGTTTTCTACGCAACCGATGGCAGGAAAACAAAGTAATTGAAAGTTGGGTTTTGGAGAAGCTAAGAGGATCTCCAACGGTTTAGCAAATAAGTTTGATATCCTTATTTTTTAAAAAAATAAATAAATCTAAAAATACCTTCCACGGTTTAACATATGAGTTGGCATATTTTGCCAAGTTGGCAAAAAAACGGCCCTCCACGTTGCGCCCTGGCTTCGATCGCGCGACTTCTCCTCCTATTAGCGCGGTGGCCGCTGCTTCTTGCCGGCGGCCGGCCTGATCTACAGTGCAAGTGCCAACCTACAGCCCACGACGCACGCTGCAGCAACGTACACAAGCCGCCGGACGGATTCATATTATTCAATTACAGATATCGATGGCATGGTAACCGATGAAATGATAATGATGCAAAGATCCGAAGATGCAACTATTCCCCTCTCTCTCTCTCTCCTCCACTGCGGGTCACGGAGAACTTTGACGTTGGGTGCCCAGAAGGTGAGCCGCGCATATGTCTTCGCCGGGAGTCTCCTAGCCTCCATCTGGTGCTAGTTGTGCCCATGTAAGAGAGAGAAAAGACCAATATGTAACTAGAATTTTTTTGTGTGTTCACTTTATGTAAATACCAGACACATAGATTTACATATAGGGCTCGGTTAATTTATAAAAAGTTTTGAGTTCTCTTTACAAAGTGTTTTTATTGATCATTTTCTTTTATTATGTTTAAATAGCTAGAACTTTGACTTTGAGGAGTGAATTATGCCAAACTAATGGAGATTGACTCTTTTATTAGCTTAACAAATCTTTTGGAAGTTGATAAATTACTATTATAAGATTTGCCAAGTTAAAAATAGTAAACTCTTGGAGATGCTTAATAATGGTCTAGATAAGGGGTTTGGTTGGCTTTTGGGATGAAAAGCTGAAATCAAAAGCAACCAAAAATTACCCTCCTAGAGTAGAAACTATAGTATACTCCCTCCTTCCCTTTAAAAGTGTCATTTTTAACTTTTGGCTATCAAGTTTGACCATTCGTTTTATTCAAAAAAAATTTAAAAATAATAAATTAAATAAAAAAATATTAAAGTATCTCTAATAACAAAACAAGTCACAATAAAATAAATAATATCTATATAAAAGATTTGAATAAGACGAGTGATCAAAGAAGATGACACGTAAACTAAAGTGACACTTTTAAAGGGACGGAGGCATTGTGATTTCTAGCTTTGTGGACTGCAAAGGGGTGTGTTTGGTTGTGATGCCAATTATAGCCTGGCTAGCCCATTCTAGCCTTGCCAGGAATAGCTAGGCTAAATGTATGTAACACCCGTGTTTTTGCATCATTTTAAAAATCACTAAAAATTTGAACTTTTTCTAATTACAACTAAAACTTGATTTATTTCCCGCCAAACCGAAACCCCTGTTTTGAAAAACCCTGCATTTTCAAACCCCCACCATATAGAAAATAGGAAATCTTGTTTTGTTGCTTGATGAGCTTTATGGTGACCGAGGATGTAAGGTAAGCCCTAGATTCGATTTATGGAAGACGTTGCATGAGTAATGATTTACAAGTTCACTCTGGGAATAATAAAATACCGAAACTTCGTGTGTATCAAATATATATATATTAATATTTTTATGAGCACCACAAATAAATATTCTCGACACTGAGAGTCCTGGGAATATAGGTGTGCTTGTGAGAATATTTGTAATATATCAATTACACATGAAATGATAGAATTGGGGAAATAAAGTGTGTGCACCCATATATGTAATTATTTATATAGGTACAATTGGATAAATATTTTCATGAAGGTAAAACATGAGAATATACATGTACTTGTATAAATATTTATAACCTAAATATATATGAGTGACACACATGGAATAATAGGAAAAGGAATGAGAGAAAGAATAAAAGAGAAGAAAGGAAAGGAGAGAAATAGAAAAGAGAAAGGAAATATCGGCAAAAGTCATCGGGCTCACTCTTTCCCTCCCTTCTCTTTCGCCCCAAATAACCGGCCCTTTCCTCCCTCTCTCCCTTTCTCTCTCTCACGTCCGAACGGGCCGGCCCAACACCAAAGCCCAACGCCAAGAGCCCGTGGGCGGAAGCGAGCCCAACTATTCTCCCCTCTCTCACGCCGACAAAGTGGGACCCGCGGTCATCGTCTTCCTCATGCTTTCTGGTCACGGGGACGCGGATCGCCACACGGGGCCGACGCGGCGCAGCTCCCCTCTCGTCACTGCCATGGCGGTCGGCGTTGACAAACACGGGGAGCGCCACCATCCGCGTTGCCCTACAGCGACACCGACCAGCGCACTTTCGCCTGGCGCCGCGTCAAACCCCACAAGGGAAGTCGGCAAGCCGGACAACCGCCGTATTTGTAGGAGACGTGACTCGGCGACGGCCCAGCTCGGCGGGCCAATGGAAGAGCACCGCGGGATATAGGGGCGGCATAGCTCGGCGCCCGTTTGGCCGGCTGCCGGGCACCGGTGGAGGCGGCCGTTGGTCGGAAAAGATCGTCGTCGTGACCTCCGTGGCGGACTATAAATAGCACCCACCGAGGTCACGATCGATCCATCCAACCCCTCCACGAGCTCCGTAGAGGTCCGGGCGTGAGGTGCTCGCCCTTCTTCCCCCTCTCCCCCTCCCTTCGGCGTGGAATGGAGTCCTCCCCAGCGGGAGATTCAGCCGCCGCCCGGATAAGTCAAGGCGTCCGGTGGAGTCCGTCATTGCGAGGCTCAATTGGTGAGTCAAAAGGTCGCTGCCCTCCTCCTCTTTCGATCCCTTTATATTTCCCTCGCTGCGGTGCTACACGGGGCCCAGCTCGGTTACGCCGCCGCTCCATTCCACCGGTGTCCGCCGTCAACGTGGAAGAAACCCGCCCGTCACCACCACCTGCCCCAACCAGCTCGGGGCATCGAGAGGAGTCCCACGGACCCTCCACGGCGATGTTTGGCGAGAACGCTTTATCACTTTCGGTGAGAACTCCGGTGAGGCGCCGCCCACCCAGGAACCCGGCGGGCGGAACCGCCGTCGGCGGCGTCGACACCATGCGGCGTCCGCGGTCGGGACCAATCATACGGCGACACGTCGTCCTCCCGTTTCCCTCCGTCGGGACGTCGCGTGCCATCGGGCGCGCGCATATACGTGGCGCCGACGTGTCGGCCACCGTGGTGTCCAAATTGGACCCACGTGGCACCCACGTGTATGAACCCATTTCTGTGTACACTTAGTTAATTACTAGGTGCGCCCGGCCTTTGTACAACGAGAAGTTTATAAATAGTATTTCTGTATCGTAAAAAATTCCCAAAATATTTGTAAATTCATTATTTGATTTATAGAATTTTATCATGTAATTAGTTCCAATATTATTACATGATAAAATTATATTATAATATTACCCTAATGATTTAATTAGGGATTAATATTATAAAATCCATATCTCATGCATACTAACTCCGTTTCACGTGAAACGACTTCCATAATTCATCTAAAATCTAGCTCTATGCATCTAACCCATTGCCACCATAATGTTATATGCTTGGTTTATATGTCATAGTTCAAGCTAGGGTTTATCGCCAGTCGCCAGTAGTTTCAACGACCCGATTAGAAGCTTCCCGTTTGGAGCAGAGCTAGGATCGTTCGACGCCGTGCCGATTCGTAAGAACATCCCGTGCTAGTCCTTACCCCCTAATCATGACCATAATCATGTGATGAGACGATGATAATGATGATGATAATTGGATTAGTATATAGTGGTATGAGTCGGATAACGTAGCTATGGAGCTAAGTCGGATGACGTAATCATCCACGTTATCTATGCTCATACATTGTAATCAAGTATAACCTAAGATTGTTTAATGAACCCTAATCAACAAAAGAGGTGGGTGATAGTAATTCATTGTGAGATGGATTGCTACGGGAATCGCCGTGAGGGATTCCTGCGGAGAGATACTCGCCTCCCTAAGGACCGGTTCATAAGACCTTCTACCTAGTGAGATATTTCGTACAGCCACACGTCGTATATGGGACGGCTTGATTCACACCCCGTTGGGTTGAGGTATAATTGGGATCCAAGGTGGCCGGAGCAGGCAAACGACCTATTGGGAGCAGACGTGGGGAGAGTGGCCCCATGGTACGGTTGGCGTGGATGCTAAGTGGTCTTCCACGGAAGTGTTTGGGCGCGGTGGCGCAGTGCTAGAGACACATATTGATGAATTGAGATTGAGAGTGGTGTTGACAGTATAGGTTGGGTAATTAGGTATTACCTGTAAAGCCGCGGGTGATTTGGTATCACCATATTGTCTAGGGTGATGCGTCATCCTTGTGGTGGCGTGTTGTCCTTCCAACCCCTGAAAAGTCGTGGTGAAGATTATATCAATATACCTAGAGTAGCACTCAAGCGGGTACGGATCTCGTTGAACCTCTGTCGACCATTGATCATGGAAGAGGATGTGTTCATCGTGTGGGGAAATTTGTACAACCTCTGCAGAGTTTATTAAATCTATTCGAATAGCCACGTCCTTGGAATGGGCGAATGCTAGGATAGAACATCTATGATTAGAAATAACTAACGTTTGTGATGATGTGAAGGTGATAACCGGATGAGAAAATCCCGGGAACTAGTAAGAGTAGTTTTAGAGACTCTGCTAGGGCCCAAACCCTTAATATACCAAACCACCCCTGGTTTGGACTTGCTGAGTACCTTTGTACTCACCCCTCTGTTTTTTCGGACATCGGCATATCCGAAGGTAAGGTCGCTGACGAAGTAGGAGACCTACGACGTAGAAGTTACAAGACGTTGCTTAGGAGAAAGACGTAGAAGTCCAGGAATTCCATCCGTGCTCAAGTTGCCTGTGGAACATGGAGTAGTGCCCAGACGGTCTCGCACCCTAAGCGGACCCATCGCGAGATAAACCATCGCTTCCGCTTGGCTACTCTGATTAATATAATCCAGGGTGGTGTCTTCATCACCGCTGTAAGTTCTTCTATCCTATGTCAATAAATGCTCGGAATAGTTCATCTATAACTGATTTCCATTACTGTGACTCGGAAACGTATTGGTAGCGTTATCCTGGCGCCAATACGCGAGATTAAAAGTCCCATTAAAAGTGGGGTGTGACAATGTAGCATGTAGGGCTTGTTTGGTTGTATTTGGTTTTGGTGGCTCATTCTAGCCTGGTTTAGAGTTTGGAGTGTTTGGTTTGCATTGTATGTTTTGATACAATCCCCTCTTCTCTAAATTGGTGAGGTTACCTCTTTGTAGCCATTTCGTCGAACAGCGTGTGGCGGCGAGTTGAGCATGGTCCCTGCTGCAAGGCGTTCGCCATGAGCATAGCGACAACTTGGCGGCGGCGGCGGCCGGCTCGCGCGTCCAAGCGCGTCGGTGGACATCGACCCGGCGGCTTCGCGCGGCTACCTCCGCGGCGACCGGCGCGGCAGCCGATGGCCGCGCGGACGAGCGGCTCGGTGCACGGCGGCCTTCGGCGCCCGCTGGCTGCGCGGTAGGGGAGTGCGGGCTGGCGGCGGCGCGCTGCCCGTGGGTCGCCTCCTCCCCCGTCCTACTACGCACCCGCTCGCTAATGAGGGCGGCGAGGGCTCGCCGTCCACCCGCCCGTCGGCACTCGCGCGCTTCGCCGGCGCCGGCGGCCTCGCAGCACTCACGCGCCGGACCCGCGGCTGCGCCTAGCACTCGCGGGCGGCGTCTCGCGTGCTCGCCCGGCCACGCCTCGGCGCTCAGCGTCCTAACCGCCCGCAGCGCACCCACCCGCTGCGCCCGCTTCGCCGGCGGCCGGCCATGGCGCTCGGGGCGCGCCCGGGCCGGCGGCCCTCCCTAGCGCGGATCTCCGGCGGTTGGATCCCGCCCGCCCACTGCCCGCTGCTCCACGAGCTGCTCCGGCTGCCACTGCGAGGGGAAGGGACCCGGGGCACCGTCGGGGAAGGAACTTTGAGGGCCTTGGCGGCGGGAAGGTGAGAGGAACACGCGACGCACGCGTGAAGAGCAAGCCGGAGCCCGGCGGGATGGAATGCGGACCATGCAATTCCATCTGGGGACGTTACAACTACTGTCTGTTTGGCTGCAGTCGGCTAGGACGGGCGGATGGGAACCAAACATCCAAATAGGAGCCTAATGAAGCCTGTACAAGGCAAATTCTTACAACCAAACACACCCTAAGTGTAGTTGCAACTTAAGCTGTTGGTATGACTTTTGCAGTTTTCGAGGTCAACGATACATCACCGAGGAGCCAAAGTTTTTTTTTTAATTTATTTATTTTGCGTGGAACGTGCTGCCAATAAAATTAACTACTACCAATGTCCTTTAAGATCCGTGCTGCCTTTGCGAGAGGGAGTAACGGAGAAGTTTCCTTCAACTGATTGTTTGACTTTTGAAGATTTCGAGGACAGCGATACAACACCGAGGGGGGAAAAAATAATCTAGAGCCAACTTAGCTCCCAGCTCTACACATTGCTCCGGTAGAACACTGCTAAGTAGCATATTTTACTTTGGGTGCCAACCATTGCCGATGCCCTTGTCATGTGCGTTTGATTCCGCATCTGCAGTATCGGCATCCCACTCCGGTCTTACAGAAGCCAGTCTGGGGGGCAGGGGCTGGATCTGCACGGCGACGGCGTGAAGCTCCCACAGTCCCATGTACTGCAGTTTGCTTCAGGTCAAGAGCCGGCGGCCACCGATCTCCATCTGAGTAAGCCTTTTGTCGATCCTCTCTGTCCACGACATTGTTCATTCCTCACGAACACAAACCGTGCCCAACTTACCAGCTACTGCGTGCAGGATCGGAGCCACCACCATACCCATCGAGCTTGCACTTGCATGCAGGCCACATATGGAGCTGGCGACGGGGGCGATGGGGAGCCTGCTCCTCAAGCTGGGCGAGCTTGTCAAGGAGGAGTACGGCCTCCAGAAGGGTGTGAAGCAGAAGATCCAAAAGCTCACACAGGAGCTCGAGGCGGCGCACGCCGTCCTCGGTAAGATCGGCGATATGCCAGCGGACCAGCTCGACAAGCAGGTCAAGCTCTGGGCAAGTGAAGTCAGGGGAGGCATCCTACGACATGGAAGACATCGTCGACACATTCCTGGTGCAAGTCGAAGACCCTAATGAGCCTCCTGAGACAAACAAGCTCCGGCGCCTGCGGAAAAAGGTGGGCGGGCTTTTCAAGAAGAGCAGGGCTCGCCACAAGATCTCTAGCCTAATAGATGACATCAACCAGAAGCTTCAAGAGGTGGCAGCTAGGCGAGAAAGGTACACACTTGATGGCTACACACTTGATCGCACTAGTGCCAAACCTGGAGCTGCAAACACCATCGACCCTCGCATCCTCAATCTATACAAAAGCGCCAAACCGAGCTTGTTGGCATCGAGGGACCGAGGGGATGAGCTCATAAAAAAGTTGTCCCTACGGGATGGTGATGTGGATATGTCTAGTGCTACAAAGATGAAGATCCTCTCTATAGTTGGATTTGGAGGGCTAGGCAAGACCACTCTTGCCAAAGCTGTCTATGACCACCTCAAACCGCATTACAAATGTCGGGCTTTTATTCCCTGTGGGTCAGAATCCTGACGTCAAGAAAGTCATTAGAGACATTCTAATAGCCCTTGATGAGGGTAAATACACTCATCCCAAATTAGAAGGTTTGGATGAAAATCAGCTCATGAGCAAACTCAACGAATTCGTCAAGGAAAAGAGGTATCAGCTATAGTATGATCACTGATTCATTAATCATTCCTACTCATCACTGGCTCCCTGTTAACAACTATAGCTGTTTTGATATTGTGTCGCTGCATAATTCGTTCTTTGTATCTTGTTTATTTTATTAAAGTAAAATGATGAAAAGGACATAACGAATTGGTGATATATGTATATTAAAAAACTTTGTAAATGATGCCTCGTATTTTTTACTAACCACTTCTTGTACGTTCTTGTGAATATGTAGGTGTTTCATTGTTATTGATGATATATGGGACATGGCGACCTGGAAATTAGTCGGATGTGCTCTGCAAGAAAGTAATTGTGGAAGTAGACTTCTGATCACTACTGTAATTCTGAAGTTGCCACATATGCCAGTGAAGCTTACAAAATGCAGCCACTTTCCCATGACAACTCCAAAAAATTATTGTATGCAAGAATTGATGATAGTGAAGGGAAGTATTTAGATAGTCCTACAGCGGAGGCATGTGAAAAACTTTTGAAGAAATGTGGTGGTGTGCCACTAGCTATCATTACAATAGCCAGTTTGTTAGCCAGTAAACCAGGGGAGGACTGGTCTGTGGTCTACAACTCAATTGGTTTTGGGCGTAAAGGCAATGATGATGTACAAAATACCAGAAAGATATTATCTTTTTAGCTATTATGATCTGCCTTCACATCTGAAGTCTTGCTTATTGTATCTAAGTGTATTTCCAGAAGACCATGTGATTAAGAAAAATAGTTTGATATGGATGTGGATGGCTGAAGGTTTCATCTCTAAGGAACAAGCAACAGCAGCAGGGGTAGGATTATTTGAGGTCGGGGAGAGGTTCTTCAATGAACTGATAAATAGAAGCATGATCCAGCCACGGGAGACATCAACGTATAATGGGTATGTCGATGCATGCTCTGTTCATGATATGGTGCTTGATTTGATACATCAATTGTCGAGTGAAGAAAATTTTGTCACTGTACTGAATGGTGGTGGGCGACAGAAACTTCAGGGGAGCATTTCTCGCAGGTTATCCCTACAGTGTGTTGAAGAGCACAGCGTTGGTCAGCTGGCTAATATTTCTGTGGAGAAAGTGAGGTCCATATTCACCGGTCAGTGCGATTTTTGTGGATTATGCCCACGCCTCCCATTTTTACGTGTGGCAGACATAGGACTATGTTCTGTTTGCAAAGACCATAGAAAAGGTGTGTTGGATCATCTTGGGAGTTTACATCACTTGAGGTACCTCAGACTACCTATCCCGCGAGAATGGCGTGACAGAATCACTAAACTGCCCAGGGAGGTAAGATATCTGAGGTTGCTGCAAACACTGGATTTAGAATGGAGCGGGGTAGAGGAGCTGCCAGAGGAGGTGGGACTTCTGACGCAACTTGTTTGCCTACGACTACCAAGCTACACCTATAATAAGGAAATAAATGTGCCGGCTGGTTTGATCGGTAAGCTGACATCATTGCAAGAGCTGTGTGTACGGTGTAAAAGTGATGAAGGTTCTATAATGCAGTTTGTGAAGGAGCTGGGCCTGCTGAAGGAACTGAGGGTGCTCAAGACTGAGATTGATGTTACGTGTCAGAGTATCGCGAATTCTATGCTGGAGTCTCTGGGCCATCTGCACCATATCAAAGAACTTGATATTGACGGCTCTATTTTTTATAGGATGAACTGTGATGCAGGATTTGTCTCCTGTCAGCATCTCTGTCTCCTGCGTCTGCATGTGTTCTCTAGACTGCCGGCATGGATTAACTCATCGCTTGCTCCAAACCTCTCCTATCTGGAAGTGAGTGTGGATGTTGTGAATGACGAGGACATGAAAACCCTTGCAAAGTTGCCAGGACTCAGTTGCCTCATACTACATTTAAGAACTAACACCAATTCAGCGGTTAGCATAAAGACTCGTTCTGATGAAGGTGATGTCTACTTTCGCAAGTTGAGATTCTTAACGATATATATATCCACCTGGTTTGATCTGTGCAGCAGCGAGTGCAACAGCAGCAGGGTAGCATCATCCAACACTATCATGCCAAGGCTCGAAGCCCTTGAGTTTAATGTCCATGTGCGGTCCCTAAAAGACAAGAACCTGCAGCTTGGTTTTGACAAGATGCTTGGCTTCCATAATCTCGGAACAAATTCTCTCAAGACAGTCAAAGCTGGTGTGAACTGTGAAGGTGCCGGTCCTCGAGAGGTGGAGGAAGTGGAGGCTGCGTTGAAGCACGTGGCCACCGTCCATCCAAATCATCCCACCCTGGTAAGCCAGAGGGAATGTGAACAAGATATGATGTCACACTACCAAGAGGTACGTATGATTGACAAAGAAAATATCAGAGAAGTAAGGAATTCATGTCTCTCTTAATACCAGAGAAAATATATAAATAAAAACATGTTAGATACGCATACCAAACAAGATGGTAAAGTATATATCTAACACTTACTATTCGAAGGGTCCTAATATTTACTCTAAATTTACAATGTGTATATATACCAAAGTAAGTAATAACAATGTGTATATATAGTGGCCATCCACTCAGATCAAACTCCAACAACTTGGCTAAAATTAATAGTTAGCCAAATTCTATATGCAGTTTAGCCATTTTGTAAAATAGATTTTCTTTTTTTAAAAAGTAGCGTCTCCAAGAGATGTGGTTTGGAGTGCCCAACTGTGCACGTCCTTTTTTTTTTTTTTGGTTTTCCTTGCAGTTCGGTATATTAATTTTCTAACCGTATCAAACAAATGTTAGGCATGTATAGAAATGAGCAGAGCCCCTGAGTTAGTAACTATGGCCTGGAAGTTGGCGGACATCGCTGGCTCAGAAGATATTCAAATACTGTGTACGCCAGATCCGGAAGCATCTTCAAGCAAAGTATGTTCAATAACATTTATTTGATGCAAGGAATATCACATATCAGTATGTGTTGATGTGCTTAATATTTTCGTGACATAGCACACACCGAACAATTTGGTAGAATTTAAGACTTATATGGTCATATTCAGAGCAGTATAAATAATTCCGATAAGCAATGTGTTTTATTTGGTTTCTTCATAGGTTATGCGCTTGCTGTACACGGATGATGGGATGACACTTTTGGCTCTCAGCTCCAATGCTGTTCATAAGCTGTGGAAATGGGAGCATAGCGGCAAGAATCCACGTGGCAAGGTTAGACAGGACAACTGGCTTATTATGATTTCAACACTGCAGTTCTGTTTGGTTGCTTTCTGAGACCTATACATCACTACTTTTTGTAGTCATCCAAATCTGTTCCACCTGTATTGTGGCAACCGGAAAATGGCACTCTAATGGCAAATGACACAACTGATGGCAACGACCCTGAAGAAGCAACCGCCTGCATTGTATTATGCAGAGATGACAAATATCTACTTTCTGCTTCTGGTGGCAAAGTCTCGAGGTTCAATATGGGGACATTCGAGGTATGTCTACTTCAATAGTCTATAACAGTAAGTAGTTAATTCCATGACTGATCTCTTACAAATCATGCATGGTAACTTCCGTAAAATAATATTTTTTATTACGTTGTTGCACCATGGCCTTTCTTTGGCTTCACTGATTTCGTAGTTGCACCACAGGTCGACAGAACTTTCATGGAACCTCCACCTGCTGTAACTTCCCTTGCATACATCTCATCATGTGCAAATATCATTTGTAATATCATTTTTATTGGAATGGACGACTCTTCAATTCAAGTACATATGGACCTTGACACTTGTCAATTTGAGGTGAGCATGACACGTGTATCTATCATCCCCTCTTTGCATGAATCTCAAAGTATTGGCAATGCTCATATATAGTTCTCTTTGCGGACTTTTAGGAGATATACCATACATATTTTATCACAAGTTTGTGGTATCTCCCGGCAACACTACGAAAAGTAGCAAGTACCTTGTGTTACGACCCCCCCAAAAAAAAAAAAACTTCACAAACCATAAATATGTTGTTAGCTCGACATTTAAAGATCTAAGAATTCTTCTTAATAATAATGTATTCTTCCTATGTGGAATATTCTGCTAAATGTACTTTGCATAGAGTTTATATATTTAACATCGACGTGCCTAATGTCAGCTTATCTTAACTGTAATTGCACAGATGGATGTTGTTCTTCTGGGCCATCAGAAAAAGATAACTGGACTTGCAATTTCGAAATCAAAAGAATGGCTTGTATCTTCAGGTGCTGATGCTCAGGTGTGAATTATAATACCATGCCTTCTAACATATATAAAAAATGTATCAAAATTTTTTTGTTTTTTATTAATCTAACTCATATTGAGTTAAATATAACTTCTCCACACGTGAGCATGGCTTGAAACCCAGTGTCATATTAGTCGGGTTTCATAGCATCCTTTAGTCAACAATCTAAAAGATATAAAGATCTATAAGTATTCTCTTGATTGCATGAAAAATTATGTCTATTATACTTGTCTGTTTCTGAATCATTTGTTTTATTTTACCTTTTTCTGCAATGAAATGAAATTTGCAGCTATGTGTTTGGAGCATTGGTGCTTGGGAGAAGAAGAAATCGAGACACATCCAACATCCATCTAATGGTTCCAATGCTCTAGTCGGTGATACAATGGTGCAATTTCACTATGATGACATGCATCTTTTAGTAGTTCATGGGAGCCAACTGGCGGTCTATGATTTGCAACTAGAATGCTTGTGTTCCGTAAGTCATTCACAACATTTTCATAATAATATATTTTCATCTCTTATACTCTAGGCAGTTTACTCCTATCTTTAAAAAACCACGTTGTGTATGTGTTCATACTTTTTTATCAGTTTGAGTATTGTTAGATACTCATATTAAGATACTCTAGATTTTTTTAAAACAAAATTTTTTCAAAGGAACCCTTATTTTTTAATATATTACTAAAAATGCCAATATTGTACTATATAAAATAAGTATAACCACATACTCTATGTATGTATGCATACCTAACTTGCATACCATCCTAGATGGTCTAGTATGATCATATACTTCGCCTACATACATAAAGATGGCAGCAGATCTGGTTCGGGGTGGGTATCCGCGGGTTTTGGTTTTTCGGTTTCGTGTTTGGTGCTGGTTTTTTGCCAACGGTTTTCAAGTTTGGGTTTGGGTTCAGGTTTGGGTTTGGTTTTTCGGGTTTAGTTTTTCATCCGTGGATATCCAATGGATATCCAAGTAAATCATTTGAAATTAAAACTCATGCTTTATAATATGTTAATAATAAATTTTTACTTAGATTGTTAAATTTATTCAAATTTGACTCATTAAAATATTTATTAAAAGCATTTATACATGTGAATATGTGTATATACATTGTGTGTTTCAGGTATCCATTCGGGTTTCGGTATCTGTTCGAGTTTCGGGTATCCGTGGGTTTTGTTTTGGTTATGGATTTCCACCTGAATCAGTTTGCGGTTCGGGTTTTGGTTTTGGGTGCACGAAGACTCCACCTGATACGAACCCGACCCGTTGTCATCCATATACATACATTTCGTTTGGTCATATACACACTAAATCTAGAGATATACACATGAGAGTAGCTACTCCTAGGAGTAGAAAATAATTTCCATATGTGTGTGTGATCTCCCTAATCTTATTGCTACGTTGTAATAAACACGTTACACACTGATAGTTAACCTTCTGTAACTTGACAATGCAGTGGTTCCCAAGAGATGCACTCCCTGCTCCAATTTCAAGTGCAGTATACTCACTTGGTTGTTTGATGGTCTATGCGGGATTTCGTGATGGTGCAATTGGAATATTTCAGGCAGAATCTCTTACGTTGCAATGCAGGATAGCACCCTCTGCCTACATACCGTCTTCAATATCCAGGTACGTAGAGTTTCAAACAGTTCCTATTTTTTATTTGAGAAGGGTAGTTTCAATTCTGGTAACCAACGCATTGTTCATGTTGCCTCTCTTGTTTCCAGCAGTGGTGAAATTATCTATCCAACGGTTGTTGCTACGCACCCGTGGAAGCCAAACCAGATGGCGGTGGGCATGAGCGATGGTGCAGTTTTTGTGCTAGAGCCGTTGGATACAGACGATGTACAAGTGGAGAATGACACCTCCTCAGAACGCTGTCCACCTAGTGATGTCAGGAACAGTGGTCACAGCCAAGCACTGGACGTCTGATCGGCCGACAATGGCAACGCTAGCTTGGCATACAATGGCAGATTCAATTAAATACTCGAATTTGGCTGCTAGATATAAATACCAGTTGCCTGTATCACTGGATCTCTTCGAGGATCTATGTACCTCGTACTAGTGTTTTCAAGTCGTTGAGGACTTCTCATTTGTAATAAATAAATATGGATGGTGCTAGTGGGTGAGACACTTCCCTCTGCATGTCTCTTTATTAATGAAACATAATTGTATGGTGGATAATGTATTCTCTTATTTGTATTCTTCACAAGCTGGCTTAGCCGTCTCCCGTTGGCCGTTGTGATCCCTGTTTTCACTCAAAACAAATGGTGATAAAGGAATTTGAAGCACTTAAACATTAACACATGCTTTTCTTCCTCGATGCAAATAACATATCAGTAATGAATATACAACAATGTATCGGTTTCCACAACAACTCCAAAGCGGAAATCAACCCACTGATATCTGCATACAGTTTCAGTTTCTCCTCGTACAAAATGGGAAAAGGAAAAAGAAAGGCAAAGTGGACAGACCATAGATCCACAAAAATACACCACCAGCGACGGCAATGCAATGCAGTTCGACACAGAGAGATCGCCGTTCCGTTCGCTGTGGATGGAACCAAAAGCCGGAGCGAAGTCATGTCATATAGCAGGCCAATTCGAATGGCCCATCTGGATCAGCCCACAACGCCTTCAAACAGCGACGACCATGATGCGATGCACGCCGCCTCTTTCCTCACCGCCACGGCGCTCCAGCCGACGGGCCCCACCATCGGAGATCGCCGCTCCCCACTCCTTGCAACATCGGCTAGCCAGCCTACAGCCTCCGCTTGCCGTTGCCGTTGCCGCGCAGCCGCCTCCTAGTCCTATCCTATCCCCCCCAGACCACCGTGGAGGCGCACGCGGTGTGGCATAGGCCAGGGCAATTGCACGCAGCCGCCGCCCACCGGCGAGGCGTCACAGCAACCACACCGGCGTGGGCGTGGGACAGGGACGATCGATGACAGCCAAAAAGATGAGGGCGCGCGTCATGCTGCCTCTCCCAGCTTCGTCCAGCAAGGTGAGCTCGTCCAGTCTGGTGGCCACGGTTCCGACGAGACCGCCCGGCGTCATCAGGCGCACGTCCTCACGAGTTCGGGCTCCCCGTGTGCTCTGCGTCCACTACTGTAATGCTGTTTCGTCACTTTCGTGCAGTCCCTGTCAAATGTCAATGTTCATCTGCAAGAGAACAGTCATGAGCGCGAACGGAAGGTGCTTGACGAAATGCCACCAAGCCGAGGTGCTGTTACCGGGAACATTAATATTTTGCACAAGGTCCATCTGCTCTGCTCCTTCTATTCCATCTGTCGGTAAGCACCCAAGACCAAAGGTTTGCATCTTTGTGTTGCTTCAAAACACTTCCTCAATCATGTTAATGGCTTAATATATTTGTTGCAGTTCATTCTAGGTACATGCATGGCACTTCCGGACAAACATTACTGTCAGGTGATTGTTTCCTTAAGTGAATCATGCATGTCTCGTTAGTAATTCTTGCATTGCAACTTCGTATGTAGATGAAGTGCTCCTACAAGAATCCTTTTCTTTTCATGATCTACGGTTAATTAACCTGCACAAATACAGGGATAGAGAACTCCTAAGAAGCACTAATACATTAATTAACAATTAATCTAGGATCGTAACCTAGGATGCACTCAATAACTTTTTTATCCTAGAGCATTCCAGAATTATTTTAGAAATGTTTTGGAAAACATATATATAGATGATGATAAGAATACATATCGGCACACGCCATGTGCCGATGTGCACCCCACACGCCATGTGTCGATGTGCACCCCATACTTCGCCCTCGCAAGATCGAGCATGTCGCCTTGCGGTGGCGGCGGCGCACCGGAGATAGACGCAGGCGACTGCCCTTCCCGAGTCTGGCCCTTCCGCGACCCGCGCGAGCGCGAGTCCGTGACCAACTCCCGCTCTGTCCGCGTGAGCCGTGAGCAGCCCCGCGACCAACTCGGTCCGCCGCGTCCTCTGCTTTTCCTCTGCCTTTGACGTAGGCAGAGTATACCTCTTGTCCTATCCTCTGCTTTTCATGTTTTGTCCTTCCTCTGCTCACAACTCTGGATTCTACTCGTGTGATGTTGTATGTTTGCTTCTGCTTGGATAATTGGATAGGGGTATAAACCGCTGCTGTGCCTAGTGGGTAGTTGCTGCTTGCAAAGGGTCTAAAACTGGCAGCAAACAAGTGCATGTCACTATATGTTTGTCCTGCTCCATTGTAGGTGAGGGTACGCCTATGGTGTCGCCTCGCCGCGCCTAACTCGGCTAGACGTCCTCAAGGGAGTGGAGCGCCGCAGCTCACCTTACCGCCGTAAAAACATAGCTTGCAGCAAGCTAGGAATCTGACACTCGTGGGAGCAGCTTCATAAGCTTGCAAAATCAAGTGGCAAGATGTGTGCTTCCAGTTCCACGTTGACGTCAGTGGCTAGAGCCAAAGCCACCAGCAGCCCGTGCCAGTGCTGCCGCTAAGGGCGTGCCCAGCGCTCCACCGTGGCCGGAGGTTTCAACAACCACGTACTCCATCTCAGATTAGATGTCATTGTAGGATTTAAAAATGTCTCAGAAAGCAAGTCGTTTTAGCCTCTGTAGTGAGTCTCGTCCTATAACCAGAGTAGAGTACAGCGCCCATCATCATTACCTTTCTTGTTCTTGTCGTCCACTGTTACACAAAAAAACAATAAACAAATAGATGTTGGGCAGAGGCTGCCTCTAGACAAGGACGGAGGTGTTGCACCGCACGGCCGCCGGAGGCTCAAGCACCAACGAAAAAGCTGTGCATCAACGACCGTCGATAGGGGCATTCAGGTCACGTAAGCTTATACGTTGGTAGTCATGCCATCTCTAAAACGACTTCTAATCTGAGACGGAGGGAATAGGCTCGGATGAAATAAAGTGAGCGATCTAGTGGCTTGGCAGGTTGTCAGATTACCCTGCAGAAGTACCGAATGCCTCACCTGACAAACTGTAGAAGCATCTACTGAGCCTCGCGTTGTGAGTCTGTGGCACCCAAGCATGTGTCACTAGGTACAGTGAATCCCACCATCTGCTCTCACATGACCAAGAAAATGTAGAAGAGAGAGAAATAGAGATGGAAGGGTAGTGGAGCCTAGGAAAAAGTTGATAGATGTATCACGCGTCGGAAAGAAGTTGGTTTCATCATATCCATTCCTATGTGTAAAGAAGTTGGTTTCATCATATCCATTCCTATGTGTATCATTGATTTTTTTTAGGCTAATAGCAGCGTATGCCTGCAATGGGGGTGCCCTAAGTGACCTCCTCGACCTCGTGAGGGGTGGAGTGCAGAGCACGGGGCACACATGGCACGTATGGCGGGGTCGTTCTTCCATGCGCTCGCCGTGCAACAGGGCCTCGGTGTGGGCCAAGCGGCGGCCTACCTCACGACGGAGCGTGACGATGGCTTCCTACTGGTTGACACACCTCGATCGGATCTGCGCTGTCCATGCTGCCGCTGTCAGTATGCATGCAACCCAGCAGAAGCATTGCCCGTGTGCCGACATGTTAATGTAAGCCGGTTTTGACTGCCACGTCAGCAAAACCAGTATGTAATACCAGTACAAGGGGTTACATGTCTGGTTTGGATAAGTTTAGAGTCTTGAGTACATGGTTCCATAGTTCAGGGGTAAAGCAGACACTACATCAAAGGTCAGGGTTTATGTAGACTTTTTCCTTCTGGAAAAGCAAATTCATGGCTACAAATGTTTGAGACGATCTCCCTCTTGAGCCCCACACACCCTTGACCAACGCCATGCATGAACTAGCTTTCAAATGAGCATATTGGTAAGAGACTAAGAGCGCAATGTGGGAACAAGAGAGGAACCTTTTTTTTTTGAATAACCTGAGAGGAATCTTGATTAGACCATGTATCAATGTAAAGATGAGGAGATTGTGATTTCACAACTATATTGTAATATGCTACCCTTATTTGTAGAGCGGTGTGTTACTTTTTTTTTTTTTTTCTAGAACACGCCTTCACATGTATTTCATTAAGAAGAAGAGCTTAAAAGCCATTACAAGACCAAACAAGTAAACTGAAGCAGAAATAAAAAGCAAGGAAACGAGGCTCGAGCACAACGAGGTGCCGGGCTAAACTAAGTCCAAGAGCCAAAGTGAAACAGAACCCCAACAGACAAGTGAAGTTCCTGCATAGAACCCAAATGAAAGAGGGGTAAACCAGCCACGAGCCCACCTACACACTGAAGCGGTAGCGGCTCACAAGCACACAGAGTACGCACGACGGCGACGCTCCGAGAAAACTCCTTCATGGCAGAGCGTATGACCTTGTGCTTGGATGAGGAAATAGGCTTGCCGAACTCTTTGTGAAATTCTTCATTGAAGGATGCATCAGGCAACTCCGGCGAAAGGGGGTTCTGCCGGTCGCCACTTACGAAGCCGCACCTTCTGGCGAAGCGTCGAGGTTGCTCCTCGTCGCCGCTAGTAGCTGGGTGTGGCGAGGCTAGTGTGGGTGACGGCTCCCCTCAGCAATCCCATCTGAGTTGCCCAGGGCGTCGGTGGCGCTGGCCTGACGACCTCGGTTGCAGCCACTATTGCCTCCTCATGGCCAGCTGCCACCTCCGACGCAATAGCATCTGCAAAGCTGAGCTGCACCATGCGTGGCGGTGACAAGGGATCCGTCAACACCGGCTAGACCGCCAAAGAGGGAGGTGGGCATGACGAGGGAGGCTGCGAGTTCATCAAGCATCGAGTCCACCCGAACCCGGGGCACCGCTGCGATGCCTGGCTCTACCACGAGTGGGGAGGCCACACGGCCCACCGGTTGGGGCCCACCCTAGCCCATCTCCATCAGATGGTGAAGAAGGTGCAGGCGCCCCAAGGTGCGGCGGAGGCTCCTCCCGTGGCGCCGGGCTGTCCGGGCGGGTAGTGTTCACCGCCCGGGAGCCTACCAGCGTGTCAGTTTTTCGATGCACTGCCTTGGGGCGCCGACCCCCACCAGTGAACCCGCCTAGAGCGGTGTGTTACTGATTGTTTGTATTAGTGTAACTCATTTGCTAATGAATCTTCAGTATTTTTCTTCCCATTTGCTAATGAATATTTAGTATTTTTTTTTTTCTATTATATATAGTTAGCATTCCAGAGCCTTGGTATGGTGTTTGGAGATTTCACATGACCGGTTGCTAATTAAGCCTGGCTGCGGTAGGACAGGAAACAGAGCAATTGCCCATGGAGAACGAATACTTTTCATAACATGTGCTCTCGTCGCACATGCATGCATGTACTAGCACTTATACGCCTACTTGAAACTTAAATCAATCGTATGACCAGCAGATTTCGAGGTCAATGATACATCACCGTGGAGCCAGATTTTGTTTGTTTGGTTTTTCTTTGCGTGGAGCGTGCTGCCCGCATCATGGTGCACAGTCGTTAGGTTGACACGTACAGATTATTCAAGCAGAAAAAAGTAATGCAAAGTCAACTTTAGCTCCGGCTCTGCAGCATGCGAGGCTGGATCTGGATGACGATCGCGTGAACCGTGAAGGCGTGAAGCTGCCACTGTTGTGCGCATGGTTCAAATTTTGGCCGAATTGCATGAATTTTGTGGTGGCCAAAAGAAAACTCTGAAATTTTGTAATACACTAATACATATTCTATATAATTTTAAGCTTATATAATTTTATTATTTATATTATACATTCTTCTATTTAATAGTTGTGTAGTCATAAATTATAATAATATCTGTTTAGGTCTAAACTTTTCAGAAAAACATAATCTGTCATAGTCGCCTTGCGAGAGGCGGCGGTGACAAGGCGGGCGGCGCGGCCTGGCGGGCGCGGGCGGTGTTGGAGGTGGTGGTGATGGTGATCGGCGATGAGGCAGTGGCGGCAGTAGTGCTTGCGGGGAAGGAGGAGAGAGACCCGAATCTTATATAGGCGCCGCGCCACCATCTTTGTTGGCGCCCGGGGTGTGGAGATGCGGGAGTGGAGCCATGCGCAGGGAGCAAGACGCAGCGGACGCCGCGATTCGGATGGGTTCCGCTTTTTTTTTTCTTTCCTTTTCCTTTAAAATGTAATATCTTTCTCCTCAAGCATCTCTTTTTTTATTCCGTTTGCACCATTGCGCTTATGATAACGAGATCTATAAAACTAGATCCATGTTGGATATGTTTTGAGATAATTTTCATGATGACAAAAATTTACATCTAAAGTATAAAGTTTTACATCTAAGAGTATAAAGTTTTTATTGTTGGAGTAAAAGTTTATTGAGATTAGGGTTTATGGCGTTCTTTGAGATTAGGGTTCATGACTTTTGCCGAGATTAGTGTTGGTATTTCTAACGTCACTAACTAGTAATGGCAATTAGAAAGATATCGAGATGTTGCTTGAGATAAAACTAATGAAATATTCATTGCGTTCATAGCATATCCGAAAGGTTGTCATCCCTATAGTTAAACTACTAATATGCAAGGAATAAAATATTCGTACTATGCCTTGATAACTTCTTAATAAGTAAATAAACAATTATAATGGGGTATCATAAGCGCACGGATATGAATATACCATTGTAGCATTTTAACCGGGAGTAATGATCCAGTGTTGAATTTATACCACGGGGAAAGAAGTCTTCTATTATGAATTAACTATGCATAAGTGCTAAACATCTTAATCATCTCTCGTGTGCAAAGTGTTAAACTTATCAATTAATTAAACAAGGATCAAAGTTCACAATAAAGGTAATGATAAAGTTCTAAATAAACAGATTCAACCAAGTCATATCCAGGTGTGCAACATGGAAAGTGTCAAACAATGGACGATAGCAATTCATAGATTAGCTAGCATTAGAAACTCCAATATGTAACTCTAAACTATAAGTTAGGATCTACGATTAGTGCAATACATCTAACAATCATCGAAGAAAGACTAATTAAATCCATACATGAGGACAGTTTCCGTGAAGACTAAGGCCGAAACTTAGAACAACCCGAATACTAACATCCGCTAGGCCTACATACGGGGGATGGATTGCAAAGGACTCAATGGTGTTTGTCACCACCACGATCTACCACACCGACCCTAAGCACATAGGGTGCAAACGCGAGTAAATAAGATCTAATCACCACGATTACATCATCTCTACCACTCACCCATAATATTGATGGATGAGCGCTATACGAATCCATGCATGAACATAAAAGTAATTCAACTATGCTAAACATGTAATCAAAGTAAATACTAGAACAAATAATCTCGAATATAAACATGATCAAGATATTCATATTAAGAACGTGTGCGGAACTTGAAAACTACTTACAATGAAGAACTTACAAGAACGAGGGCCTGATCTTGAGCCGGCCTCCGACGATCCGGAGCGGATTTCTCCCTTCCTACTAGTTCTAATCTTGATTGCTACTCTTCCTAAAGCGATGTTTCTAGAGCGTGGGATTGATGACTTGGATCTTGAAGTAAATAAACTTGATTGAGAACTTGATGATCCGAGAGAGGGGGTCTAGGGGTCTATATATATGGGTCTTCCTCTGTCCCTTCGGCTTCAACGAAGCGATGCGGTACTAATCCGGGAGTTTGATCTAAATCCATCCCATCCTTCTACCGGCGCCCTCGGATCAAACCGACTCGAAACAACCGGTTTTGATCGAGTCTTAGAGGCGGTGGAGGAAGCTTCCCGAAGCGGGGCTGGAGTAGCCGCCACTCCAGGCCGATCGGCCCCATTATTGGGCCGATCGGCCCAGGGTGGGCTCCGCCCTGGGTCCCGTCGCGCGTCGTGGCTTCTGGAGTCTTCTAGATGATGAAATTCTGGGTTTTAGTCTCGTTCACGTCGGGATTAGTCCGGTTCCTTCTAGGGTCTTGTCTCGGAGTTGAATTGCGTTACGTCGCGTAGTCGTATGGCTCGCGAACTCTGATGTTTTCCTGTTTAGTCCCTGCAATTCACAACTTCACCAAAACTGATGGAAATATGTTAGTGACACCCTATTCTTGGTTGTTATTATTATTTATTCCCCTTTCTCATGTTTAATTGATTAATAAATTTATATGATAACAAGTGTCAACAATTAGGGTTCATGGATTTTCTTTGGGATTAGGGTTCATGGCTTTCCGATATTAGGTTCATGCCGTTCTTTGAGATTAGGATTCATGACATTTGTTAAGATTAGGGTTCATGGCGTTTGTTGAGATTAGGGTTCATGGCGTTTGTTGAGATTAGGGTTCATAACGTTCTTTGAGATTAGGGTTCATGGCTTTTCTTTGAGATTAGGGTTCATGGCTTTTGCTGAGATTAGGGTTCATGACGTTGCTGAGATTAGGGTTCATGGCGTTTGTTGAGATTAGGGTTCATGGCTTTGTTGAGATTAGGGTTCATAATGTTGCTGAGATTAGGGTTCATGGCGTTGCTGAGATTAGGGTTCATGGCTTTTGCTGAGATTAGGGTTCATGACTTTCTTTGAGATTAGGGTTCATGACTTTCCTGAGATTAGGGTTCATGACTTTTGCTGAGATTAGGGTTCATGGCGTTGTTGAGATAAGGGTTCATGGCTTTTGCCGAGTCACTAAATGATTTTTAAATTTAGGGTTTTCGGACAAGTGTCCTTTTAAATGCATACCCCCCTACTAGGCAATGGGTTTTGGGGGCAAGTGTCTTTTAAAAAGCATGCCCCCTACTAGACAATGGGTTTTGGGCAATTGTCTTTTCAAAATTATTTGAGTGTAACCTTTTTACTTTCACTTCCATATGGATGTGAAACCATCCCCTACCCTTTTACTTCTCCCACAAACCCGATGTCCCGAAGAGAAAATTTTAGCTTGTACAAAATAAATTTTTTGGCTCAATGACGCTTGACAGGAGAAACCAGAAAAAATATGGGTCGCAAAAAACAATCTTGACTCATTGACAGGAAAAGGCCAGACAGGAGAAAGATGCCACTTGTGGTGTGGGTGTGCTTGTTGCTATTATTATCGGTGCATTGTGCTTTATTATTGGTGCTTTGGCGCATGTGCTTGTACTAACGCTCTTGGTACCGCGTCGCCAAGTAGTCTCACCCGAGAGACCGAGAGCTAAAAGATTAGGCGTTTACCCCTTGATTATTTTCTGATTGATTCAACTGATTACAAGTCTCTTGTATTTATAGTCTAGGAAAGACTCTTGTATCTAAAGAAATCCTTGAATCGATTTCCTATTTTATTTCCTAAATATATATTACTGAATTGTGGCCGCAGATGATGTGATGACGATAGCGGCGGCGGCGGCCGGCTGGCGTCTGACCTGCCCTTTGGGCTTTGTCCGCGCATGGCCCATCCGGGCTGTGACATCTCCCCCTTTCTCCCCGACAATATGTCCTCGCGTTATGGTGTTGCACATCCGTCGATGTTGATGAGGTAGTCGAGCGGCAAATCCCGAAGATTATTGCATCCGCTTGTATTGAGTGAATGAGCTGGACGAAGACTAGGATGCTGACCTTCTCTTGTGATGATGAATGGAAGTCCATTTCTCTTCCGGCTCATGGAGGCGTTGTAGATGCTAACGGGATGAAGACGTGGTTGTCGAAGAATAAGAGCGGTATCAATGTCAAGAAGCTATGTGGTAGCTCCCCTATTATGACGATGTTTGTCGGAAGGTCGTTCATCAGTGGCGAGGACGTCGAAAGGTGGAGATCAACCACCTCGAGGAGCGTCCAAGTTGTTGCTCCCACCTGGAGCTTGAGGGTGTTGGTGATGTTGTACTGCTCGTAGTCGATTGTAGAGATGCGAGGATGGATGATACCCACCGAAGTAGCGATGAGGTCGATGATGTAGAAAGATGTTGTGGTAAGCACATGCTCCTTGTCGTCATTCTTGTCATAGTCGTCGAAGTACATGGTTGTGGTGTCCTTCTCGAAGGCATGGAGATGTAACTCTTGAAGAAGGGTGCTTTCCTAGAAGTGGTGGTGGTGGCCAAGTCCGATCGCCGTGCCCGATCTGCAAGGCATCTCTTGTTGCATCGTAATCCAAAGCTTATTGTGAAGCCCGTTGTAGAGCTTGAGGGTGTAGTCATAATGAGAGTCAAAGTTGTCAAAGATCGAGGGAGGCGGCCGGATCAGGTCTCGAGTCATTGTTGCCGCCGTTGCCGAGTCGAGGATAGTGTCGTGTTCATCGTGTTTTGCCGAGGCATGCGATGAATGAGGCGTAAGGATGTTGAGTCAACTAGCGAGTTGGATCGCGTTATCTGTCGTCGGGGGCACCTCCCTCTTTGTAGTGTTTCCCATGGTGTATCGTGAATCCCATCGGCAAACCTGAAGTGCGGATGTAATCGTACGAGGCGTAGTCGACCATGTCATCGCCTTGTCGAGGTTGCACGAGGTCGCTGGTGGTGTCGCCATTTCTTGGCAACTTGAAACCACAAAGGAGACATCATGTGGAGGTGTACTAGTCCTCCAGTGGCGCCTGGCTTGGCATGTAGATGAACTAGAGAAGTACCTTTATTGTCAGATGGATAGCGGAATACCTCATGTCTTTGTTAGAGCCAATCTTCTGTTATCGTGGTGTTGATGGGGGCGCCTTCTGCGTCGGAGCTAGCATTGGTGTCATTAGGAAGTCGACTGCTGAGAGTGGAGATGCCGACGATGCACCTATCGGTGTTTAAGCCACAATAGGATCCACAGCTCGCTTGTCACCATTCTCTGTCATCATGGGTGTTGGAGCACCTTCAGCAGATGAAGCGGATTGATCTCGTCGTCGGGGTTTGGTGAGTGGACAGCGGTGGCGCCCGTGTAGGCATCATTGTCCTCTTCTTTGGCGGCGCCCATATGGGCAAGATCGATGTCGTTGGTGGTGCCCTTGGAGGTGTCGATCATGGGGACGTTGTGGTTGGCGGTGTCGACGTCAGACGACGTCTTTGTAGCATGGATGGTAAATGTAGAATCTCCATGTTGGTTGGGATGGACTTGCCTATTGACTATGCAGCATGTGAACTGCGAAGGTGTTGACGTCATTGTTGTTCATGCTGGCTGGTGTTGTCTAGGATGTTAGGGTCAGTGACATCGATGTCAACGTCAGTTGACGTCCTTGTGGTACCAATAGTGATGTTGGGTCTTGTGACGTTGGCTTGGTTGGGTAAGCTTTTCATCGAGCAGCTAGTGGACCTCGGTGGTGGCCTCCTGAACTGATCTTATCTAAGCTGTGATAGTGGGGACGTCCTTGGGGTAGGTGTTCTCGTTGCTTGTTGCATTGATGATCGAGGAGGGGACGACATCGGCGGCGGCCGTGGGAGAACCGTTGTCGTCGGTGGCGCCCATGGTGGGGGTGTCGTTGAGGATGTCGTCTTCGTCGTCATTGAGGAGCTAGATGTTCCCGGGAGGACATGCTTTCCATTGTGCTTCATGCCGGCGAGGTGGCCTAACAAGATGGCGTTGTGCTGGACCGGGAGGCTAGAGCCGTACCTCAGTCGGAGTGCACACCTTCCTTGCACTCTGGCTTCTGATGAGCATCTCTGCCATGCTTGCCAGTTGGGTCTCCATGTTAGGCTTCCCTTTTCTTCTTCTTCTTCTTCGCATGTGATGTGTGCCTTTGATCTTGTTCACTGTGATCTGTGGACTTCCCCTATTTCTAGCATCTCTGGCTATAAGTATTATCCGGTAGTGGTCGATGATTTCTCTCATTACTCTTGGACTTTCCTTTGCGTGCTAATTCTAAGACGTTTCCAACCCTCCTGTACTTCTTTGCTTGGGTGTCCACTCGGTTCGGTCTCACCGTTAAGGTCGATCGGTGTGACAACAACCGTGAGTTCGATAACCACACCTCCCGCTCCTTCTTTCTCTCTCGGGGTGTTCACCGCGCATGTCTTTCCCATACACCTCTTCCCGAGCGGCAAGACTGGCGCATGCTTCGCACCACAAACGATATTATGAGCACTCTCCTCATTCAGGTCTCTCGCCTCCGCGCTTCGGGCGAGCCTCCACACCGCCACCTACCTACTCAATTGGCTTCCTTCCACTGCCTCTCCTGCTCCCACTCTGCACCGCGCTCTCTTTGGTGCCCCTCCTCGCTATGATCACCTCTGTGTCTTTGGTTATGCCTGTTACCCTTACATCGCCGCCACAACTCCTCACAAGCTAGCGCCACCCTTTCGACACGGTGTGTGTTTCTTGGCTACTCTCCCCGACCACAAGGGGTACCGTTGCTCTAACCTCACTTCTCACCGGGTGCTCATCTCTGGCACGTCATCTTCGACGAGTCGGATTTCCCATACTCCACCACTTCCATGCCTTCCACGAGTCCCGAGTTGGACTCCCCGTTTTCTAACCGGTGGTTCGGGTTCGGGCACCGATTACCTTTGGCCTCTTTCCACGGTACTCGGGGAACACCCATCGCGCCAAGCGCGACCAACCACACCCCACCGATTACCAGCGCGGCGGGAGGGAGGCATCGTTGCGCGAGCCACCCCACGGCCCCGGGCGCCGGCGTGGCGGTGTGGCCTCCTCCACGGTTCAGCGGAGCCGACCTAGGTGTACCATCGCCCGTGCGGTGCTGCGCAGAGACCGCACCGGTGGCTCCGGCTCTTGGTCTAGCTCGGCGACTCCGCTCTCCTCCTCTTGAGCTAGAGCCGGCCGCCTCCACCGCGTCGAACTCGTGCCGACCAAGATGTGCCACCCGTCGGTCATCCATCGGGACCCTCGCCGCACTCATCCCATGGCGACTCGACGGGTGGCGGGTGTTCTTCGGCCCGCGGCTCTCTCCACCACCGGGGGGGGCTGCAGGTCTCTCTGGTACCCTCCTCCGTCCGTGCCACCCTGGCCGACCACGATCACCGGGCGGTGCATGATGGAAGAGGAGTACGCAACTCTTCTATTGATACTGACACCAAATGACAATATGCTCTAGATATCCTCGAGCGGGCTGGGATGACAACTTGCAAGCCCTATGCTACTCCTATTGATACTCAGGCGAAGCTCTCTACCGATGATGACGCTCCTGTGGCGGATCCTACTGCCTTTAGGAGTCTGGCTAGTGCGATGCAGTACCTCACTTTGTTGACACTTGTTAACGTATACTTTTAATTGTCAACTAAACATGGAAAAGGACTAAAATATAATTAGATAACCTTATTAGGGGTTTATACTAATGATTTCCATGAGTTTTGGTAAAGTTGTGATTTGCGAGGGACTTAACGAGAAAAACGGCCGAAATGGCGTGGCATACGGCCAGACGTAACGTAACGCAATCCAACTCCGAAACAAGTCTAGAAGGCTCCGGATTACACCCGACGTGAAACGGAACTCGGCACCAAGAAATACATCATCTAGAAGACTCCGGGAGCCACGACGCCGCGACGGGACCGGGATGGGGCCCACCACGGGCCGATCGGCCCAATAATGGGGCCGATCGGCCTGCTTGGCCGCCAATCCACCTCCGCTTCGGGAACCTTCCTCCACCGCCTCTAAGACGCAATCAAAACCGGTTGTTCCGTGTCGGTTTAATCCGAGGGCGTCGGTAGAAAGCACGGGATGGATCAAGATCAAACACCGGATTAGTACCGCATCGCTGCGGGCGAAGAGACGGGAGAAGACCCATATATATAGACCCCTAGACCCCCGGCTTCAAGCATCTCATCTCGGATCAACTCATCATCATATCGGATCGGATCGGATCCAAACTCTAGTTGAAGGCATTAGCTCTAGTTCAAGAACCGTAAGTAGAAGATTAGACAAGATGTAGAACTAGAAGCCCTAGATTAGAGTTGAGAGTAGAGCTTCAAGTTGAGAGAATTAGAGCGCGTTGAGGCGGAGATGAAGGAAGGCCGGAGTGTCGGCGCCTCCATCTTCTTCTTCCTCCGGAGTTGGTGCCATTGGGCGCAACTCGAGATCTTGTGGATTGTTCAACTTCCATTCGAGTAAGTGATATTGTTTCTATTATTCTTAAGGTTCGTATTTCTTTGATAAGATTACTTTGATTCTTGGTTGCTCTTGAGTTAAAGTTGTTAGATTAATGTAAGTGTGGTGCTTAGATTGACTAGCTCATTACGAATACCTTCTATAGGCCGGGGTGAAACACACCGTTAAAAATTTGTTTCGTAGTGGTGACAAACTATTGATTCCTTTGTATGCCTGCTCCCGTTTATAGAAATCGTAGGAGCCCCCTAGCGTTGTTAGCGTAGATTCCCTTTATTAAGAGTTTCTTCATGACAACCCCTCTTAAGAACAATGTTGCAAATGATTTACTTGAAGTGAGAACAAGACCTTCCTAATGGAACTCCTTACCTCTCTTTTAATCTAGTTATATAGCCACTCTGGATTTAGCTATACACCTTGACATGCTCTCTCACCTTCTCCCCGTGGATTCGATATTTAAAGCCCTATTCCTGGGTGAAGTGCTCACCGTATCCGTTAAACTGCGGATTATCCATCATAATATTCCTGTAGGTTAACAAATACCAACAAGCATTTAAAAGGCCGTTGCGGGAGAACGGTTTGAGACCACGTTGAAAAACTATAGCTAAATCTTGTACTATACTTTTATCTTTTTCTTTTTATTCTATCTTCTCATCTTTTTCTATCTTCATGGGATCAATTGATTCCATATTTATCTATCTTATACTTTGCACCCTTAAGCGGAAGCTCGGCCACTAGAATCCTTAGATCTCATCCTTACATCGGCCATTAGCTACGCCTACGGTTGATCAAAATGATCATGAAGCAATACTTCTCGGGAGTGAGAAGCGGGATCATATCTTCTATGGTAGGAGTCTTTGCCGACATCATGAAAGTGTTGTGCGCATGATCATCATGCGCTTTTTGGAGGAACCTTTTCTTTCCCTTTTTAAGCAAGGTTTGCTTTGATTTAACTCAAATGGTGAAACCCATATAATAGCATTCTTTATGACCACCCAAAGGAAGAAGAATCATCCTCCAAAGGAAAAAAAATAGAAGTTCTGATAGCTATATCACCATCACTCCAATCCCAAGACTTAGCTATCGACCCTAAACCATCAATGCGCTAAAAACCTTTAAGGGGAGAAGAAATTCAACCCTTGGATATCTCTTTAGACGATGAGTTTCATGAACTTCCAGCTTCACAAGAGACCATATATAATCCAAACCTCTTTTGAGATAATCTCTTAGAAAGCACCTTTATTGCTACACAAGGACATTAGGGGAACCTCAAGGATGGCATATCTAATCATGCCATAGGAAGAGAGCAAAGCCATCAAGAAGCCACTCCCCGTCTCTCTTTTTCTATGTTCAAATTAGATAATTCTTTTTCGAACCCATCTTTAACCACATCCTTGAACCCAATGAATCCTCTTGTGCCCTTTTCTTCGCGTCTCCTCACGATCCTAAAATATTATGAACGATCTAAGGAAGACCAAAAGGAACACATTATCACGGAGAACATCAATGAGCATAAAGACTACTTCATAAATGGAACTTTTCCACCTAGTCCATGCTCATTTGAAAACTCCTAAATTGATTGCCATCTCAATTCTTGCCGCACATGGGATCTCTAACCTCCTTCATACTCTCTTAAAAATTTAGAAAGGGTGGTTGTTTTCCTATGGCTTGAAATTTTGAGATTGGCAGTATAAGGGAAACCACTTCATCATCTTGATTCATAATTTGAAAGTTTCCCAAGGACGAGCTTTTTGTCCTAAAACAAGCACTCTAGGGGGAATTACTATAAGACTTATATATCACTATATACCCCTACATTATGAGCATATGATTATAAAAATTTTCCTTCGGGTATTCTTGTCACCGACCATGCCAGGTTTGGAGTAAAGAAGAGACGAAGGATGACAATACAAGGTATGTCCAACCAGTCATTATGCAACATTGAATTACATACATAGAAACATTTATTGTCGTGTTGCTACACTAGCTTGGTTGTCTTTTACCTTCATGCCATGCTCGATCTGTTAAATCACTCATCATGCTCTATCATCTCTGTTTGAATAAATCTACGCAATGCTTTCATGCTACCATTATGTACTATAGTATGCTTAGGTTTTGGAGTATTTTCATACACCTTTTAGATTAAGCATGGTGCTTAGTTTAAATCATTTTCATGGCTCGAGTTAAACATGGTGTTTAGTTTGATTCCTGAAACCATAAGGTGTGGTGATCTTTCTTCTAAAGGCTTTTTAAATTAAGCGTGGTGCTTAGGTTAGAACGCCTTCCTAAATCAAATTAGACGTGGTGTCTAGGTTGACTTTTGAACCATAGTAAACTATAGTAGATGTTGGTATATCTTTGTTGGACTAACCCCTGCTAAAAATAATAAACTCGAAACAAGTTTGGGGAGGTCAAGATGAACTCACTAGAGATGGAGCAAGACATGTGAGACATGACTTATGGATAAAAGAATTCCCGATGAGCCAAGAAGTAGAAGAGTGACACAAGACAAGATCCACAATCGAATCACTCACTTTCGAAGGAGGAATTCATGGGTGATGGAAGCATCAAGGAGGGAGGCCAATTCCATTAAAGATAATTAAGCCATCCTCTTCCTCCCGACATGCACCTGTCACTCCACATGCCACTCAAGAACAAGAGAAGGACCACCACAAGGTGTAATAGCGCCATCATATTCCAATAATAAAGGTAACACCTTGAGGTAAGTAGTCATTAAGATTTCCCTTTTACTATGGCATTCTCATAAATGAAAAGTCAAACATGCTAGAGTTATGGTTTCACATGATTCAATCTTGTTAACTCGACATGTTAGCTTTTTAAAAAGCTTTTCTAGCATCACTTTCTTGTTCGCTCATTATTTTGCTAAAAATATTTACATGCTAGATTTATCTTCCGATCTTACCACCCTTGTCATAAATGAATTTATACATTATCTTGTTCAATGTGCCCACAAGGTTAGAGTAGAAGTAAATGAAATTTTGGTTCCGATGGTGTTTTCCCCACCAACAGCCCATGCACTTGATCTCTACCTTGTCTTTGCAAAGCGGGACTCACTTTGCAATAAGAGGAGAAGTCTTACTTCCCCAATTCCTACAAGTGGAAGTCCCCGACCTACAAATATGCACACTAAACAAGACACCGCCCGGTTGCCACCATCCAATCTTCCTTCAAGCGGTTGAATTAGCGAAGAACATGGGCAACGCCATCACCAAGTGGTCATTAAGATCGATGATGCACTTGAAGAGTGACCAAGGAAGATCAAAACCCAAGAAGAACAAGACGCGGAGATGCCGCTAGAAATCACAAGACCGGTTGAAACGGAATTGACGAACAAGGAAGACATTAAGAAGATTAAAGAAGTTAAATTTCGCCCGACCAACCGAGCACTCGGCAAGACTGCCACTCCAAGAAAGGTCTCCTCCGAAGAAGCGACATGGAAAGAAGCATCACCTACTGAAGAGGACGTCAAGAGTACACCTTCGGAAGACCTACCACTACCCGCGTCATCAACCCGAACAAAACCAACTCCATCGGCCACCTCATCTACGCCACTCGCCGAGATCATTGAAGGCACCATTTCGCACCGCGACATTCCGACGAGGTGCCATCGATGACGCACGCCATGGGAGTAAGTACTCAAAATTCTCGCCGAGAGGTAACTTCGGTATTTATCTCGCATATTTATTTTCTACATGGCATATTTAAATTAGCATATTTCCTTTAGCATATTTACTTTCCTACACCTGCATAAAAAATCATAAAAATATGTTTACTATTTTTACGCATCGCTTTCTTTAAAAGCCCCATGCAAGTACTCCTTGCTTTGTGGTGGCATAAAAATAAAAACCCAAAAATATTGCATTCATATGTTTTTTACATCATCATCCATTTTGCATAGAAAAATTATCAAAAATATGTGGGCACATGAAGGTCCACGCTTTCATAGAAAAAATCCAAAAATACGTTCCTAGAGTTTGTTCCTTCGGGTATATGCGAATTAATATTTGCGCGGGCGAGAACATGTACGGAGAACCCGAAGGCGAACAAGTTCCAAGGACGAACGAAAGGACTACTTCAATATCCAGCTTTTGGGGAGAGCACCCCGGTTATCACGATATAAGTATCACTATATTTTAAATTATTAGCTAGTTATTATATATGAGTTAATGAGTCTTAGCGTGTGAGTTATAAAAGTTAGTTTGATTAATTTGTTTAGTTCGGTTTAGTTAAATTTAGTTTACTTTAAATATTAGGGTTTATATAATAAAGTGCTCTTATGGAAGTCATCCACAAGTTGAGTCAATTATTCTCCATATTTTTTTCGGATATGTTTTTGTCTCCACCATGCTTTGTATGCAAGATAACAGAAAAATAAGTGTGGGGAGATCCTCGACGACCCAACAGAATTCTTCGCGACCAAAATCAAGAAATTCGGAACCAAGACGGAACTATCGACTTCATACGACGAACCGCGCCCGACACGGTCCAGTGGGGAGGCCGACCGCCCATATACCAGTAGACCGCCCCCGCCTCGGCCCCACTCGGGCCCGGCTTAGTCCATCGCCGGTTTTGCTTCCTAAAACTTTTCAATTTTCGCAAATCACTTTTTCGTTCGAATTAAAATAAGTCTTTTTTTCTGTTATGGTATGCTTTCCCTATATGAAAAAGATGTCTTGTTAACCCATGAACAAAGTTTTGCATGATTAAATTCCTACATATACCATCACTTGATGGGATGCTTTAATTGCTTAAAACATGAGAAAGAATAAAGTTAGAATAATGAGATCCTCTTTCTTGTATCTTGTCTTTGGAGAGTTATTTATTTCAAAATATTAAAATCATTAGTTATACTTCGCCTTTGTGATTAAATGATACATCCCAGAGAGCCGTAGCAATCATTAAAGATATATCTAATTAATTGTTGCTTTCTTGTGTTGAGCTTTGTCAAAACCACGACCCAAGTTGAAAGTTGTCTAAAGTCTAAGATCAAGATCACGCACCTTTGCTTTCACTAAAGTATCCATGCTCTAAAAAGTTTTAATCTCTATCTCCCATAATTTTAATTGTTGAAAAAGGTACAGCTATGAAAAAGCCAAATGTTGAAAAAAATTCTAAGAGTGGAGAGAAAAGTGAGAGAGAGGAGAAAATGAGCAAGTGTTCTACGGGTCAGAAGAACCCCCCTCTCTAAGAAAAGAAAAAGGCAAAAATAAAGAGAAGAATAATGGACAAGTGTCCGAGGGTGAGTAGGGCCCACTTCTCTAATGATTGAGAGAGTAAAAATGGACAAGTGTCCGAGGGTGAGTAGAACCCACCTCTCCACTAAATAGCCGGGTTACCTCGTTTGAAAAATAAATAAATATAAATGCTGAAAAAAAAGGGGAGATAGAAAGATTTTCAACTAGAAAGAGCAAAGGGTAATAATAATCTTGATTCACATGCACATCTTGATCTATGACTTATGACATCTATCTCCATGGATCCACAGTTGACTTAGCAATAAATACAAGGTAAGTATGCTACATGTTCTTGAGCTCCACATATGATATAATAAATGAACTGTGAGGATATAATATATTTTGAGAGACTTGAGAGTGTCACAAAGGAGTAAGTAGAACTATGTTTTCTTTTCAAAACTTATGCAAAATCTCTCCAAGTGACTTGGTTTAAGAATTTAAGGTGATCTGTTTCTAACCATTTAATGCTCGATATCCCAAAGTGCGGTATGACCATGGAGTATAATTATGATCCATTCTTTGTCTCTACGGTGACATTAAAGTTAGACCATCCTTTTATCGAGGACGAGTAAAAGCCTAAGTGTGGGGGAGTTTGTTGACACTTGTTAACGTATACTTTTAATTGTCAACTAAACATGGAAAAGGACTAAAATATAATTAGATAACCTTATTAGGGGTTTATACTAATGATTTCCATGAGTTTTGGTAAAGTTGTGATTTGCAGGGACTTAACGGAAAAAAACAGCGAGAAATGACGTGGCATACGACCGGCGTAACGTAACGCAATCCAACTCCGAAACAAGTCTAGAAGGCTCCGGATTACACCCGACGTGAACGGAACTCGGCACCAAGAAATACATCATCTAGAAGACTCCAGGAGCCACGACGCACGACGGGACCCGGGATGGGGCCCCACTGGGCCGATCGGCCCAATAATGGGGCCGATCGGCCTGGCTTGGCCGCCAATCCACCTCCGCTTCGGGAACCTTCCTCCACCGCCTCTAAGACGCAATCAAAACCGGTTGTTCCGTGTCGGTTTAATCCGAGGGCGTCGGTAGAAGCACGGGATGGATCAAGATCAAACACCGGATTAGTACCGCATCGCTTCTTTAAGAGAAGAGAGGAGAAGACCCATATATATAGACCCCTAGACCCCACGGCTTCAAGCATCTCATCTCGAGATCAACTCATCATCATATCGGATCGATCGGATCCAGCTCTAGTTGAAGGCATTAGCTCTAGTTCAAGAACCAGAAGTAGAAGATTAGACAAGATGTAGAACTAGAAGCCCTAGATTAGAGTTGAGAGTAGAGCTTCAAGTTGAGAGAATTAGAGCGCGGTTGAGGCGGAGATGAAGGAAGGCCCGGAGTGTCGGTGCCTCCATCTTCTTCTTCCTCCGAGTTGGTGCCATTGGAGCGCAACTCGAGATCTTGTGGATTGTTCAACTTCCATTCGAGTAAGTGATATTGTTTCTATTATTCTTAAGGTTCGTATTTCTTTGATAAGATTACTTTGATTCTTGGTTGCTCTTGAGTTAAAGTTGTTAGATTAATGTAAGCGTGGTGCTTAGATTGACTAGCTCATTACGAATACCTTCTATAGGCCGGGGTGAAACACACCGTTAAGGCTGTTCGTAGTGGTGACAGCACTATTGATTCCTTTGTATGCCTGCTCCCGTTTATAGAAATCGTAGGAGCCCCTGCGTTGTTAGCGTAGATTCCCTTTATTAAGAGTTTCTTCATGACAACCCCTCTTAAGAACAATGTTGCAAATGATTTACTTGAAGTGAGAACAAGACCTTCCTAATGGAACTCCTTACCTCTCTTTTAATCTAGTTATATAGCCACTCTGGATTTAGCTATACACCTTGACATGCTCTCTCACCTTCTCCCTGTGGATTCGATATTTAAAGCCCTATTCCTGGGTGAAGTGCTCACCGGTATCCGTTCGCTTGCGGATTATCCATCATAATATTCCTGTAGGTTAACAAATACCAACACTCACCTTCACTAGGCCTGACATAGCGTATGCAGTTCAGAGGTCTGTCTTCATATGCATGATCCCCGGGAGCCACATCTTGCTGCGATGAAGCGCCTCCTTGTTGACACTTGTTAATGCATACTTTTAATTGTCAATTAAACATGGAAAAGGACTAAAATATAATTAGACAACCTTATTAGGGGTTTATACTAGTGATTTCCATGAGTTTTGGTAAAGTTGTGATTTGCAGGGACTTAACAGAAAAACGACATAATTAAATAACGCAATCCAACTCCGAAACAAGTCTAGAAGGCTCCGGAGTACACCCGACGGAAACGAAACTTGGCACCAAAGAAATCATCATCTAGAAGACTCCGAAGTCACGAGACACGACGGGACCCAAGGTAGGCCAGCCCCGGGCCGATCGGCCCAATAATGGGGCCGATCGGCCCCTCGCGGCCACGCGGCCACTTTTTCGAGCGTTCCTCCACCGCCTCTAAGACGCAATCTAATCCGGTCGTTTGATGTCGGTTTGATCCGAGGGCGTCGGTTAAGCACGAGATGCATGAAGATTAGTACCACATTGCCTGCTGAAGCTGAAGAGACATAAGAAGACCCATATATATAGACCCCTAGGCCTCCCCCTCGATTCATCAATCTCGCTTCAATCTTCAATTCAATCGGATCATCAACGGCGACAAGAGATAGAAGCTCTAGATTAGAATTAGATTGAGAGTTAGTTTTGTAAGTTGAGAGAATTAGAGTGCGGTTGAGGCGGAGTTGAAGGAAGGCCGGGCTGTCGGCGCCTCCATCTTCTTCCTCCTTCGGAGTTGGCGCCTCCATCATCGTCTCCCGAGGCGATGCCATTGAGCACGACTCGAGATCTTGTGGATTGTTCGAATTCCATTTAAGTAAGTGATATTGTCTCTATTGTTCTTAAGGTTCGTATTTCTTTGATAAGATTACTTTAATTCCCATAAGCTCTTGAATTAAAGTTGTTAGATTAATGTAAGCGTGGTGCTTAGATTGACTAGCTTATTACGAATACCTTCTATAGGCCGGGGTGAAACACCAACCGTTAAGGCCGATCGTAGTGGTGACAAAGACTATTGAGTCCTTCGTATGCCCTCCCCGCTTATAGAAATCGTAGGAGACCCTGCGTTGTTAGCGTAGAACCCCTTTATTAAGAGTTTCTTCATGACAACCCCTCTTAAGAATAATGTGCAAATGATTTACTTGAAGTGAGAACAAGACCTTCCTACTAGAACTCCTTATCTTTATTATCTATCTAGTTTTAATAAACCACTCGAGAGATCAGTAGTAAATCTCAAGAACCCTTTCTCTACGTTTTCCACGTGGATTCGATATTTAAAACCCATTACCCCGGGTGAAGTGCTCACCGGTATCCGTGCGCTTGCGGATTATCCATCATAATATTCCTGTAGGGCTTATCAAATACCAACACTCCTCTGCTATGTCCGTGACACCGTTGACTCTAGCCTGGTTCTCTACCGGTCTCCCTCCACAGAGCTCGTCATCTACACTGACAGTGATTGGGCTGGATGTCCGGACACTCACCGCTCTACCTCCGGTTATGTCGTCTTCCCTAGGCGGCAACCTTGTCTCCTAGTCGTCCAAGCGGCAGCCGGTTCTCTCCCGCTCTAGTGCCGAGGCGGAGTACCGAGTTGTCGCTAACGGTGTGGCGGAGGCGTCTTGGCTTCGTCAGCTCTTGGCTGAGCTTCACATCCCACTCACCAAGACCACACTCGTCTCCTTATGACAATGTCGATTAATAGTCTACCTCTCCACCAACCCGGTTCAGCATCAGCGGATGAAGCATGTGGAGATCGACTTGCACTTTTGTTCGTGACTTGGTTGTTATCGGCGTTATGCGGGTTCTCCATGTCCCAACCACCTCCCGGTTTGCCGACATCTTCACCAAGGGTCTTCCATCCTCGACGTTCTCGGAGTTTCGATCCAGCCTCAACGTAGCCAGTGGCTAGTTGTGGCTGCGGGGGGCTGTATGTGTTGTCTTTCTTTGTTGACAAGTCTTGATCTCCACTGCATAGTTTAGACTGGGAGGGGGGTGTTAGTGTATATGAGATACGACCCAATACAGGTCCATGTACATCTATTATATTGCCCACCCTTCTAGGGTTTGGAGGTATACATAGAGTTTATTCCCTCTAACAGGGACCCACTAGAGATAGGGTCTTTGGCTCCTTATTCCACTAAGTTGGGAGTCAATTTGAACCAATATTTTTTACAGGCCAACTTGCAAATAGAATTTTAAGGCATGAATTTGTAATCCTCTACTAGAGATGCTCTTATCACATATTCTGTCCTACAAAAGAAGTCACTTTAGATTTATCCTAAATTAAACTATTGTAAGTTTGGCTAAATTTATAAAAAAGCATAATACCGAATAAATATCATTGTATGTATTATAAAATATATTTCACCTTATACCCAATTGTTATTATAAATGTTTGTACTCGTTTCTACAATTGATTAACTTTAAAAAGTTGAATTAGTACAAATTTTGAGTGGTTTTCTTTTTCTAAGAGAGTAGGTTAGATGACTAATCATGAGAGCAATGTCTTCCTCTGTCTTTTCCAGCACACGGATCACACAGAAACACACACGGGCCAGCAAACTTTGGCTACCCAGAAGCTAGCTGCTGACTACAGCCAAAAGTGGCGCTTAGCTTGCAAAGTTTTGGCAATAATTGACAACAATCCAAATGGGTCAAAATTATTGGGGGATGGAAAATTTTTCGCCAGATTGTTCTAGACAAAAATCAAACAAGCCTCAGAGCTACAGTGCCGTACACCACTGTTTCGCATTTGCGTTGTGGGGGATATACTACAACTGTAACTGGTTCTCTGAATAAGACGTTCCAACAGGATATTGTTTTTGGGGGCGTCTAATTCCTGCGCGCGCAGGATATAGCACTATAGTCTGCCCACAGCAAAACTCGGAAACTCCCCCAAAAACGCGGTTTTTTTCCGGCTATCTAGCGTCCGTCCTTGCTTCCCTGGGCTTTGTGGCCAAAGGCCCAGCGATGAACAGGCCCACAAAAACACACACAGATTTGCCTCTTCTCCACAGAATAACCCTTCAACACACACGCAAGCCAGCAGGGATGCATATGCAACACAGTATGATTCATCACTGTTAGCCAGATCTGTTCTAGAGAGAGCAACTCTACTGTTTAGTACACATGATCTCATAAAAGAAGAAAAGCAATCCAGGTTAGATCTCTTGACTTGGAAATGTCAATTACAAACTAAACAACCCACAACAACTCATACGTTTTATACATCCTCCAGCCTTCCTGAGTATTACCAGATAGCTGCAAATTCATGACCTGGAAGCTGCAATGAAAAAAAGATTTGCACAAGGACATTGCAAGTTCAGCAATAACACAAAGAATCAAATTAGTAATCCAAAAAGACTATTTCATTCCTTTTGCCTAAGAAAATCAGATGATCTGCATAAACAAAATTCAGTCATGTATATATTACGGAGTATGATAAATTCAGTATGCACATGCAAGGATATCAAGTCGATAAAATTTCTCAAAACAAATCTTTTTTTACTGATATGGAGCTTTTGTGTAGCTAGCAATAGTGCATTTCTGTGGTTGCAGCAAAACTATTCTTTTGCTAAATGGATATAGTATGATATATTGGTGCTAACCTACTGCTAAACATCTATGTCTGTTTCTGTGCTACCACAAATGTTAACTGATCTAGTATCTATGTCTTCTTACATCTATGTCTTGTATATGCAAGGATATCAAGTTTGCATCTAGTATCTATGTATTAAACAATGTTAACTGATCTGGCAGTACTAAATCAAGCTCATATAGACAAATTTACACAATTTAATACCAATAGCCACGCAAGTTAACAGTGATCGGGCGGCAACAATATGCTCCTAAATAGACAATTCATGTTTTGATCTGGCAGTACTAAAACAAGCTCATATATACAAATTTACACAATTTAATACCATTAGCCACGCAAGTTAACAATGATCGGGCGGCAATAATGTGCTCCTAAATAGACAATTCACGTTCTGATCTGGCAATACTAAAACAAGCTCATATAGACAAATTACACAATTCAATACCATTAGCCATGCAAGTTAACAGTGATCAGGCGGCAATAATATGCTTCTAAATAGACAATTCATGTTCTGAAATCTGTATATACAAACATCTTAGTATTACCTGCAATCAAACAAATCTTCACCTGACATCTTCAATCAACGATCTGACAGCTGCAATAAAAAAAGTTAATAGCTGGCAATGAAAAAGTTGGATAGAGGGCTAGTTGGCACATTCAGGAGATACAGTTGTATGTATGCTACTGGATATCAAGTTTAGGATATCATACATTCAGATCAGGTCAGGAATACATAAAAATTACCTATTTAGGAGCACATTACTGCCAGCGGATTACTAGTAGCTTGCTTGGCTAATCATATTAAATTGACTAGAGTTGTATATATCAGCTTGTTTAGTAATGGCGGTTTAGTTAACAGACTCAGACTAGTAGAGCATGATCAGGACCAGATCAGAGGTGACATAGTTAAGATCCAGAGTATTAACCTGCATTTGAAACAATGGAATCTAAAGCCTGTAATTTAAGAAAACTCAGTTCAGTTAGATAAATGGATCAATATTTATAGGCTAGGTCTATGAAAAAATAGCAGCAAAAATGCCTTAAGAAATTCAGAAAATTGCTAACTGAAGCATGAAAAATTACTTGGTACTAAAAAGAAGAATTTGTTTTGTACAGATTTACAATACAAGAATAATGCATGGACAGCCAAACTGAGACTACTAACATTTTAATAACTATTTGTCATGTGGTTGTGCATATCCTAACTACTTACAGTACACAAGAAGAAGTCATAGTAATATACGACTATGTACTACCAATGACTTCTTCCATACAAATTAGTGGCAAGTTAGTGGTGACATCCACAACAGCACAGTAGCACACAGTAACACATCAAAT
Source organism: Hyparrhenia diplandra (assembly GCA_015847255.1). Classification (NCBI taxonomy): domain Eukaryota; kingdom Viridiplantae; phylum Streptophyta; class Magnoliopsida; order Poales; family Poaceae; genus Hyparrhenia; species Hyparrhenia diplandra. The sequence goes on along the minus strand of JADLZK010012239.1, from coordinate 725,991 downwards.
GAGCATGGAGGCAACGCCAAGGAGCTGAAGCTTGTCATGGTCAAAAGCGCATTGACAGAAAGGAAGCGATTCACATAGGGCATGGCGGGGTAGAGCGTGTAAGCGACCTCAATGAGCCAGTCGAGGAGGACCCTCCGCATGTAACGTTTGCCGGCACAGCCTCGATGTAATCAGACCTGGACCGCCGCTGCAGCTCCATCTACACCCGCAGCCTGCAAAAATCCAAAGCAACTTAGTGTTTTATTTGATCAAACGAGCCCCAATGCAGATCGTCAAATCTGCGAAAATACGAGCGGTTGAAGTGCTGAGAGTACCTCTAGGAAGCGGAGGTAGGCGTACATCTCGGAGGTGTAGGAGGAGTCGGTGGGCGCCGTCGTGGCAGCAGCGAAGAAGTCGCCGTCAGAGGTGGCACGCCGGCGCCGAGTAGGAAGGCGGAGTTGGACTCGGCAGGGAGGACGCACAGCGCTTGGCCTCGAGCTCAGCGGCGCCTGTTGGCCTGATGTCATCTTCCTTCATTCTCTCGAACATTGAAGATGCCTCCTAATGCCTACCTGAACATATGAAAAAATCCATAGGCTTAGAACTGGATAGAAGGAAACTGAAGCAGTGGGTGAAACAAATCAATGAGAAGGGTTTTAATTGATTTGTTTACAGGTCAGAAGAACCTGACCGGCTTTTCCATATAAGGTAAGCATGTTTGTGTACATCTTTTCATCAATCGGCAGGCCTAGCTCCTGTGCAGCAGCAAACATTTCAATAGCCTTGTCCAGCTTTCCCCCTTTGCCATAAACACTGGATAGAAGATTGAAGCTGATGAGTGATGATGTGGAGCTACCAACAATATATTCAAGAAAAAATCATGCAAATATGTACTTTCAGTCCCCGTTTTCCAGGGGTTCTGAACATTTACCTACCTTATCATTATATTGAATGCCTGCATGGATTGAGAAATGCCAGAGGATACCATGCGATCATATATGCTGACAGCTGAATGCAGTTTACCTGCTTGGAAACTAAAACTGCAGTGGTTAGGTACGATACCCCGCAACCAGAAATTTTGCTTGCATACGATGAATAGTAGAATATATGTTAGCCAGACCTGATTCAAGCATCGACTTAATAGATGTATTGTACAAGATAGTGACGAGTATTACTTCATCTTGGAAACAACCATGTATGATGTTTTCAACCTCTTCAAATTTCCCTGTGAGAAATCATGGCCATTTAAAAGGAACAAGTTATAGAACAGGCATCAGCTGAATAGAACAAGCACAGAAAAAAATTACCATGTTTAGTCAGGTGAGTGACAAGAATGTGGCCTGTAACGTCTGCCTGCACAGTCTCCATGTAGTAATCAGATCTGGACCGCCGCTGCAGCTCCATCTACACCTACAACCCCCAAAAATCCAAAGCAACCTAGTGTTTGATTTGATCAGACGAGCCCCAATGCAAATGCGTCAAATCTGCGAAAATATAAGGGGATGAAGAGCAGAGGGTACCTCTAGAAAGCAGAGGTAGGTGTACATGTCGAAGGCACCGTCGTGGCAGCAACGAAGGAGTCGTTGTCGGAGGTGGCAAGCGGCGCGGAGTAGGAAACGGAGTTGGACTCAGCAGGGAGGAGGACGCACAGCGCTCGGCCTCGAGTTCGGCGGCGCTGCCGGCCTCCAATGCGCCGGGCCTGCCGGGCCTGGAGGTGGTTTTGAGGGCTTCACGGGGAGGATCTGGACGCCAAAGACCCGGGGGAGCCCGACACCTTGTAGAGCGAGACGAATCCTGCGGCGTGACTGCGTGAGCGGCTGGGTACTCTGATCCATCACTTGTCACTGCCGCTGCTGCAGCCCCTCTCTCCCGCACCATTCACTTCGCCCCTCTCTGGATCTGGCATAGAGGGGAGGAGGAGGAGGCCAACCTGGCATGGATCTGCCGTCTCCGCCGTCGGATTTGGCATGGCCACCACGCCCCAACCTAAGGAGCTCGGCTGAATCTTCTGCTTGCTAGATAGAGGAAGGAGGCGGATCGGGAGGAGGTGGGGCACGGGCGCGTGCACGGCATCGGCGCGGGGAGCGTGGTTGGACCTCGCCGGTCGCCGAGGATGAGAGACAGAGCTCGAGAGGTTGATAGGTAGAAGAAGAGACGTCGAAATGAGTCGGGTGGTGGGAGCGGGTGTGGACTAGATAGTGTCCAACGAGTCAAACATGCGCATCGGATAGGCGTCTGTTGGATGGTCGATCGATGGCGGAGGCAGCGTGCAGACTAGAACACAAACGTCTGCACGGACAGAAATAAGACAATACCATTGTTTGTTTTTAGATGTCCAATTCGGATTTAGCACATTCCCATATCCAGGAACTGTCACAAAATCAGTCACACTGTATTTTTAGAGCGCAGATGATTGAACCATGGAAGAGTTTTTTTTTTTCATATTTCAGACATTTCATGATGCTTTTCATAAAACAAACCTAAATAATATCAGCTTAAAACTTTTAATTCAATAGGATGAATTACAAAGCGGCAAAAAAAAAAAAAAAAAAAAAAACTCTTCCATGGTTCAAAAAGTGAATATGTGATGGCAGGACTTGACTCACTTGAGTGCTCACAATGCCGGATCAATATGTTCAACAATCGTCCAATTTTTATTTATTTATTTATTTATTGTGTGCGCCTCCCAATATGCCATCATTTTGTCAGGCGGCTCTCTCCGCGGCTGCGACCCTACGCGGGAACACGAAGACTCGGAGCCCAAGTCTTCTTACGTGTTCATGTGCTCGCACCATCGCCGAGCGTCACCGCACAAGTCTTCTTGCCCATGATTCTTCTTGGAAATTAACCGGCGAGTCACCGCCGAGCGTGGAGCGAGCTGAGGACGCACTGGCTCTGCGAAGGTTAGCAGGAGGCTCGAGGTGAGCTGCAGTGTTCTCTTTGATTGATGGCGCCAGAGATAATGTCTTTCTCCATCTCTATCGTACGCGTTCATGTGCTCACAGCTGAATTCGGTGTGCATTTCGACGTTCTTGATATTACTCTACCTGTTGCTGCACGGCAGGAGCGATGGCCGACCCGGTGGCCAGCGTGGAGAGAATCGTCAAAATCGGGCTCAAGATCAAGGAGGCGGTGGACAAGGTCCGCCAGAACGAGAAGGTGTGCCACGAGATCAGGAAGCGCGTGCTCCGGTTCAGCGACATCCTGTCGCAGCTGAAGCAGACGGGGATGGTGGACAACAACCCGGCGATGAGCGGCGCGCTCGAGGACCTGGAGGAGACGCTCCAGGAGGCCCTCCACCTCGTCAGGGCCTGCAAGGAGAAGCACGTCGTGCGCCGCCTCTTCGCCGCCGGTGACCTGTCCAGGCAGCTGCGCCACGTCAGGGATGACATCTTGGACAAGGTGATGCTGGCCTCTTTCGCCCTCAACGCCCAGGCCACCATCGTGCTGTTAACTTTTCAGACACGTAACTCGGTGGCTGTGCTTCCACAACCAGAGGTAACCTTTTTTTTTCTCTCTCTCTTTTTGGATATGGAAACAGAGTTGCCATTGGCTGTGGATTTTCCATACGAAAATTATTCTTGCCCATATAATGCAAACACATACGGCCTAGTTTTTGTGTTGGCGATAGTCGCCGAGAGATCGATGCATAAGAAAATTGAATTTTAGCTCCAAAATATTTACATACTTTTATACAAGCTTCATTGAGACAAAGTAAGTGAGCTCCTTTGCTATTTCAGAATACAGGACTGGAGGGGATCTCAGAGGCCTGCCATTCAGGGTATCATGCTAATCTGTCTCTTTGTTGTTGAGTTAATATCTAAGATAAGTAAATATTTGCACCTTTTAACACTTGCAAGATAAGTAACTTGTAAATATCAGGCAAACTTGAAAATTAACTTTACAGTCCCTCCGACCCGTCCTAGCCACTTGAACGGGGCCGAGCTAAGGCCGCACATTTATGGTTGCGCTCTTTAGGCCCAGTTCAACTAGCTGGGCTTCAGTTTAAGGCTCAATGTCACTAAACAGGCTTAGGGATTATTTTTCTCTGCCACACAGTGGCCCACAAAAGTTAGGAAAATTAATTCCTTTTTCATTACTTTGTGAAGCATATATTGGTCATTAGCCACGGTTGTGGCATGCCACGCTACTGTGGCATGGTCGCAGTCCTCATGCAATGGTGTCTTAGACAATATTTTACCAACTTGAAACGAGGAATCCTCTTTGTCACAAAAAGAGTGGGTCACTCTTCGCCCAAATAATTAAGGTGTTGATAAACATAGTGGCCAAACAACTTCCCTTACTATTTTCACAACTATTTGTTGGTATAAAATTCATTACCCTCAGCCCTTAAAGACAAGGGTGAAAACAGGACGGCCACGTCGGGTTTGGTATCCAATCTGAATCCATATCCGTTTTATGGGGTTTAAAATCAATCTGTATCTGAGTCCAAATATTTTGTATCCAAACCTTATCTGGATCCAGACACCCCAAATCAGATATTTATGATGTCGGTACCCATTCATATATTTATCCAACACAGCTCACACTATCAATATCCATATTTGAATTCGAGAAAAAGACAACTATCTGTATTCGTCTTCGGATGGATCCATTTTCACCCTTGGCATGCTCTAGAGCATTTCCAAACATATATCAGTTTTGATTAGTTGTTAGTTGGCAAATTTATTAGTTAATCCCCACCCCACTACTACAAGCAAGCACTATAGAGACGGCTGGGAACCATTTTTAGAGACGGGGATTCTGTCCATCTCTAACCAAATGATTGTAAAAATAGAGCATTTCTAGAGACGGTTGTATCGCCTCTGAAATTGACTTCTAGAGGCCGCCGGCGATTTGGGCACTGTACATGCGGCTCCTAATTCCAACAGCCTCTACTTAAAATGTCCTTCGTTGCTGAAAATACATTGTATAGTAGTGCTTGTAATTTTTAAAATTTGGGATATCCCCTATTTTCTTGTGCGTTTTCACTCAAACGAAGAACAATCGTTTTCAATGGATGACAGTGGCAGGTTTCAATTGAATGGGGAGGGAAACAACGAACGAGTAGCAGGAAGTGAGGAATCCTGTGCTACCTCATCAGGAGGTAAGATTGCATCTTCTGCGGCTTTCATTCTTCGATCCTGGCAGTTGGCCAGTGTTATGCCTACGTATGAACGTAATTTGCATTTGTTTCTAGAGGAACAACTTCCTTATGGCAGGGCTTCTCCTGTTTCTGTAGAGAAACGGGTTGGAGAAACTGTCAAATAAAACCTAAACTTTTAACTCGGTGTCATATAAATAAAATGAGTTTTGTCAATGGCACATTCAAGATTGTGAATGGACAGTAGCATATAAGAATTTTCCCCTTTCTTTTTTGTGTCCAGTACAGCACCATTCTATTTGCTATTGTAAATTCTAAGATACAATGGTGTTAAGTTGTGCATGAGGAGAATTTGTCCAACGTGTTATTCATGAAATCATTAACGCGTTGGACAAATTCTCCGCACACAATGCAAGTCCACACTCTTCGGTTTTGCAACAAAAGGGCCACTGGTCTGCCTATCAACCCAACCATTCCGACCTACTTAAATTTTCATATGAATGAGTTTTTAATTTTTGCAACGCCTTTTAGTGTAACTCTTAATTAACACGCCAAAATTTTAACAACATGTTGTATGAAATTCGTCAAAAAAAAAAAAAAACATGTTGTATGAAGGCTAGCCCCTATAAATGGATACATCACCCGACATTGCTCTTTGTGGTTTCATGATGATTGCATAATCTAAATATACTATGTTGCTATTACGACAGATATCAGGCAGTTCAGTTTGTCTGAGTTGAAGGCCGCTACAGATAATTTTTCACGGAGCAACCACATTGGAATGGGTGGCTTTGGTACTATCTATAAGGTATCTTATAATTCAATAAACAATTGCCATCGCTGGGTCGATTTCCTGCAATGAATGCATGTTTCTTTTTAATGGATGAGTGCGTATTAATATATCTAGGAAAAAGTCTAGTTTACTACCCCAATTATTTGGGTTGTTGACTTAACCCTCTAATTAAAGTTTAGTTTGATTTACTACTCACAACACTACTGGACTCGGTGCCTTTGCCGAGTGGGATCATGACTTAGAAAGTGATGACAAAGGCCTCTTTGCCGTGTCCCTTTATCGGTCACTTGGTAAAGGCAAGGTAACCCTAACAGATGTTTGACGGTGATGACCGCCTTTGTCGAGTGTCGAATGGCGTGGCACTCGGCAAAGGCGGCAGCTTTGACGAGTGTTTCATCGACGCGGCAATATAAAGTACATGACATATAAGGTCCAATTAAGCTTACTTGAATTTGCCGAGTATTAATGTTCTATATTTACTTGCATGTATTGGTCCTTTGTTAAATGAATTGTTCTTGCAACTTCTTTCGGGATCTTTTGCCCAAGTACAGTACCGTAGTATGTCACGACGGTCTGGACACGCATCTCGTAGTGCATGTCCTTCACAAGTTTTCAATAGGCTACATGAGCCGCCTGCCTCGCCTTCTTTGCCTTGTTGGAGCATATATCCCGACCAATATCTTAAGAAATCCTGCATATAGGCGTGATGTATCAAGTCATTATTTGAAGAATGTCCAATGAATGCGATCCATTAAGCAATGTAGTGTGACAAAGACTTACCCACAGCTCCTCCTTCACCTGCTCTGCCTTATTGGTGAACGTCCTGTTCTACCGATCATGTGCATCTACCATGGCGGTGTAGTTCTCAAATGCGTAGGCCAGCTTCGTCCCTTCGGCCCACTCAACGAGGCCTGGGAAATGTTGCCTGCACAAAACACCAAAACACCATTGGGGTGGCATCTATGACCACCTTCATCCACAATCCTGAAACTCCGGCCCAAGTCTATACTATAAAAGAGCGAAGGATTTGGTAGACACGTGTCGCGATCTCATCTGTTGGATCTGTCCAGATTTCCATCCGATGGTTATCTAGGCGTGACGAACCTTAGGTTACAGGGTGTTTCTTCCCCTCGGCTTCTTCCAATCTATACAACAAAACTCTCGGTAGGCGTCGCGCGGGACCGCGGCTCCCAAACGGCGCAAGTCATCCCGATAGGGCGCGTACCCCTCCCGCCTCCGCGACGATTCTTCTCTTCCTGCCATCGCTTATCCCTCCGCCGCCGCGACGTGTCTTCTCTCCCTGCCCACTAGCGCCGAGCCCTCACGATCTCTCACGCTATCACGGTGTCTCGCAACTCCGCTCGAAACAAAACTGCTCGGGCTACTCGGCGTATATCCCTCCGCCTCCGCAACGCTGCGGCGGACGCCGGGGAGGACGACACTCCGACAACAACCTCATCCACCACCGCTGTTCTTCTGTTGGCCTCATCGAGATTGGCAGCAGGCTTCACAAAGAAACCGCCGTGCGCCGCAACTCCATGTGCAGTCCTCTCCTCAGTTAACGACATGATGAGCAATGGTGGAGTCAAATCGACAACAGACGCAGCCGTTCGTGGAAGTGCCGGCGGGCTCGCACTTCACCAACTTGAACCTGCCTGCTGCCAGTCAGGGTCGCAACTCGCAAGCGGCACGGCCAACAAATCATGTGCGTGTTTTCTTTACGTGGATTGGCACCACACATGGTAAGCGCGAGCCCTAGAGGTGACACGGACAGAGGGACGGCTGCCGGCGCCACGTGCATGGAATTATGTCACCGGCAGGGATCCTGGAGAGTGGTGGCGATCTCGATGTACCGCGGCAACGTCCAAATGGGGAATCATGAGTCGAGACAGTCGCACTCTCGGATCGGGCAGCGGAGGCGGCCGCGTACAGCCGCCGCATCCCGGCCGGCGACAATAGCGGCCAGCGGCTTCCTGCCCATGCCGGAACGACGAGTCGTATGTGGTGATTTTCACTGGTGATTTTTCCTACTCTTTCGATCCCCATCTGCACCAATCATTCGATCCCCTTATGCATCTCACATCCAGATCCTTCTACATAGCATCGACGATGGTGGCATCGCTGGCCCCACGACATTAGGAGAAGAAGGTGAGAGGAAACAAACGCTGCCTCATATATACACCTATATATCGATCTTGGCCTTGCTCTCAGTATAGCACTTGCATGTTCAGGTTCCCGTCTGGCAGCCGGCACCGCACACGGTGGAGGCTCGCTGCGCACAACACAGACAAAGGCAGAAGTACCGCTTCTCATAATTTATAAGATCTGCAGAAGGGTAAGGATTGTCGTGCGCAGTCCCAAACTGTGGGGATCTATCCAAGGTGAGAATCGTGATTGTCGGATTTGGTTGGTTCTTGGGCTGCTGGTTTTGTTGATTTGTCCCTCAATTGCTTACATGTCTCTGCGGCTTCATTATGAGTAGAACTAAAATTACCTTGAGTAGAATTTTAAATAAATATACTTGGAGCGTCACCTATGGACTGGAAAATAATATATCTTATTGTAGAGGAACACAAACAACGTACCGACGGTTCTATACTTCCATAAGCTCTATATTTTGCATTAGTGTATCTGCAATTTAAGGGAGTGTATATGGCTTTCATTCATTGAGTAGAATTTATAATCAGTGAATGAAAATTCTAAATATTATGGTCTTAAATAGTACAGGCCTTAGAAGATGATATACTTTGCCGTAGAGGAACAGAACCTAAGATCCATATTTTGCTATGATGTATCTGCAATTTTAGGAAGTGTTCAGACTATATTTTTGTTAGGGCAGTATCCGAAAAAAATAATAAGAAAGAAACTTTGATAAAACTCAATCCGAAAAAATAATAAGAAAGACTTTGATAAAACTCCCAGCTAGATTCATTACAGTTTATACTATGCAAGTATTCTATATTCCAATTGAGTTTCTGTAAACAAAAATTGAGTTCTTGTTTGTATTATTCATTATGGTGTATACTGCAATTACATTATTTTTTTTTTTTTTTTTTTTTTAAGAACACCACCACAACTGGACACATTACATGCATCTACTTTACCTTGTGTCAATTTTACATCTCATCAAATTTATTTTAATATTCATGGAACCTGTACTATTTAGGACCCATACTATTTAAAATCTTTTGTGTACTCACCATCAAAGTTTTATTCTATTTTATCTGCTCTGTTTATTTATCTACTCTGATCAGAATTGATATATTTTTGCATGAGCTTTGCCCTACGATTGATTTGTTTAGTTTAGGTTTATTATCACTTTCAGTTCATGTTGCATCTGATATATATATATAGCAAGCTGCCCCTCAAACTTAATTCAATTTTGATTGGGTACATGATACTTGTTTGAAAATCAGACCCTTTATTTGTCTAAATAAACTCTGACAAAAAGGCTTAGAACCTCGCTCTGCCATGCTTATAGTTGTAGTGCCCGCCATAGTGCTTAACATTCTATTATTCCTGGCATCAATTATTCCAACCAGTGCTAACTGCAAAGTTCTTTAAATAAATTTGCATGTTCAATTTCAAGCTTATGCGGTTATAGCTGAGCCTTGTATCTTTCATGTGTCTTTCCCAAGTTGTACTTTTGTTTCGAGCCCACTGGCCATGAATGCACCTGAGTCCAGTGAAGGTTGGACTGATGAATTCCTGGACAATGCCTCCAGGAGTGGACTCGATGTTGTGCTGCTTGATTGGCGCCCATAGAGGTCATCCTCAGGACAGCACTCTCTTTCAACACACAAAAGGTAAGTTGGCTTAGAAATGTCAGTTAGTTGATCTTGACCATTATGTGCTCATGTTCTTTAAGTCCCTTAGATGTTCTTTTTCCTATATTCGCATGATAGTTGTAGTAAATGGGATTTGATTCCATGCATTGCAATTTCATTAAATTATTGAGATCTAGGTGGCAGATGGCTATAAGCTCCCAAGCAAATAAGCTAAGATACATTTTTTTTTTCCATAAACTTCAGTGATTGGATTTGTAATCTTGAGTAAATGTATTTTTATCCTTTGTAAATAAAGAGAATGTAAGTCATGAACTCGGTACTTCTTCTATTAAAGAATTTTTTTTTTTTTTGTGCGTGTCGTGTCGCATTTTCTAGTGATCAAGAAAAATTATCTGTTTGTATTATGATTTTGAACATAACAAATAAGAAAGTAGTGTTTACATGTAAAATTACTTACCTTTTCCCGACGAGTAAAATCACTAGGCGTCTCTCCAGGCGGTATTGGTCGATGCGGGAGTTGTGAGGGACCTTGCAAGTAGACACCTGACACAGAAGAGGAAAAGGACAATTCTGCCACACCAGAAGAAGTGGACCCCCACCTCCTCGTCTCCTCCCTAACTACGTAGGGATGATGGCTTCACGTACAAAAAAAAAAAAAAAATACTTTACCAAGTGCCAAGCGAAGACACTCGCAAATGGGGGCCCTCCTTGTTGAGTGTCAATCTAAAACACTTGGCAAAAAAGTAGCCTTTGCCGAGTGTCGATAACAGATAGTCGACAAAGGCTAACGGTGGTGATTAGGTTTTATGGCGACTGCCATATTTTCTGGCACTCAGCAAAGAATGTCTTTGCCGAGTTTCTTACTATTTGCCGAGAGCTAGGCACTCGGCAAAGAATCTTTTGTCGTGTGTCAAGCCTTTGCGAAAGTGTCGGCGCCCCAGGCACTCAGCAAAGGGAGTCTTTGCCGAGTCGGACACTTCAAAGAAAGAGCCTTTGCCGAGAGTCGAGCCCAAGGCACTCAACAAAGGGTCTTTTGCCTACTCTTTGCTCGGCAAAGAATCGAGCACTCGCAAAAGCTCCTGTTTCTGGTAGTGTAACTATTTAGAATAGTTCAATTTACCCACTAGTGAAATTTGTCTTTTTTTGTTTATGTTCATTTGTGATATAAACGGATTTGGCATAGATATAATAATAGGAATTGGTTGAGAAAGTAATATGATGGCAATTATGTTACACATATGAATATGAAAGTCGAGTCATTTGGAGGGAAAACATCGCCTTTTTTCATGTTACAATGAAGCGATGATTCAGCATGTATATTAGCAAAATTCACCCTTCATTTTCAGTGCACCCTAACTGCGTAGGGCTTATGGCTTCACTTACAAATGTGGCATAGGTAGTCTTGGACAGGGAGATTACATATTCCTGGTTTATTTTGTTACGTGAACCCGTTATGTAACGTGTCTCTATGGTTTTCAGGGTGTATTACATGATGGAAATGTGGTTGCCATTAAGAGACTTCCACAATCCTCAAAGTTTAGTTGGGAGCACATTTATGCTATACTTCGTCTTGTTATGAGTCATCAGCACAAAAATATAGTGAAAATTCTGGGATATGTCACTCATGAAGTCCAATCTTTCTGGGTCATAGAATATATGCCGAAGGGAAGCTTGGACAAGGCTATCCGAGGTAAGTTTCCGTAAAAATATATTAATCATAGCTAAATCTATATTTGCCATCTATCTTTTTATCGTATAACTTTTTAAATAAAAACGATCAATAATAGCAACTCTCTATTTATTTTTGTGCAGAGTCCCGACTTGATTGGTCCTCCCTCTTCCAGATAATTGAGGGATAGCCCAGGGTTTACATTACCTACATGAGCACAATATTGTTCATAGGGATGTGAAACCAAGCAACATCCTCTTGGATTCTGATATGACTCCTAAGATCAATGATTTTGAAACATGTAAACTGTTGGATGACGTCGCTATTGACGACATAGCAGGCACGGTGTAAGTCGACATTCCATAAAGATTTCCATTACTGGAACGAGTACATGACATGCATGAAGCAGCTCCTTTCTTATTCTTATTTTTTTTCATTCATTTTTTTTTTTGAAACGAAGTTATTTCCTCTTTCATGAGTTTTTTTTTTTCCACTTTTAACCAATGCAGGGGATATCTAGACCCAGAATATTTTTATACGAGAGAAAAAATTGTCAACCAAGATCGATGTGTACGCTTTTGGCATCACCCTCATTGAGATTGTCAGCAGTATGTGCAGATACAAACCACCTAGAGAATCCCATTTAGATAGATGGGTCAGTATCTACACGCCACATTCATTCGTGTGTTCGATTGTTATTGTTTCCTTGTGACCTTCCAATGTCGTACAACTAAGCTAGTAATTATTATTTAAAAATAAACTAAGCTAGTGATATATTCTGTAACCCTTTCATTTGATTTGTCAGGCTTGGATCGCTTGGATAGGTGACCTGGAGGAGGAGTTTGATGAGTCATTGTTCATTGATTCTCAGCTAATGGAAATTAAAAGGTGCGTGGTGGTAGGGCTTCTGTGCGCTCAGCAGCATAGGTCAGACCGCCCCACCATGGCACGTGTTCTTCAGATGCTACATGCCGAGAGAGATCTGCCGACCCCAAAGATACCAGGCTACATCCAGTTCTATGGTGGGAACAGCCCTGCTGCCAACAGCCCTGCTGCCTGGTCAGATGAATCCATCACCCCGAGATGACGCCATAATTATGCCCCTTCTCTAGCGTGTGTCGGTGTCTGGCACTGAAAAACCTTCTGTTGTATATCACATCATGCGTCTATAACTCCATACATACAGCGTACTCTGCAGATATCTATCTATGGGTGAGATTGTAAGCAGACACCGCAGTATATTTGTAAACACAGTGAGAGGTTACTTCTGAACTCTGCTGTACAGTCAGTCTACTCCGTATCCTCTGTCCGTGACTAGGGGCCCATTTGGATTGATGCCGCCTAGGCAGCTGCCGGCCCAGGCAAGGATCCACCTGGGAACGCTGTGTGGCTAAGCAAGTTTCGCCGGGGTCGAAAGCAAACGGGCCCTAACATTGTTGACTCACTACTACAAACGCCCACTATGGGGACGGCAGCGATTTTGATTAGGGCGGTTGGTAAGCCTAGGCGCCCCTACAGTGGGCTAAAACCCCGGCTGGAGACCAGCCGCCCCTATTGGGCGACGGCGGTAGGGGCGGCTCGTGTTACGAGCCGCCCCTATTATTAGCGAGGGGCGGCTCGATAACCCGCCCTCTTGTGGATTACCATCGTGGGCGGCTCGTGATAAAACCGCCCCTACAAAGGGTCTCAGAGATAAGGGACCCAGCCACCTTCTTCCACCTCGGGACACTCACTCAAACTCGCAAAAAAAGGTTGGGAGGCCTTGGGCTCCTCCCAAAAATTGCTCTACCAACGGGGGAGGTTTTCAACTCAAATCCTTTGGTGGGAAGCTCCAAAAAGGTAAGAAAATGCTATTTCTACCCTTTAATTCAAGTTATATTGGTTGGTTAGTGATTAATTTGGATTTTGCTTTTCTCTCTTTTTGTGGTGCTTGAACTTTGTATGGAGCAAACTAGAGCTTAAGTTTGGAGATACTAGGGTAGATTAGTGGTAGTGTTGGATTAGACATATTTTTTAGTCTCTCTTACATTATTTTAGTGGACTAATAAAATAGCTAGGGTTCATGTGTTCATGGTTGATGAACATGTGTTTTTTTAAAAATTTCTAGTGCAAATTTGTAACAAGTTTTTCTCTCTCATATGATGACCAAATGCTGTGTTTTTTTCTAAAATTTTCTAAAATGATAATCAATTAGTGTGTGGTATAACTTTTGATATTATTGACTTTGTTAGTTGTTACCATTTATTGTCCTACATGCATTTATATATCCGACTAACTAGTCATTTGATGTATTTTCTTTAATTGTTGTCCTCGAAGGATGGAGTACAGAGTGCACTTGGATGTATGGCACGTTAAGGTGGAAGGCCGATTTTCGTGAAAGAGCTGGATAAATTTATTGAAGCCGGCCGAGAATCATGCGAAGACATTGACACATGATTCAATAATATGTCCGCGTCGCGATTGCAAGAACGAGATAGCATGGAGAGATGTGGAGAGCATCGATCACATTTGATTACACGAGGATTTGTTCAGGTTACACAATCTGGATTCATCATGGTGAAAATGTTGTTGATGACGCCGACTTGATGATCTAGAGATGACCCCAAAACCCTAGAGCGCTTGTCCCAAAGATTCGAAGAGCTTGAACCACAAAGGAACCCCGAGCCCGACAATGAACTACGAGGTGGTGATGGTTGGTATGGTATGGGCACAGATGCCGTTGATAATGATGACGGAGCACGTGTCGGGGATGGTAGGGACAAAGGTGGTGTTGAAAATGATGCCGGAGCACGGTCGGGATGAAGATGACGGTGATTATTTGGAGGAAATGCTTAATGCCCTTGGACCGTAAATATTATGGAAGAGCGTGAAAGGTCTAGAAAACCTAGAGAGGGTGAGAGCAAAGATCGAAGGAAACCGTGTATGGTGTTGACAAGGGTTGTCCAACACACCGACACCGCTACGTTTTGTGCTTGAGCTACTCATCTTGAAGGCTAAGTACGGCCGGACGGATTGTAGTTTCAATGATCCATTGCATCTCCCCGTCATGGTTGCTCCCACGCCCAAACTCGATTACCGCCAATACCTACCAAGCGAAAAAAGGTTATAAGTCCATTAACAATGAGTGTTGAAAAGATCCATGCATGCCCGAACCATTGTATCCTTTTTGTGGTGACACGTTTAAGGATCTAGATAAATGTCCTAGGTGCGGGGCGGTCGGTACAAGAACAACAATGCATAACGGGGACGAAGCCTCCAAAGGGAACCAGAGGAAGAAGGGTGGGGAAAAGCCGGGTACAAGATTCACATCTCCAAAAAGAACACTCCATTAGGCATTGATCCGGCGTAGAAGGATTCCCGCCTTGGTAATGTAGTACCCGCCAAAGGACCAATCCGTTTGAGGCGAATCTTCCCGAACCCCAAAGAAGCCGCACTCATGACGTGGTGGCAAGAGGAGTGCAACATAGATGATGATAAGATTGCACACCCGGTCGATGGTACTCAGTGGCAAAACTTTGATGAGAAGCACAAGGACTTTGCAGAAGACCCAAGGAATGTACGGTTTGGATTGAGCACCGATGGAGTGAATCCCATCAATGAGAGGATGAGTGACCACGCAGGCCGCTGATCTTGACAATGTACAACATCCCAACGCACCTGCACGGCTACCGAAAAGTACCTTTTCCTTCATCGTTCTCATTTCGGTCCGAAACAACCCGATCATTGACATTGACGTGTTTATCGAGCCCGTGTTGCAAGAATTTGAGAATCTATGGACGAAAGGGGTGTTGATGTATGATGCGTTTCGAAAGGAGGAGTTCTTATGTCGAGCCATAACCTTTGTTTCTATCAATGACTATCCCGCGTTGTTTGCTTTGTCTGGACAGATCAAAGGGAAGACTAGATGCGTAGTCTGCTTGGATGGTACTATATGGGTGTATCTAAATGCATCCAAAAAGGTAGTTTACTTAGGGAATCGACGCCACTTGAAGACAACTCACAAGTATCGAGGCAAGATGTACAAACAATGGTTCGACAACACTCTAGAGACTGAACCCCCTCCAGAGAGACGTCGTAATGGACAATATGTGTTTGAAATGGTGAAAAACTTACACATCGTCTATGGAAAGAAGAATCTAGATGGGACAATAAGAGATAGAAGTACACCTCCTATCGGCGGCGTACCTTTCAAGAAACAATCGATCTTTTTTCAAGATCCGGAATATTGGCCGAGTTCGAAGTTCCCCATGCAATTGATGCTATGCACTTGAAGAAGAATGTCTTTGAGAGTACCATGGGTCTCTTGATGGACACGGCCAAGTCAAAGGATGGTCTGAATTCACGGAAAGACATGGTGCAGCTAAAGGTGAAGCCCGAGCTTCACCCTGTACTTGAGGATAATGGAAAATACAGTCTGCCCGCGGCTAGCTTCAACTTGACCCCAGAAGAGAGGAGGGCTATATGCACTTACCTAAAGGCGGTCAAAGTTCTGACTGGGTTTTCAGCGAACGTCAAGAAGCTAGTGTCCATGAATAACCTGTCAATAACACACTGCAAGGCTCACGATTGTCATGTAATGCTGACAGTGTTCCTACCTATTGTAATCAGGGTTATAAAGCCAGAATTCTTGAAAATGGCCATCACCCGCATGTGCTACTTCCTTTCGAAGATATCCCAGAAGTCGATTGACAGGAAAGAGCTTGCTAAACTACATGATTTCGCGGTGGAGACCCAAAACCAGCTAGAGATATGTATGCCTGCCTCCCCGCTTATTTTGATATAATGCCACGGCTCATGCTTCACATGGTTCATCAGATAGAGGCACTGGGCCCTTGCTACTTGCATGAAATGTGGTGCATCGAGCGATTCATGTCGGTTCTAACCCGATTTGTGCATAATCGAGCATACCCAGAGGGCTCCATGATAGAGGGTTACAATACTAAAGAAGTCATCGAGTGCTGTTAAGAGTATCTAAAAGTACAGAGAGGGATTGGTAAACGCAATTCACGTCACAAGGGTAGGTCGGCTGGGAAAGGCACCAACGGGAGAAAAGTGTTCGTTGACCTAGACTACAAACAAGTGAGTCAGCGCATTCTTTGTGTTAAAGAGTTCAGCGCTTATGCGACCGTACGTTGATGAACACTTGGCTATAATTATGGAGGAGAGGGATGGCCGCTCGGATGAGTGGGTCACGAAACAACACAAGCAACAATTAACTTCATGGTTGAGGGACCAAAACATACCGAATGGGAAAACCATTGATGAAATTACCATGTACAGGTTATCATTAGGGCCATCGAGACAAGTCAGAACGTGGCAAGCTTACGACATCAATGGGTACACATACTATACATATCGCGAAGGATAGTAAATGTGTGAACCAAAACAAATGGGCTCGAATAGAAGCCATCAACAATAAGGGACGAAGGCTCACTTACTTTGGCATCATTGAAGAAATATTGGAACTTGACTATGGAATGGGCATGCAGGTGGCCGTGTTCCGATGCCACTGGATGAAAGAACACCAACCGAACGAGATCGGGTTGACAACCGCTGACCTCAAAGAATGTAGGCTACCGAGATGACCCCTCGGGTCGCCGCTTCCGATGTCGCACAAGTTTTCTATTTACCTGACCCGATCAATCACGACCAACCAAAGAAGAAGACAAAGCATGTGGTTGTCCCTAGAAAACAGCGCATTATCGGAGTTGATGGCGTGGGCGATGTTGATGAGTACAATAGTTATCTTTGAAATACAGCTATTCAAAGACTTTTCGTAGAAGATCGGTGTTGTTGAAAAAACCTACCCAAAGATATATTGCCATGGGAGCGAAAAGGTGTCAAGGGGAAAGTCGTCACGGTGAGCTAAATAGTTGTTGAACGTGTGTGTCTGTAAAAACTTTATTCATGTAAGAGTGAGACTACCTTTATGTATGTGTGAGACTACATTTATGCATGTATGTGTCCAAATTGAAGAATGTTTATCAAAACTTTGTTAAATGCAAAAATGTCCTACATATGAATTGTAGATCTTGACGAGGTGAGTAGAGTTGGTATTCATGACTTTTCATTTACAAACCATCTAGGGTTCCAAAAACCGAAAATTCTCTCGAATTTTTTGAAATTCAAAATTTGAGCGTTTCAAAATCTGTTGAATCCATAAATGTCCTATACATAGAGTGTAGATCTTGACAAGATAAACAAAAGTGGTATTCGTGACTTTTCAAAATGAGGCCATATAGGGCTCCAAAAAGTAGTCGCTAGGTGTCTTCATTTTCAAATTCAAAAATTTGACTTGGTCAAACTTGGTCAAACGAAGCACAATTTGACCTTGGATGAAAAAAATGTCGTGAATATAAATCATAGATCTTGATGAGGTGATGACAGTTGGTATTCATGACTTTTGAATTTTAAACCATTTAGGGCTCCAAAAACTGAAAAGGCCACTCAAAATTTTTGAAATTCAAAATTTGAGCATTTCAAAATCTGTTGAATCCAAAAATGTCCTATACATAGAGTGTAGATCTTGAGAAGATAAACAAAAAAGTGGTATTCGTGACTTTTCAAAATGAGGCCATCTAGGGCTCCAAAAAGTAGTCGCGTGAGGTGTCTTCATTTTTGAATTCAAAAATTTGACTTGGTCAAACGAAGTCCTAAATGACCTTAAATGAAAAACTTTTGAATACGAAGGTGTTAGAGCTCATCAAGGTCTACAATAGTTATATGGGTCATTTTTGATTTTGAGAAAGTGTTAGTAAACACTTGTCACAAAATCATGGATCTCACATATAGTTTATGAAACCGTTAGAGAGATGTGTCCAAATTGTGAAGAATGTTTATCAAAACTTTGTCAAATGCAAAAATGTTCTACATATGAATTGTAGATCTTGACGAGGTGAGTAGAGTTGGTATTCATTACTTTTCATTTACAAACCATCTAGGGTTCTAAAACCGAAAATTCTCTAATTTTTTTTGAAATTCAAAATTTGAGCGTTTCAAAATCTGTCGAATCCAAAAATGTCCTATACATAGAGTGTAGATCTTGAAAAAGATAAACAAAAGTGGTATTCATGACTTTTCAAAATGAGGCCATCTAGGGCTCCAAAAAGTAGTCACGAGGTGTCTTTATTTTTGAATTCAAAAAAATTGACTTGGTCAAACTTGGTCAAACGAAGCACAATTTGACCTTGGATGAAAAAAATATCGTGAATATAAATCGTAGATATTGATGAGGTGATGACAGTTGGTATTCATGACTTTTGAATTTTAAACCATTTATGGCAATTTAAAAACTGAAAAGACCATCAAAAATTTTTTGAAATTCAAAATTTGAGCGTTTCAAAA
The DNA here is from genome assembly GCA_015847255.1 of Hyparrhenia diplandra. Lineage (NCBI taxonomy): Eukaryota > Viridiplantae > Streptophyta > Magnoliopsida > Poales > Poaceae > Hyparrhenia > Hyparrhenia diplandra. The sequence continues at coordinate 707,314 of JADLZK010012239.1, read as the reverse complement.
TCTATTGAATCCAAAAATGTCCTATACATAGAGTGTAGATCTTGAGAAGATAAACAAAAGTGGTATTCGTGACTTTTCAAAATGAGGCCATCTCGGGCTCCAAAAAGTAGTCTCTAGGTGTCTTCATCTTCAAATTCAAAAATTTGACTTGGTCAAACTTGGTCAAATGAAGCCATAAATGAGCTTAAATGAAAAACTTTTGAATACGAAGGTGTTAGAGCTCATCAAGGTCTACAATAGTTATATGGGTCATTTTTATTTTGAGAATGTGCATTGTAAAAAAAAGTTATCAAATGAGCTTTTTATTTTTAGAATTTTGAAAACTAATTAAAAACATAGTAGGGGCGGCCGTATCGTAAACCGCCCTACTAGTGAGCACCGTAAGTGCGGCTGAATCAGAGCCACCCCTACTAAGTTCCTTTGGTATATATGTGCGGAGGCACGGGGAGCGAAATTTTAGGCCCAGCCCAGTTAAAGCCCATTCTCTCCGCGACGCCGCCGGGCCAAGCCAAAATTTCTCTCCCGTGACACCACCGCCGCCGCCACCCGCCTCCTCCTCCCTCCTCCCTCCTCTCTCCCTCCCCCCGCATGGCCGCCACCGTCCACCCCTCGCGGATAGGGTTTTTGAGCCACCGCCGCGCCCGCCCTCTCCTCCCCTCCCTCCCTCCTCCCTCCTCCCTCCTCTCTCTCTCTCCTCCTCCTCCCGCGCCCCCGCTGCCACTGTCCACCCCGGGCGGCTAGGGAATCGCCTCTGGATCTCCGCTAGCCCTACTGTCTTCAACTCGGCCCAGGTCTTCGGTGACCCAAGGCGCTCTCCCGACCTCGACCTACGGTGGCGCGCGCCCCATCTCCGACCTCGACCCGGCTGTCGCGCGCCCTCTCCGACCTCGACCTCCGGCGGCCGGCGGCCCCATCTCCAACCTCGCGGGGGGGCTTGGCGCCCTCGGTTGGCACGCCCCGCTCTCGACCTCGATGTCGGCCACTTAGGGTTTGGCTCGCCCGAGCCACCGCCGCCGGGACAATGACGGTGCCCGGCGGCGCCATTCCTACACTACACCGGTGAGCTGTCTAAAGCCCCAAACCCCAATTTTTGTTTGCTGCTGAGCTGAATGGTTTGCCATTGTTCCCGAATGCACTAGCACATGTTGTCGGTTTTCCTGAATACTTAGCTCAATGGTTAGCCTAGCTGTTCTCGAATGTTCCACTCGCCTTGCATGTTCCTAAATGTTGAGAATTCTAGCACATGTTTTGAATGTTTAGTCGCTTGCCCTGTTCTATGTAGATACAATGCCCCATGGCCAAGCTCGATCAAACCCGATACATATGCTTAACAAAAAGTGACAAAAAACTAGAAATTGATTTACTGTGGTTTGGGTATGACTTGTATTGATACATATGCTAATGGTCACTACTTGTTTGATAATGAATATAAGCTAAAGTAGTCTCGTGGCTAAAAGTCTGCCTTTTGAAACTATTTTCTTGCTACCTATGTTACATTTTATTAGGGACTGAACCACATGCATGGCGTAGCTATGATTGCTCACTACTATTCCACATTTGGCACTGTAATTTCAAAATGCAAATTGTGTACTTGCTAGCTGATTAGTCATGTAGCTCACTGTTATATGGTCATTGCCTAATATATGCTCACTGTTATATGCTTACTTGAACCTAAACTAACTCTCTCGATTTCCTCTCCTATAATGTGCTCACTATTTTTAGACTTGCTCCCTCTTTTTTATTTGTCCTCCTCCACTCCCTTCTCCGTTTGTCGATGATAAAATTGTCTAACTCCAATAATTATCTGGAACATTACATGATGATGCCTCGTATGCTCCAAGTTCAGGATCAAATGATGAATGACATGTTTCGAGGCTGTTTTTTGATATATGGTTGTTTTCTCCTCTCTAAGTTTGGGAAGTTAGCTATTGTTTTTTGGCCGATGATGAAATTGTCTATTTACGTAAACTATCTAAAATATGAGCTGATGATCATGATCTTGTGAGGAACTTAGCATCAATACTAGCTGCCCCTACTATCTTTTTTATATATGCTCACTTTGTATTTGTATATTCTCATTGTGTTTATGCTGCCTTTATGCTCCAAGTTCTTGATCAAATGATGATCGACATGTTTTTGAGGCCTCTATGACTACTACTACTATCACTAGTGAGCATATGTAAAAATAGTGAGCATATATATGTTTTTGCCTCGCCAGCTCTCCTCTCCTCTCCTCCCTCTTTGGCCCATGATGAAAATGTCCAACTCTACAATATGAAGAACTGATGATCAAGAACTTGTGAGGAACTGGCCATCATTGCTAGCTGCCCCTACATTACCTTCATTACCTTATCGGTTCTGATGCCTTGATGCACCAAGTTCATGATCAAATGATGATTGACATGTTTCTGAGGCCTCTCCTACTTCTACTACTTTTTTCGCTTGATGATACTTGCTTTTTATTATTCTAATTGATGCCTCCATGATACAAGTACCCTTAGTGAGTCAAAAGGGTATAGGGAGACCTTCTAGCGTATCTAACACTAAATCCTTTTCTTCTATTAGACTAAATCAGAAAATGTCCCCGACAAGAGACAAGTCAGACTCAAGCCACGAGCACGGAAAACCTTAGAAGATGGAGAACCACATGTCATGAGTCGAGGAGTTCAACGCAGAGGTAGATAAGGATGTAGAAGCGATGCATAATCTAGACCCATTCGAGGAGGAAGAAAAGGGAAGAGAAGGAGATGATGATGACTCTGATGACGACTCTGATGACGATGATGGCGATGATGATGGTGACGAGGGATATGTAAGTCCCGAGGATCCTTTTCCACCACGTGAACCCGTGCATAGGCCAGCTCAGGGACGACCTAGACAAGGACTTTAACCCAGATGACAAGGTAGAGATAAAGCCTTAGTAATCAATTTTTGCTAATGCTTTATCATGTTACAACCATTAACACTCACGGCCTCCCAGTGGTACATAGGTCCTGCGCTGAATCTCCTCCAAAAAGACGACATCGGGCGTCCATGACGCTTCGATGGAGAAGACGAAGACAGAGGGAACAAAGAGCAGGCAGGCGGCCACAGTTGAACAATACCGCCTCTTCTCCAGAACCCCAAAGCCACGCGACCGGGACCTCGGCACCTCGAAGAGGAAATGGGGGATAAGAAAACCCAACCAAGATCCCGATAAGGACATGGTCTATGTGATAACAGAGGTCGGTCCGCAAGGGGACATTCGTGAGCCACTAAGATGAGAGCAAAACTCCGTAAATGCAATGGGCGCCCTTATAAGAGATGAGTTGAACCCAGGCTGTCCCGGCATGGCCACAAATACTGGAGGAGACAAAGAGGGGCCTATGGAAGAAGCCGCTAGTCAATTTCGTGTTTCACCGGTACCGAGGGAGGCCGTGAAACGCCAAGCCTTTAGGACAATGGGGGGGAGTCATTCGTGACGTTGGAGGAGTGAGCTCAACACCAAATATATCCAAACGGGCAGAACTCCGCTTTCACAAGTATGGAAAAAAATAACACAGAGTCAATGGGAGGAGCTTGTGGCTCAAAAGACTTCACCGTAAGCAATGGCCCTCGGTCTTCGTAATAGCGAGCTAGCGAAGAGGAACATACACCCTACTCATTTAGGTTCCGGTGGCTACTTTGCGGCGTAACCGTCTTTTCGAAGAGGGATGAAGAGGCACAAGCACTGGGATTCCGGTGCAGAATTTGAGGGTACGCTAAAGGAATTGGATACATGTGAGGAGTAAATCGGATCGTCCGGTTCTTCCCTTAAGTTTGATAAACCGTAAAACCGGAGAGGTAGTATCAAAGATATTCAAATACGGTGAAGAAAAGGGGAAGGGCTCATTCGCACCTTCCGGAGAGAGGGACGAGCTTAGCCTAGCCTTGGGAAGCGTCGAGCACCCAGGCCGCACTAGGGGTTTAGGGAAAAGAATGGCCTGGAAACATGTCTTCGAAGAGGATAGGCATATGTACAAGAAACATGGTAGAGACCGAGAGGCGGATCTTGAAAGCACAATGAAGGCTATGGTAGCGAAGGTGCTCGAGGAGAAAGGGGTCGTCTATGGACCCGCCGGGGTCAACTTGCAAGAGTCAAAGAATGAATGACTAGCGCTTCTATTAAAACCATTCTATCTTGTAATGACCCAAGAGTTAGAAAATATTATAAGCCCCACATGATTTGAGTAAAAGGAGGGTGCAAAAAATACCAACTTATTTAAACAAAGGAGGAACACTTAGTTATAAACATGATGCTTTTTGAAATATATCGGTTTTGAAGCAACTCCTGATCAACAACCAAACACTTAAGCTATTTGCTCGGGACAAGCAAAGGTTAAGCTTGGGGGATTTGTTGGCGGTCATTACCGAGTAATTAATACCGCCAATTTATATCCAATTCATGAGAAACGGGCAAACTTATGTCACATAAACCTTTACTACTCACCTAGTTCCACTTGTATTCGAAGAAAATATGTTTTGCAGGCACAAACGTGGAAACAGGTGAAAGTACACCAAATAAAGCTAGAAAGCGCACATTAGAACTACGCTTTGGACAAGGGGGGAGCACCACCGGGCCAAATCCGATGCAAACCATGCCAAAGCACCCCCAAGGACGCAACCTACAATGGGCCACAAGCCCACCGCCCGCTGAAGCGGCACCAGGCGGCCAAACCTGGGCGACGCCCGCGGCGCGGGCGCCCGCCGCCGGCCCGCTCCGCTTCCGCCGCGCCTTGTCTCGTGAGAGCGTCCCGAAATAGCGTAGGCGGTTGCATGCGGTGCTTTTCGATGGCGCCAAGGATTCCCGCCAAACTTCACGAAACCTCCCATGAATAAGGAGAGCCCTCCATTCTCCTTCCTCTTTCCCTATATAAAGAAGGGCACCCCTCTCTTTACAACACACAACACACAAGAGCTTGTCTCTCTTCACTTTCTCTTCTTCCTTTTATTAGTTAGAGTGAGGCACAATGTAAAAGATCAAGATCTTCTTGAGGTACTTGGTATGATCAATATAGTTTTAGTTATGTTGATCAATACTTTGCTCTCCGCCTTATTCTTGTACTTATTATCAATAGCTAAATAGAGCACAGCCATGCGATATGATCTTAACATATGAACTAGTATATAGTTTGCATGTCATGATCTTGTCAAATAGAACTTTATGTGTAAACGTATTATACATACATGATTAGATCATAATGAGTTCTCCCTTGAGTTAATTCTTGGTTGCTTGTCGGTTTGCGGGTTCGTCGTCCGTCCTTATGGCGGATGCTCTGGTAGAGGGCCTCGCACAGCGGGTAACCCTGATCAACGCTAGAGTAGTAGTCATAGCGTAAACGTGGTGTTTATGCTAGAGGTCGTCTTCGCTTGCCTCGAACTCGCACAGTTGAGGTGGTAGGCGGCGGTGGTGACAGCCCCGTCCCATTGCCCTGTAATCCCCCACGCCGTTGTTCGGGCGAGAGCTATTGGTCGGCATCACTTGGCGTACCAAGTGTTATCCGGTGCCCGGCAAACCAATAGTAATTGAGGTTAGCTCGAAGTTAGAATCTCTCGACGGTATAAGGCATGCATGTATATCTCGCTATCTTAATAAAGCTATATAGGATATCCTTCTCCTAGCATGTTTTCTTTTTATCCTTTGAGATTGATTCGAGTGTGTGTGTCAAGTTATCATACCATTTGATTTATCCCTATTATGGATTGTGGTCTATTGCATAGTTGTGTTATCTTGTCCATGTTCATATTAGAGACTTTTACACCATGCCTTCCCCGTGGAAATACGATACCTCAATACTTCGGTGAAAGCTACAGCGCATTTCCGCGCGCTTGCGGAACTCTTTCTGCTTTATGCGTAAGAAACGCCAACAAGCTTTCGGCGCCGTTGCCGGGAAGGCATTGGTTAAAGGAATGATCTACTAGAACATGTTCATGATGATATGCATGTATAGTGACCGTTGTTCATAATAGGTTTATCTAAAAAAAAATCTCATGAATAAATGCAAGGCCATGTTTTCAAGTTACTATGCACCTTCGGGTATTCTTGTCACTAACCATTTCAGGTGAAGGATAAGAAGAACAAAGGGGCATGTGATGCTCGAAAACATGGGGCTTACATCAACAAGAAAATTTGATGCTCTTGGGCGGAGGAACACACTCAAAAAGAGACGTCGACCTAGCACACTTGAGTTTTGCACAAAAGTCCAAAGTGGGGAGGGAGAAGGGTGATTGTACCAAGTTCCACGCACAAAGGGGATCATTCAAAAAAAAAAAAAAGGAATGAAAGATGATGTTAGCCTCCCCTTGCTATAAAAAAAAAAAAAAAAAGAAAAGAAGGAAAGGAGGAGCCACCTCCTTTACACCTTTGCTACCATTAAGGCCCAAGGTCCATATACACTACCCGTGTATGACCTAAGCCTTTGTGGACCGCCTCGAGATGGATCAACAGTGACCACCACGTAAGTCTCAACGTCCCCTCACTATCATCTCGCGACCGGTACATACACACCTCAGGTATGCAAAGGTAATATTTCACCAACTATTTTTACTCATACTTATCTTTATATTAAAGAAATCATGTTTCCATTGTTTATGAAATATGGTCCGGGTTTGGGTGTGTTTACATAGGCCCATGTGATGCATCCATAGGTCTTTTTAAATCAAGCATGGTGCTTGGGTTAAAATGACCTTCTTTAATCAAATTTTGACATGGCGTTGAAGTTTGATTAATGAACTCAGTGGCTGACTTCATAAACAATAGAGTTATTTTATGAAGGAGATAAAACAAGGCTAGACTTACCTTACATATTTATCTTAGCCTTGTTTGAGTATGAAAAGTTGGTGAAGTTGTCCTCCCTTGAAAAAAAAAACCAAGCTTGCTCAATTGCTCCCTCCCCCGCATACGCTTTGAAACCGAGGAAATCACGGGATGGTAAGTCCACTCGTGAATCTACCATACACTAACCATGCATGTAAGGCCAAGAAAGCACGGGGTACAACCCCGATCCATCGAAGTTTGAGCTAGCTTGGGGAGGACCATAACAAGGTAATGTGAAACCTACACTTTCATGTTTGTTCATTACCTTGCAAAAAAAAGTCATCTTGTTCACCATTCAAAGTCTTCTTTTCCATTGGATGAATCTTGATTACTACTTCAAACCTCCTAAATCTATGTTGGCATGTTTTTGTTTGGAAGTTTTGATCATGAATATGATGATCATACTCTCATAGGCTTGCTAAATTAAGCATGGTGCTTAGGTTAGCTAAGTCTACCTTAATCAAATTAGACATGGAGTCGAGTTTGATTATTGAACTAAAAAGTCGCTAGTATAGATTTTGGTTGATCATATGGACTAATCCATGCGGGAGTTTGTCAAATTCATAAGGGTAAGTCCTTGAGATGACAATGGAGATGAAATCTTGTTTAGTCAACCAAAAAAAAAAAAAATTAATAGTAACAAAAAAATAAACCTTTCAACCCAAGTATCCTTGTCCCGTTATTTTGATGACATCCAAAGACAAGCTTGGGGGAGTCTCCTAGCGCTCAAGAGAGGCCACAATCCACAAACCTAACTATGGCGTGCGCCAACTAGCTGCATTCTCCTCGCTGGAAGGTAAGTCGGTAATAATTTTTATGATTCTTTTTATTTAAATTAAAATTCTTTTCTTACATTTAGTTATCCTTCACCATTTTACTTTATTTTATCATTATAGTGAACTATATATATTTAAGAAAAAAAAAAAACCTATATGTACCATCTATATAAAACTATCTTTGAAAAAAAATGAAAGAAATACCTTAACTAATAAAATAAACTCTTGTTTTTATTACTGAAGAAATTATCTAAATAAAAAAAAATATAAAAGCAAATAAAAACTTGGGAAAATCGAAAAAATCGAGCAAAATATCCAAAACCAATCAAGGCCCCAATCTCCTACGATCGAAGCTTGACCATTGGCATGAGCCCCGCCAAAGCCGGGCGGCATTGGACCCGATGCATGGTCCGAACGGACCCCGCCCGACCAAGCACCACTAAGGCGGCCGCTCGCTATTTTCCACCGCTATCACCACATCCAATGTGCTCGCCTCGCGTATCGTGGGGGCAACGCACAATCAAAAACGCAATGTGGCCGGGAGAGCACTCCACTCTTTTCATTTTCACTCTCCGCTCGCCGCCGCTCTAATTTTTGCACTCTTCAAGCTTCTCCAAATTCTAGTGCAAGAAACCTTTGCCGAATTTCGCCACAACCCATCCACAAGCAAAGCTCGCAGTTTCACTCACTAACACAACCCTCGCCGAGTTTGTTCTCTTTTTGTCTTGTTTTGCAACATTGGCAGGAGCCGCACGCACAATCAATCCGACTCGAGGAGATGCCATCATACTACAAAGGACCCTGGATAGAGCCTTCGGAGAGAACGAAGGGTACAACCCCGATGCAGGAGGACACGAGCTAGCTTGGGGGGGGACTCCAAGAGGGTAAGTATGCATTTTACCAAATTTCCCGATTCATTTATTTCCCTTTATTAAAATATATATATATATAATAATAATAATAAAAATAAAAAAAAAAAATAGAATATATTAAAAATATATATATATAATGAAATGAAAGCTCATAAAAACAACAAAAAGAATAATAATAATATTTATTCCACTCTTATATGTGATATAGGAATGCTTATGTTTTCTCTAAAAGTTGAAATGATGAATAGTTGCTCTATTTATAGTTCAACTTATTGCCTAGTTTATAACTTCGAATTCCCCTATGTTTAGATTTGTTGGATAATTTTGCCTCACCATAGAAACTTAATGATTTGTGGGAATGCAAATATATGATCCTTCACTAAGTTATTGTCCGATATGATATGGTGCAAGTAGAATCGCTATGATTACGTTCTAAGAGAAACTTAACATCCGGAGAACAATTTTCAAAAAAAAATCGCTTGATCAAACCACTAAAATTGTGATAACTTATGTCGAAACCCTTGTCATACACCTATGATCAATGATGCTAGGATAGGGTATGGGCTATGCAAAAAAAAAAAATGGACGTGTGTCCGCAAATAAATAAAAAAATGGGTACTCGATGCCCGCCTAAAAAAAAGAAATAAAGAGAAGAATAATGGACAAGTGTCCGAGGGGCGAGAAGAGCCCACTTCTCCAAAAACAAAAAGAGGAAAAGCTAGCCCATACCTTCTCAAAGGCAAAAGATCTAACTTATGCATCTTGATCAAAGGTTGCGACTTGTTCCTTCATATGGTTTACTTCTTGAGATGACTTGAGGAATAATAAAAATATGACAAAAAAATCTCCGGATGATTAGTTGATCAAAGAATGAATGACTAGCACTTCTATTAAAAACCATTCTATCTTGCAATGACCCAAGAGTTGGAAAAATATTATAAGCCCCACATGATTTGAGTAAAAAGGAGGGTGCAAAAAAATACCAACTTATTTAAACAAAGGAGGAACACTTAGTTATAAACATGATGCTTTTGAAATATATCGGTTTTGAAGCAACTCCCCGATCAACAACCAAACACTTAAGCTATTTGCTCGGACGAGCAAAGGTTAAGCTTTGGGGATTTGTTGGCGGTCATTATCGAGTAATTAATACCGCCAATTTATATCCAATTCATGAGAAACGGGCAAACTTATGTCACATAAACCTTTACTACTCACCTAGTTCCACTTGTATTCAAGAAAATATGTTTTACAGTGCACAAACGTGAAACAGGTGAAAGTACATTAAATAAAGCTAGAAAGCGCACATTAGAACTACACTTTGGACAAGGGGAGCACCACCACGCCAAATCCGATGCAAACCGTGCCAAAGCACCCCCAAGGACGCAACCTACAATGGGCCACAAGCCCACCTGCGCTTAGGCGCGGCACCAGCGGGCCAAACCCCGGCCGCCGCCGCGGCAGCGGGCGCCCGCCGCCCGGCCTCTCCGTTCCGCCCGCGCCTTGTCTCGCGGAGCTGTCCCGAATAGCGGGAGGTGGTTGCATGCGGTGCTTTTGGGATGGCGCCAAGGATTCCCGCCAAACTTCACGAAAACCTCCCATGAATAAGGAGAGCCCTCCATTCTCCTTCCTCTTTCCCTATATAAAGAAGGGCACCCCTCTCTTTACAACACACAACACACAAGAGCTTGTCTCTCTTCACTTTCTCTTCTTCCTTTTATTAGTTAGGAGTGAGGCACAATGTAAAAGATCAAGATCTTCTTGGAGATACTTGGTATGATCAATATAGTTTTACTTATGTTGATCAATACTTTGCTCTCCGCTTTATTCTTGTACTTATTATCAATAGCTAAATAGAGCACGCTTCATGCGATATGATCTTAACATATGAACTAGTATATAGTTTGCATGTCATGATCTTGTCAAATAGAACTTTATGTGTAAACGTATTATACATACATGATTAGATCATAATGAGTTCTCCCTTGAGTTAATTCTTGGTTGCTTGTCGGTTTGCGTTCGTCGTCCGGCCCTTGTGGCGGATGCTCGTAGAGGGCTCGCACACGCCGGTAACCCCGATCAATGCTAGAGTAGTAGTCATAGCGTAAACGTGGTGTTTATGCTAGAGGTCGCCTTCGCTTGCCTCGAACTCGCACGGTTGAGGTGGTAGGCGGCAGTGGTGGTGACAGCCCGTCCGCCCTTGTAATCCCCCACGCCGAAACGGATAGAGCTATTGGCGGCATCACTTGGCGCACCAAGTGTTATCCGTGCCCGGTAAACCAATAGTAATTGAGGTTATCTCGAAAGTTAGAATCTCCGACGACGGTATAAGGCATGCATGTATATCTCGCTATCTTAATAAAGCTATATAGGATATCCTTCTCCTAGCATGTTTTCTTTTTATCCTTTGAGATTGATTCGAGTGTGTGTGTCAAGTTATCATACCATTTGATTTATCCCTATTATGGATTGTGGTCTATTGCATAGTCGTGTTATCTTGTCCATGTTCATATTAGAGACTTTACACCATGCCTTTCCCGTGGAAATACGATACCTCGAATACTTCCCGGGTGAAAGCTACAAATGCATTTCCGCGGCGCTATAACTCTTTTCTCGCTTTGCTTAAGAAACGCCAACATTCGCCCATGACCGCCTTCAAGCCTAAGAACCAAGTGAAAGAAGTACCACGAGGGGCTTCAACCTACAAATACTAGTAATCACTTTTCGGCAACCAAGTATCCGTGATGTTGGAAAAGTCAAATGGACAAATAGATGCCCTAAAAAATTTTGAAATAGGCAAGGGCTTCCTACCAAACCATGTCATCCAAAAACATGCCACGGGAATGAAAAAAGTTCCATGATTGGTACTTGATCGCATTGTCGCCGCATAACCTCGATATCATGTGAATACCCCAACGGTATATTCGAGGACCTCGTGCACATATTGCCTTCGACTTCAACGACGCCCATACATTGTATCGCCTCGGTTCAATGGACATAAATCTAGTCCACATCTACGCCCGTAAGTCCTTTGCCCGCTCTTGATATGGTTTTATTCTTTATTTTGATAACGCTGTAACTAACCTAAGCGTCTCTTTGTAGGATGCAAGCGCACCTTGCAAAACAGTTCCAAGTTTGAAACAAGGGTACGTGGACCCGACAAATAGCACAAGCCCGTTTTACATATCCTAACCGATGGGACCCGAATGGCAAAGAGTTAGAAGCCGGAAAGACCAAGGCGGAGAAAGAGAAAATTCGGGAGAAGGCGATCGGGATGAGGCCATTAGGATGGCGGCATACGTAGCCATGGCTTTCAAAAATCTCCAACATAACAATCTTATATGGCTACCATACAACTTCGGGTAAGTTCAACCTGTACATAAAGCTTTTCGAATACATATTATACACCTGACGAGCTTATCATTTTTTCTATGATTGAATTTATGCAGAATCACCGATTGCTATATGTGTCGATGCGTCGGGCTGGGCCAAAGTGGGTTTTGGATTCATTGAACTATGACCCGACCACATATAAAGACTTCATATCGATTCTCAAATCGTATGCATATCGACAACCCTCTTATATGTTTGTATATAACCTCCTAACCTACACTTTTGGATACTAACAAGTTGCAATTGTGAAATCGGTTCGAACAGTATGCATCACGGTATGTTAACAAGCACCGGGGAGACATAATCCAACAAGGAAGGATCTACCGGTTGTCAAAACAGATTGTTGCGTAAGTATGACCTATTTCAATCTTCGCATAATCTCAAATGCAATACCTAACAATTTTATATATACAAAGGCCCCCAAAGAAAACCCTAAGTATACACCGTGGATATTACGTATGCATGGCGATGAGTAACACCCTTTCCTACATGAGACACCCTGGACTTGGTATATATGCTCACTACTTTCTCTCTCTATATATATATATGCTCTCACTAGTCTCTCTCTCTCTCTATATATATATATATATATATATGCTCACTAGTCTCTCTCTCTCTATATGCTAATTGTGTAGACGAAAAAGAGATAGGGATAAAAGGTGACCCTTACAAAGATGACCACCTCTTGGAACTCGTCGGCACCGCCTTTGTGACTTTATATTAGATCGATTATACATCACAAAGGTAGCTTCATCAACACAGAGTCCGAGTTGCATACGAGTCCAAATTATCAACATCTTCGTGAGAGGGAAAGGCTAGGATTAGGGAGGTGACTTAGGTGAATTATCCGCCGCGATGTAAACTATTTGTGACTTATGTGAATTATTGTGACTTTTGTGAGTTATGTGAATTATGGATGTTTATTATGTGTTATTATTGTGACTTTTGTGAGATATGTAAATTATGGAGGTTTATGGATGTTTATTATGTGAATTATCTCACCCCAAAATTGATTTTTTTGGCGGAATGGCACTCAGAGAGATGGTTATATATATTTTAATTTTAAGTTTTTTTTGTGCCAAATCCAAAGTAGGGCGTTTTTGGATTTAACCGCCCCTACAAAGATAGAATTATAGGGGCGGTTTCACTAGTAGAGAAACTCATATCGATGACAAAACACTTTCATCACGTAAGATGCCAAATTGGCCATTGAAAACATTCTATGACGAAGTTAGTGACGAATTTCAAATCGCCATAGAACGAAGGCCACATTTGACGCACCATGACGAATCATGAAATTTCGTCATAGAAGTGCTTTTTTCTATGACGAACAATCATTCGCCATGGAACAACTCGTATTTTATGACTAAGACAAAAACGTCACTAATTTCGTCATGGAAGTGACCGCCACGCCGCGCCGCCTATAAAGTCCCACCCGCCCACTTACATCCGCACCCGGGGCCACTTACATCTTGCAATGTCCTCACGCACCAACACAATTTTTTTTTTGATGTAGTTTCTTCTCACTCTTACGCATTCAGAAGGACTTCCCTACGGGTCATCCATCCCCAAATTTCTACAAGCCAAGCACGCTTAACTTTGGAGTTCTTTGCATTGAGGCTTCCTGAGAGGTGGTTGCAACTTGTTACCATAAGTATTCTATCAATCTTATTAAACCCTGTGTCAAGATGTCACATCCTCACCACCTTAGGAGAACTCGGTGGGACCAAGGTGGTGGGTCCCACCTATGGTGGCCCACCGATTCTGTTTTGTGGAACCATGGTCGACATGGAATACTAGGGGGTCGTGGGGCCACTATAGCATGGGTCCATGGTCGTGGGGCCCACATGTGGTGCCCACTTATGCAGTTTAATGAGATTGTGGTGGTAGAGCCCACGTTGATATGGAAGGCACGTGGTCGTGGGACTGGGCCCACCTATGGTGCCCACCGATTCTATCCATTAGGACCAAGTTGGTGGGGCCCATGAAGAAGTGAGTGCCACATGGCAGCATGACCACTACATGGGACCATGGTGGTGGGGTCCACATCCCAATGTGGACTTTGGGACGCCACATTGTTATGTGGTTTTGTCTGGTGGGACCGCGATGGTGGGGATAGTGGTGGTGGAGCCCTAGTTGATGTGAAACGCCACATAATAGAGGGACCAGTATAGTGTGGGACCACTATGGTGGGCCCCGTGTCGACGCTGGTGGGACCGTGGAGGTGGGGCCCATGTGACTGGAATGCCACGTGGCTTACAACGTGAGACTGCTGTGGTGGTTCACGTCACCACGTCGATAGTAGTGGGACCGTGGTGCCTACACACGGGGACCTAGGGTCGGACCCACACATACATGTGGGACCCATATTGGTGCCGAAGCATGGACATTATTGTTTTGTGACGATTAGTATGTTGTTTTGTGACGAAAGTTTGCATTCATCATTGGTTCCCCACCTTTTAGTGGTGGAATGATTATCTGTGACGAATAGGTTTACTGTTTTGTGACACTATATTGCTTTTCATCATTATTTTTAGTGACTTTGCTCCGTCACTCGTGATCTATGACGGCGACAAAATTCGTCACTAAAAACTACAATTGCATGACGAAATTTCAAATCGTCACAAGGAAATCGTCATAGAAGATCACATTTCTACTAGTGTTTATATTATTAGCCGCCCCTACAGATGTCTTGATTAGGGGTGGTTGAAAGCAGCCAGCCCCCTGCGCCGTGACCACGGTAGGGGCGGGCGAACACGAGGCGCCCGGTGGCCCAAAGTAGGGGCGGCTCATTATCGCCCCTACAAAAGGTAAAGCAATCGAGGGATTTTGAGAGTTAGGGGCTACTGGGAAAACCCCCCTACAGCCATCCTCCCGCCCCCATAGTAGGTTAATGTACTAGTGACTATTCATGCTTGCATCATTCATCCTTAACTTGGCACAAGTGCTCGTATTTTTCTAGATTTATTCTAGGATTTACCGGTGTTATGCTTTAAGTGATAATCAACAACGAGGTGTCCGTGGTGACTTCGTAAATCTCCGGATCTACTGGGCCAAATCCCTTCTGGAGGTGCTCATAGGGGTAGGGTTTATGTACGTGTGTTCATAGGGATGCTCGCTCAAATCCTTCTGAGGTGCTCATATAGGTAGGGTTTACGTACGTGTGTTCATAGGGATGAGTGTGTATGCGTATGTGAGCGCCTACGCTATACTGTGTTATCTAAAAAAAACTTATGTTCTTTCATGTATATTTTACATCCACAAATGCAAAGAACAATCCAGCATGCAAAATTCGCCTGGAATTTTGATACTGGAATTATTTGCACACTTAACCTAAAGTTTTTTTAATGAACAGCAGGGGTCAGGCCGTCTTGCTCTCTGAGGGCAGAGAAGCAAAGTCCATAAAAGAGTTTAGGCCAATTAGCCTTGATCCAGAGTTATGGCAAACTTGTGTCAGAAACCTTAACCAACAGATTTGGCACCGTGCCTAGCCGAGCTGGTCTCAACCAGCAATATGCCTTCATTAATGATCGAAGCATCTACGACATTTTCCGGTTGGTGAGGGGATTAGCAAAAAGCTCCTTCACACAAAAAAAGGTTGTGAAGGTGTATCTAGTTTAGGCTCTAATGCAAATTTTGGTGAATGATGACAAAGAACAATTAAGAGGCTAACTACTTTAAACGAGTTCATAGATGAAGAAATTATACTTGTGATTGGATGGTTCTCACAACACTTATACAGCCAAGCTACTCTCACTACTACAGATGGACACTGTAGGGCATAGTTTTCCGAACCCCGGACCGACGGTTCGACCGCTAAAAGACCGAACCCGAGCCTACACCGGTTTGGTTCACTTAAAAAAACCCTTCATGCAATCGGACCGCTAAAAACCGGTTGAACCGGCCGATTTTTAATGGAACCGTGAACCGCCTATTCTGTGTGGACCGTCCCCAGTCTATTTTTTTACAATAAACAACTTTATTAAATCAGCTACAACGAGCTTAGAGAAGGTTACATTGGTAAGGTTTACAGACTGGAGAGCCTATACGACATTGTAATGGCTGTCCGGATGATAATAAGAACAGGAAGACTGAAAATGTGAAACCGGATCTGTAAGAGCCTTGCGAGCTAAAGCATCTACCGATGTGTTTAATCTTCTAGGAATCTTGAAGATTTTTGAGTCCCCTGCCTGAGGAGCAGTTGGAGAAGATCTGTGTGAAGTGCTTACTTCTCCCGTCCGGAGGATCAGAGTGATGCTGAGTCTGTTGGAGATGGAAGAAATGAACCAGTTGTTTATTGTCAGACAAAAAGTTGATGTTGCCGATGTTGGGCCTGTCAATGATAGTAGAGCCAAGGGCGAGGGCCCCCATCTCAGCCATGATGACTGAAGAACAGTCAGCTAGCTTGGCTTTGATGTTGAAGGGAATCGTGATGCCTAAGAGGGGGGTTTGAATTAGGCAACTTAAAATTATAGTTCTAACTATGACCTCTAACTTGTGCTCCTCTGATAAGCACATCCGTGGTACATTTGTGTGCGGCATATACACACTGCAAGCAAAAACTATGACCTCTAACTTGACCTAGTCAAAACCTATTGCATGAAAGTAAACTATCTATATGTGTAACTACGGTTTTAGGTGTGTTGATATCTCTACCGCAAAAGAGTTATGCAACCTAGGTTCCAATTCTATCAACTAGCCTATCAACTAAGCTAGAAAAGTAAAGCACACAACCAAGGTACCAAATATAAATGTGGAAGGTAAAGGGCAATAGAGATGCAAACTCCCGTCGATGACTCCGTCACTTTTTACCGAGGTATCGAGAAGCGCCGCAAGCTTTTCCTTAATCCTCGTTGGAGCCCCTCACAAGGAATCCCTCGTAAGGGCCAAGCTCCCGGTCAGGTAACTCCGTGGATAGCCTTGGGCCTTCCCACACGCAAGTGGGTCTCTGACGTGCCTTCCAGAAAGCCTCTCCCGGATGCTCACCGCCGTCTTTACTATCTAACTTCCGGCTTAAACGCCGCGGACTTTGTTCCCTTGGTACACAAAGTGAGAGATATGCAAACCTCACCAAACGCTAAGCCTAAGCCTAGAGCAAGCGCATAAGCGGTGGTCTAACTAACCTAAGCACCGCCAAAGCACCTATGCTAATCACCGAATATTTCACTAAGCACTATGCATGTGGAGAGCACTAAAAATGATGTATCAGCACTCTAGATGTGTTTTCTCAGTCCCACACCCCACATTTGGCCGGTTGGATGGGGGTGTTTATAGCCCCAATAGAGAAAGTAGTCGTTGGCGATCGCCTCCCGAATCGTTGAAACTAGCTAGCCATTGGGCTTTGTCGCGTAAGCACCGGACGCACTGCTGGCGCACCGGACGACCGCTTGTAGCGTCCCGCTATGTAACCCGAGAGCCGCCGAGCGCCAAAATCAACATTGGATGCATCTGCAGACAACGCGTCGGACGCACCGGTCACTTAGGTGACCGTTGATACAACACTGGTGAAGGGTCGAGATGGGACTAGAGGGGATGAATAGTCTTTTCTAAAACTAATTGCGCCGCTAATCAATATAATGCGTAATTAAAACTATTCCGCTTAGCTAAGACTTCATCCCTCTATCTAAGACTCTATTAGCACCTCTAAAAGGATCCAACACAAAGCAATTTAGGTGCTGAGCCTAGCTTGAGCTCGTAATCAATTTTATTGCAAGGTCACGCAAACCTATGCACTAGTACTTGAAGCACCGGGGAGATCCTACACAATTCTAATGAGGAAAAACACAAAGTCTACCTAAGCTCACTAGATACACAATGGATAAACAGCAACACACGCCTAACCCAAAGGCTCAAATTACTTAGCTACACAAGCTAAGCAAAACAACTAAACAAGCTACACAAGCTATATAGATGCAATAACACTACTTCTAGCTACACAAGCAAGAAGACAATTATAAAGCCACACAAGCTTATAATTGCAAGAGCTACCCATAAACACAAGCACAATATATATAAATGAAAGTAAATACAAAGCTTGTGATTTAGAGAATGTAAACCACCGACAAGAGTAGACACGTGGACAAAGTGATTTTTATCGAGGTATCGGGGAAGCTTGCCAACTTCCCCTACTTACCGTTGGTATCGACCAACACCTTGATGGTTCTTGTACTAGTTGGTGCACTTTCGCTGGTCGACCAACATCTTGACAGTTCTTGGTGGCCACCAGCGGCGGTGTGGGGGCGGGCGCCCCTAGGGGCTTCGCGCACGATGGGCTGGGCCATCATATTCTTGATTCGGATGATCTTGGCTTTGTTCTTCGGTGAAACTGTTAACCCTGTTTTGAGATGAGCTTACAGCCTGATGGGTGAACTACTAGTTCAGGAGGAAGCTGATATTTAATCGTATGATTTGATTCACCCAGAACAAGAACAAGTGATAGATGAGCTGTGAGGTTTGAAACTGAGGGTTAATAACGTGGCTTGGACCGCGGCTTTGTTGACTCCGAGCAACCAATGAACCAATCTTTGCGATTTCAGGGGAAACAAAAAGAATGATCACGGTAATTTAGTAAGGCTCTGGCATCCGGGCAAAGCATCATCTCTTGCTCCTTCGCTTGGTACGTCGTAATTCAATGGCAGTGTCTGTTGCTCATACGTAGCATTTTGGAGGAGAAACGTTTCGACATAGTAGCAAGAAGGGCCGAGAATGATCGGAGCCAGCTGCTGGAGCGCCATCAGTACGCTGTAGTGCCGCTCGCGCTCGGCGTTTTCGCTGTGGAGAAGTGGATCGGAGATGCTGCATGCCGAGGCCATTCACTAATCTTCCAGTCACAAGGGATGGGCCCAGTCACCATATAATGACTCTGTCAGTACCCATGGGAGGCCAGTGGTCACCGGTCGTCGTCCGTGTTCCCTGACGAAACGCAAAGGTACGGTGGTGGAACTCACGGGCCACCGGAACCACGCTCTTTGCGGGTGCAATAAGACCATATTTTCACGTCTAAGTAGTTCATTAATGATTTAAAACTAGAATCATACTTACCTCACGTGACACGTTGATAAATTTGAGCTACACCATCGGTTTCATTTTTACTTACTCAATGAACAAATTTAGGTGCTGGTTCAGCATTTTCGTGACAAGTTCACCAAAAAGATTTTTTTTTGGACATTGTTTTTGAATAACTATTTTCATAGGAAAGTTGATGCAACATTCATTATTTATTTTGTTGATAATTTAGATGCTAGTGCTAGAGATGCTGTGGCCAATAAGTGACAATGCCCACCCCACCACCTCCCTGGGCCTAGAGTGAGAACGCAGGACGAAACTGGACATCAGACTAGACTGGAGAGAGAACGGATGGGCACAGCACAATCATCAAGGTCCATGGATGCAAATAAGGAGCTTGGTTCCTTGCTGGTACTGTACAGTGAGTGGATTTTTGCCTCGGAAGGTCATCGAGCGCTGCTGCACTGTGCACGTCGTCATCATTAGTAACCACTGTACGTACCGTGTATCCTAATACAAATCAGAGATCGTACGGCCTGGCGTGGTGCCTGAAGTGACCATTAGAACCACTGCTTTTATTTATCACGGGACGAGATTTGTTGAAAGAAATAACTGTGGATCCTAGTACTACAACGTACAGGCTCCTTGATAGGACTCTAAAAAGTAAAATAAAAACTGATCTCAATCACGCATATAGAGACCGTAATTTTGTTTTTTCGAAATCACGCCTATGCTAGCTAGTGCTAGAGATGCCCCTTATAACAAAGTGACAGTGCCCACCTCAGCACCTCCCTAGCTAGAGTTATAGAGTGAGAACGCAAGGCGAAACTGGCAACTGGCAACTGACAACGACCCACGACTCGAGTCGAGTCGAGAGAACACGGATGGTGAGGAGGCTGCTTCCTTACTGGTGTTGGGACAATGGGTGCGTGCACTCACTCACTCACTCCGGGAGAGCTCAGGGATCGGAGGTAGGGATCGGAGGTGCTGCACACGGCATGTGCATTGCAGGAGTGCTCATAAAAGTGGGAGGCGGTACGATTGCTTTTATCACGAGAGGTTTCCTCGAAGATGGTGTGTATCCTAGTAGTACGACGCACTGGCTCCTCGATGACAAAAAACCAGAGTGTGGGCCGCAGGAAGGGAGAGAGGGCCACTAGAGCTCCGTGAACGGCACGGTGCAATTTTTTTTTTTTTTTTTGAAAGATCCGAAAAACCGGCTTTGGCATTAATAAGGAGAGTAGAGGATTACATGCGCAAGCAGCGCAAATAATTTCTCAGATTTGATAGACTATCAAACTGGGCGAGAAAAACTTAGTGGACCACTCACAAAATAAAAACAACCACAGTGCACAACCACATTGCATAACATGGGACCTCCATCGACTACGTCCCCGGCTCACCAAGAATCTGCAGCTAGGAGCTTGCAAAGCTCCATGTCATCGAAGCCGCCGCGGCCGTAGTGCCTTCACCGCCTTCTCGGGTAGGCCATGTCCACAACTGTCAATGTACTCTGCGCGATATTTGCATCCGGGCGCCGACGACTCACCATTGATAAAGTCCGGCTCACGCATTAGTTTGAGCCGGGCGTGTTGTTGTGCCACCGGGCACTAAGGAAGGGCGAGTAGTTTGATCGTAGACCAGAGCGGTGGGCGCGATCTCTCTTGGACTTGCGCGCTCGAGGTGCGGAAGGCCAACAAAGATGCATCGTCGGGCGGCGGTGGTACGGTGATCGGGAGGGAGTCACGAGAACAACCCGACGAGGTCATCGGGCGCCCTCCTCGCTGAACCATCCGCGACATCCCCCTCCTCTCCCTCCATCTCCGTGGCTGAGACGAGCAACTCAGCCTCCAGTGCCCATCCGCATGGGCCGCGGTGGGAAGGAGCGACGGCTAGCGACACGCCCGCCTCGAAGAGACAAGCGGTGCCGGGAGATGGCCCCCGACCAGCCCCGGTGCTCGCCCGGACGAGCGACACGACAAACTCATCCAACATGGGGTCAACCCGTGTTGGAGGCTCCTCCACACAAAGCTCCAACACCAGAGGGTCTGGCACAGTGGAGTGGACGATGACGTCATCAGTGGACCGACGTAGCACGCCTCTGGCGCTATCCCGCTTGGGTCTACTCTGCGGCGTCGGCCCGGCGGCAACCTTGTCGCCGCCATCCCGCCTGATCACATCCGAGCTCGACGGACCGGCGAGGCGACATCTTTGGGCGGATGGGTTGATGGCGTGGCCGAGCTGCCACCTTCGTTACCGCGGCGGCTCTAGGCGCTTGCACTCCTTGGCACGGTGGTGGAGTCCATAGCAACAACGCAACGAAAAAGGTCCCGACATTCGCGCGACACGGGTGGTCGGTCTTGAGACAACGAGCGGCCGTCCGTCAAGCGCCGGCGGTCGCCCCGCGGACCACCGGCTGTCCCTCGGTACACCCCCGGCAGCAAGCGGTAGTGGCACTTTGCACCGGCTGCGCTTTCGAGTCTTGAGGAGCACATGCTACCAGCGTCGGCATCGGGGCAGTCGCCCTTCGGCAGGCCCCGTGGTGGGTGGGGATTCGACTGCGGCGTTCAGGCACACCGCTGCCTTGTCGCCGCCCGTGGCCAGCGGCGTACTGCCCACCGCAACGGCGGCGGCGGCGGTGGTGGCGCCGGCGCTTGTGCCTTGTCGGTCTGTGCCCCGACACCACCCGGCGTCCGCGTCGACACCTGGCCGGCGCCTTCGGCGGATCGTGACGAGGATGCCATGCTTGGTGGCACTGGCGCGAGGCTGCGGAAGGCCGGCGAGCGGCGTGGAGGTAGGGGATGTCTGCCATCATGCTCCCCTAGTCATCCTGGTCGCTCTCGGAGCGGATCCTCGACGAGCACATCACTCCACCGCGTCGGCCGATCGCCCATGGAGGGATGAATGGGCGCGGCATCGGGCGAGGCCGGTGGCTCGGAGCGCGGATGTGGCGGCATTGTCATCCTCATCCTCACACTCAGTGGCCCTTCGAGCAGGGCCGGGAGGGCTCACATGGCGCCGCGGGTGGTGGAGCGGCCCGGCTTCGGCCTCGGTGGAAGCAGTTGTGGTCGTGGAGAGGGGCCACAGCAGCTGACTCTGGCGTCCTCCATCGGAGAAGTAAGTGGTTTGGGGAACAAGGCCCGACGGTGGAGATGACGAACGCAGGCGACCACCTGAGCCGGCGAGATTAAATCCGACCCCGCGAGCCTGGTTGGGCGTCGCCTCCGGCGGGGTGGTGGGCGTGGGTGAGGGCTTGAAGACGGTGGTGGTCATGAATTAAGGCCATCTCGTCGGCGTCATGAGCTCAACGAGGCATTCAGGGCACGCGGCGACCCATGGCCAGGAGCACCTGAATCGAGAAACGGCTCCATCGCGGCTCCATCAGGCTCCACGGATCATGGGCGCGAGGCGGCCGCGATGAGGGGCTCGGCACCACGTCGGGGGCGGATCCGGCGACTCAGGGCAGTTAGAGTGGGCGTCCCACATCTGTTGGTGAGTCCCAGATGGGGCCACCCATGGCCGCCGCGGCGCCAGCGGGAGGGATCGAGGGGCTATGGGAGGGAGGGGTGGCGGAGGGAGGTCTTTGCGATGGGAGCTGCCGGCACCCGGGGTGGCGGCGGGCGGCGGCGGCACCGGGTGCCCTAGTGGGCCGCTGCACCCATCCTCTTTTTCAAGATGCAACGCGGTGCAATCAGATCGTATTTACCGAAAGTGGCATTGCATTTGATTATATTTGAGCAAAAACACGAAGCCCGGCCCGGCACGGTACGTTTTTTGGCCCGGCCCATTACGGCCGCCGATCCAAAACGTGCGGAGCCGGCCCGCCCGTGGCAGGCGTGCTTGGGCTGAGCCCCGGCACGCGGGCGGCACGGCACGGCCCGTCCATAAGCCAAGGCAAGATTAAGGCCCATGGCCTGCTAACAACACATGACGGCTTCTCAAAAAAAAAAAAAAACAACCCACCAAACGCTGGTCACCGTACAGACCCGAGCGCCGCGATTTCTTATTTTCCTATTTCCTCTGTACCTCCCCAGCGCCGCAATTTCTGCCGCGATTCCGCGAGAAGAGCCCCGCGCGGCACCCAGCTCCTCTGCATCGCAGCCGCACTCACCTCCTCCCTCGCAGCTGCCTTCTCTTCCTACTCCGCGCAGCCAACGAGCGCCGACGGCCCGCCATCACCTCCTCGCGGCCTTGCTGGAGACACACGCGTCGGCGGCCGCCACCACCTCTGCGACGTGCTGGATCCGGCGTCGGCTCCCCGCGGCGTCAGGCGCCTCTATGGCCGGCGGCCTCCTACTCCGAGCCTCCCTCCCGGCAGCTTCGACTGAAGAGCGCCACCATGGCCGGCGGATTTCCACCGCGTGACCGGCCTTTTCCTTCTCCTTCTCTCTCAGTGCTTAGCAGCTTTGGGCCTCAGGCCAGCCTGGTATCCTATTGGGCTCGTGCCTAATCGGGCTGGCACGGCCCGAAAACAGGCCCACGGGCTGTGCCTGGGCCAAACCCTCAGCACGATGGACTGTTAGCGCCCGGCACGGTGGCCCACGGGCCATTCGGGTCCGTGCCCTAACGGGCCGTGCCTCGGCCGGGCCGGGCCGTGTCGGGCCGGGCCGGCCCGTTGCTCATCTATACATTTGATACAAGATCGAGTCACTTTTTTTCAGCTTATTCTTTAAATTGTGAACAAATTATAACCAAACTCCAAAGGAAAAGATCGGAATGTGACTGCACAACACAGCTCAATGTAGCCGCTGCTAGGAGCTCTCCACGAGAAGCCAATGCCAATCCACCACCATGTCGTTGCTCCACAATGTCGTTGCTCCACATGATTGTGTCTTGCATTGGTGCGGCACATCGTCAATTCGTCAGACAAACCAAAGGCTGCCCTCCATGTGGTCATGGCCCCATATGAGCATGCGCCCCGTGTTACGTACGCCTACTGTGGCGCGTCCAGTTACATCTGCTTTATCACGAGGGGCATCAAGTCACTGTGTATCGCCAGTACTACTCGTACTAGTCCACAAGGCAGCAGTGTCACTCGTTAAAGCATTTTACAAGTGTGGTGTGGTGGGGTATGGTGGGGGTTGGTCTCTTTCATTTCACTCGAGCCTCGTCGGTACAAGCCAAGCTACTCCACTGTCCAGTGTCCACACTCCATTCTACTACGGGCTGCTGGTTTCTGGATCTCGACGACGGCGAGAGGCCGGATCCGCAGGGACAACCGCGAGCGGCGTGAAGATGACGATGCTCCCCGTTCTCTCTCCTGCTGCTCCTTGAGTCCAAGATCAGAGGAGGCGTCGCCATCGGACCTGGGTGAGCCTTCTTCCCCTTGGCAGCTAGTTTTCTCCGACGCCCGCGTTGTGCATATTGTTTTACCAGATCCACAAATTTATCACCAAGCTGCTGGTGCCTGGTGCTCGCGCGCAGGAACCACCCGCCGCGGTTACAAGCATGGCGCTGGTGACTGGGGTATTGGGGACCCTGCTCCCCAAGCTCGGCGAGCTGCCCAAGAAGGAGTATGTCATTCAGAAGGGCATCAAGAAGAAAAAATCTCTCTCTCTCACGGGAGCTCACGGTGGTGCACGCCGTCCTCCGCAAGATCGGCGACGTGCCACCGAACCAGCTCGATGAGCTGGTCAGGCTTCGGGCGCGCGATGTCAGGGAGGCATCCTATGATATGGAGGACATCGTCGACACATTCTGATGCGCGTTGATGCAGCTGAGCCTGCTACTGAGCCACACATGCTCCGGCACCTCCGGAAAAAGATGAGCAACCTGTTCAAGAAGAGCAAGGCTCGGCACAACATCTCTAGCCTGACAGATGAAATCAATGAGAAGCTTGAGGAGGTGCCAGTGAGGCGAGGCAGGTACACATGAAGGACCGAAGAGGCGACTAGAGGGGGTGAATAGGAGCCTTAAAAATTTCTTTGGAAAAACTGGGTTCCTCGGCTCTTACCCAAATCTCGACACAACTTGACACAAGCTCAAGCAAAATACGAGTAACACGCAAAGCTAACTTCGTAGCAAGATGTTACACGCAAAGTCTTAGGCACTCACAAGATCAATCGGAAGAAGATCGACACAAGCCGGCGCAAGAACGAGAGAAAAACAGCACAACAAGCAAGTCGGGCGGACCGTCCGGACAGTCTGACGATGATTTTTTCGAAATCGGACTTGGAAAACAAAGCTTCGCCTTACCAAAAACCAAGGCAGCGGGCGCTGCTAGAGGGTAGGCTCCTGACGCGTCAAGTGCAAGAAAACCGAGAAACAAACCTTCTTGGGACAGTCTCCGGACGCTAGGTGAGACAAAACGGACGCTGACAGACGAAAGCGCCAATCGGCCGTTCAAAATCCAGAAGAACTCGAGCGACGGACGCTTTTGTCGCCCATAGAGCCGCCAGACGCGTCGAAGCGTAAAAAATCGAGGTGAAAACTTCATTGGACACCCTGCGGACTCTAAGAACCGAAAGGCGGGGACGACCGTGGTAGCGTCCGGAGCCGTCCGGCGGCGACTTGATCCGCGACTCAGAGCGAGTCTAGGACTCCATCAGGCCCATGACCGAGCCGGCGGACGCATGGGAGGTGCGTCGATTCTGCGGCGTCCGAGCCCCGACTTCGAGAAAATCGAGCAGCGATTTCAAAATCGCCTCAAACAAAAAACGTCCAAATCTCGGAAATACTCTACCAACTTGAACCAAATTTGGATCGACGATCTCGGCCTAGTTGTGAGTCTATCCCATGAAAATCATGGCGAATCCTCAAGCCAATCACCCGGAATTTTAGATCACGCCCCAAAAACGATGAACTCGAACCCTAAACGCAAATTTGCTTCGACCGTGATTTCGTGAGGAATCAACCAAAACCCTTCGGTGATTCTTTTAGGTTCACGCCATAGCACAAATCTATGCAAGAAGAACAACTTCGAATTGACCAAATCGAAGAAATCGCGACTAGAAAAGGAGGGGAAAAGAGTGATGAAAATCCTTAAGAACACGGAACCGCGAGCAAACTCACCGATCGACCAGCAATCCCAAAAGCCCGTAGGGCATGAGCACACTAAGGGGTACTCTTCCTACGAGCGAATCACACAAGTGTCCGGACCTCTCACAGCAAAAGCGGTCTAGAGAATGGGGAAACCCTAAAGGAGAAACCGCAAATGGAGAGGCGGCTTGGGATGGAGGGCCCTCTCTATATATAGTCTCGGCCCTAATGACCAAACTACCCCCCTCTTGATACATGGGCCAACACCGAATAGCCGAGGGCATATTGGTCCGACCTCGAGGATATTACGATCCGACGACCACCACGCCTCTCATCGGTTGCTTCGGCCGGCGGCGAACTCCCCGATGCCGCCGCGTCGTCCGTCCTTCACGCATTGGAACCACCGCCCGGGTTTTATGGCCCAAACCCGCGAAACCGGCGCCGATGGTTTGAGGCCCAAACCACCAAACCGGGCAGCGAGTAGCGTCACAGCGTCACGCGCGTCCCGACGCTCGACATGTCACCGCCGTCCTCGACGCCCGGCCGCCAAGTCTTACGAGCGCGCTGCTTCGACTTGCGCGTCCGCCGTCTTGACTCGATCGACACGGTCACTCCACGTGTCCTCGCAAGACTTGTCGATGTCCCAAGTGTCGACCACCACGGTGGCCACCCCCGCAATCCGGTCCCTTGATCCAAGCCTCATGTCCGCCTTTCACGGCTCGGGTCCATCGGCCGCGGCACGCCCTCCTTGGTCTTCACCTCGCCGTCGACCACCGCCTCGAGCTCCACACTTGCACAACACAAGCCGAGGGACAACGTCAACCGACACACCGCGTGTGCGGGGTAAGGGTAACCAAGTAGAAAGGAAAAAAAAAATAGAAGGAAAATGTCGAGTTAACAATCATTCATCACAAAAGGTAAACACAAATGGTTATAATCAACCATGTGTTTGCAATACATTTGACAGCATTGTCGCCAACCCTGTACCTGCAAATACCATCGACCCTCGCATCCAGAATCTATACAAAAGGGCGACAGAGCTTGTTGGCATTGAGGGACTGAGGGATGAGCTCATAAATAAGTTGTCCCTAGGTGATGGCAACGTGGATCTGTCCAGTACTACAAAGATGAAGATCATCTCTATCGTTGGGTTTGGAGGTCTAGGCAAGACCACTCTTGCCAAAGCTGTCTATGACCACCTCAAACCGCGTTACGAATGCCGGGCTTTTATTACAGTGGGTCAGAATCCTGACATTAAGAAAGTCTTTAGAGACATTCTCATAGCCCTTGATGAGACTTACACTCATCCCAAATTAAAGAGTCTGGATCGAATTCAGCTCCTGGGCAAACTCAATCTATTCGTCAAGGAAAAGAGGTACGAGCTAGTATATGATCACCGATTCATTAATCCTCCCTGAGACATCATTCCACTGCCGCCGACGAGAGCGAGGGAACAAACTACCTCTCCACGAGCTGCTCCGCCCTGCTGCTGCGAAGAGACCATGCCGACGACCGCGCTTTGTGCCAACTGCCAACTTGGACGAGGATACTCAGTGTGACCTGCATGGCTGCACGTCCTGGTCATTGACGTCGAGAAGCTCAGCAAGGAGGAAGACGAACTTGGATGAGTCCAGATTGGTGTCGCCGGCCCGCCGTGCCGGAGCCGTGATGATGCAGTTGACTGGGAACCTGACAGCTTACAACTTTCCAAGTTCCAAGCGACAATGGAGACGATGAGCAGACAGTGCAGGCCCCCACGGTGAGCAGATCATGGAGATGATGAGCAGGACGGCGTCGGCGAGTGCTCCGCCAGCACGGCCACGATCTGTCAGAACATAAGCGGCGACGTCCGACTTG
Source organism: Hyparrhenia diplandra (assembly GCA_015847255.1). Lineage (NCBI taxonomy): Eukaryota > Viridiplantae > Streptophyta > Magnoliopsida > Poales > Poaceae > Hyparrhenia > Hyparrhenia diplandra. Next base: position 679,598 of record JADLZK010012239.1, on the reverse strand, counting down.
GGTACTGGTAGGTCTTGCAGGTATAACCGTATAAGCGGGGTTTTGCGGGCACCATTGCTAACCCAACAGGCTTAGCAGGTCAACCTGCCCCAAACCGTAGTAACTAAGCAGGCTGCCTGCGTTGTCCGATACCTCTTTTTTGCGCGGGGGGGCGGGGGCGTGTGGGGGGGCAAGCCCGCGCCGCTTGCATCTGAAGCTGGAGGTTGCCGGAGTCCTGCAGGACTAGAGCGGAGCCGAATGGTTGGGTAGGCCTCCATAGCTCGCTCTGGCCGTCGAAGAGGGACACCCGGCCAGTGTCGGCGAACTTGAGGATAGACTGCTTCGTGGCAGTGACCGTGCGGTTCGTGGCCGAATCTCTCGCGAACCACACCACCGTCTTGTTCTTCGTGGTGTCATGTGCACCACCCAAGTTGAACCAGATTGCGAGGAGGAGCTGCTCCGTGCTGCTGAGATCGATGTCACGAAGGTGCCTGAGGAGCTAGTCAGGTATTCAGTGGATGTCATTCAGGATCCGATTGTGAGCTGGTTGGTTGGGGCAGCAGTGGCCATGAACAAATGAGGCTGCTCTAGTGGAAGGATGAGAAGGACGATGATGAGAGTTTGGTAGAATACAAAGGGAAGCCGCAGGGCCTTCATAGTTGGTGCTTAGGTTCTTTATTGCTGCTTAGCTTCTCCCACAGAGTACTTGGGTAATCTGGCTTGGAAGGTTAAAGGCGCGGAGACCGGATGTCATTGTACTGAGCCTATCGGAAGCTATATATTTAGAATACATAGGCTTAGTTGGACGCCTCCCTGATTACAAACCTAACTACCAAAAATAAATATACTTTAACAGTATTGCATAGCAGATTGACCAAAAAATTAGAGAGCGTTAATATAATAATAACAATAAATAAACATGTAGTCCTGATATCCAACATGTCTTTTACCATATCATTTATGTTGTATGTAGATTGCGAGGAACACACTAGTACAAAAGCTTACTAAGAGAACGCCTCCCTTTTTCATTAGGGGCGGTTTATGTTTTGAGCCGCCCCCTCTTGTGATCTGAGCCACCCCTACCGTAGACATGTTACGAGCCGCTCCTATAGTAACCACATTAGGGGCGGCCGGGTGTTCTGAACACGCCCTACTATTAGCGAGGGCGGTTCAATCACCAAACGATCCACGCAGAGGGGCGGCTCTATATTGAAAGCGCCCCTACAGTGGGTTCCTGAATTTTGAAATGAGGCACTAAAAATTAAAAATTCGTAAACGACCTCGGATGGAAAAACTTCCTACATATGAAATGTAGATCTCGAAAAGTTATTAAACTTTGTAGTTGACCACTTTTTACTTTGAAATCATCTAGTCATGCAAAAGTCGTGTTCAAATATCTCAAATTTGAAATTTAAATTTCGTAAACGACCTCGGACGGAAAAACTTCCTACATATGAAATGTAGATCTCGAAAAGTTATGAAACTTTGTAGTTGACCACTTTTACATTGAAATCATCTAGCCATGCAAAAGTTGTGTTCAAATGTCTCAAATTTGAAATTCAAATTTAAATAAAACGACCTCGGACGAAAAAACTTCCTACATATGAAATGTAGATCTCGAAAAGTTATGAAACTTTGTAGTTGACCACTTTTTAGATTGAATCCGTTTAGAGCCTCAAATAGTCAATTTACACTCGGGTTTGTATAATATGTGGGGACGCTGAATGGGATATGGACACGCACAAAGTGTGTAGCGATGGTGGGGAGGGATCGCACGCGAGCACGAGGTCGCGGTTTGAATCCCGCCGGCCGCGTAGCCGATTTTACGCGAAAAATGCGCGACTGCGACTTCGGCGGAGACGGGCGGGGCCGGCGATGGGGTCCTCCTCCGGTTTAATAAAAATGTTTTGGTATTTTTTTTTGAATTTTGAAAAACGCGATTTCCGGAATTTCTTGTAGTGGCGGCTCATACAAGGGGCGGTTAGATCACCAACCGCCCTACCGTGGTTCCAATCGTAGGAACGGGGAAGTTAGGGCGCGTTAAAAACCGCCCCTCTTTGTCTTTTCAGCCGCCCCTATAGAAGCTGAATGTAGTAGTGACAAGAACATGTGTTTTTTCTTTTCTTTTTTGGAGGGTGGGGGTGGGGAGGACGGGGGTGGCTACAAGCAAAAGAATTTGATGGCTTTGAGGTACAAGATGCGAGGCAAAGGGTCAGCTAGAACAGGTAGCAAGATGGCTTTGAGGTACAAGATGCGAGGCAAAGGGTCAGGCAGGGCCTCGTACGGCTAGTGGGGGCGATAGTGATCCGTCAGATGTTCAATGCCCCGGGCAGCAACACTGCTGGAAAACAATGCAAACAACTGACAACCAGATACCAAGTTCAACGTTACAAGAAAAAACAGGGATTATTTATGCTATACTTTATCTATGTAAGGCCGAGCACCTTGCTGATCTGACAAGCGACGAATAAGCAGATAACTAATCTTCAATGAGAACGAACTGAGTGAAGCTTGCCTGGTTAGGTTTTTGGTGGTGGAATCTGTTCATCTGGATTTAGGTTCTCGACTTGATTCCATAGCTATGGTTAGATAGGATTAGTTTTCGTCTTTTATCGTTACGAACTTACGATTGCTTAAGATTTAAACCAGCGTATACAGCCAACGAGGCTCAATATCAACCATTCAGTATGTTCATACTTGATGCACCGTCTCCTGCGAAATAGCTGCACCCAGCGCGAAGTGCGAGATTGAGATCGAGGCCGGTCGAACCCCTGGCTCCACCGTTGAAGCTCCCTCTGCGTCCTCCAGCTCGCCATCGCCGTCCTCTGCGCCCAAAACTAGACCAGGTACTCACATCTCTTCTCCATTGATCTACTCCCATGCTCTCAGCACCCTCTAGTCTCTTGTACTATTCTTCAGTCTGTTCTCTGCTCGGCTTTTCTCTTTGTTCTCTTTTGGTAGAATGAGGAATTTTAGTCTGGTCTTTCTCGTCTTCTCTGTTTGTGCGCTCTTGGTTCCTTGTATCTTGTACTCTGCTCCTCTTCTCTAGATCTCTGAAATACGTCTGCCTGCTCTGATCTAGATCGATCTCTTGTACTCTGCTGCTCTGCTCTAGATCTCTGAAATTCTTTGTTGTGTGGAGAGAGCTAAATTGGTATTTGAGCTCAGATAACATCTAGGAAACTAAAAGAATTGCGAAAGGAGCACCTTTTCGGTGCATGTCTAATATGCTTTTTGTGTTCAAATCACATTGCAGCTCTGTTAGAGAAAAAGAAACGCAGGATCCATAAAGTAGGAGTTGTCACTCAACTCTACATTTTGTTGCTTAATTCATGCCTCGATCGCCTGGTCCCCTGTTGAAGGAATTGAAACGTCAACAGAAGGTACGAAGAAAGAATTGCCCATGTAGAGCTCACCTTCTAGGATAACACACATGTGATTTTCTGAATAAAATAGTTTTGTGTGTGTTTTTTTTTTCTTCAGACAGAATACCTTGTGGCATTGGTTTTGGTCCTTTCAAGAAGTTAACATCCCAAAGAAGGAATCATCAAAAAGCAATGGCGAGCCTATTGCAGCTATGGAACGACTGGCAAATTCAACTACTGGTTGTCCTCAGTTTCGTGTTACAAATCTTCCTCTTCTTTTCTGGGAGCATCAGGCGACGAAGCAATAGCGGATTTCTAAGGGTCATTATTTGGTTGGTGTACCTGGGGGCAGATATGGTTGCAGTCTATGTACTCGGCCTACTCTCCCGACATGAGGATTTTGCTACTCAATGCAATGGCAATGACAGGTTTGGAGGAGCTCATCAGCTTGCATTCTTTTGGACACCTTTCCTGCTCGTCCATCTTAGTGGGCAGGACACTGTCACCGCCTTCTCTATCGACGATACCAGACTCTGGCTGCGGCATTTGTTAAATCTGGTGATCCAAGTTGGCTTAGCTCTCTATGTCTTCTGGAAGTCAAAAGAAAGGAACCATCTTTTAGTACCAGCCATTTTTATGTTCATTGCTGGGATTATCAAGTATGGCGAGAGGACATTGTCACTCAAGTCTGCAAGTCCCAAGGGTCTTAGAAGCTCAACATCAAACAGCAAAGCTACCAAATTGCCTGCAGCTATTCTGGCATTTTCTCTTGTGCTTTGCATACAGTGCCTGGCGTTCGGGATGTCTTTGCTGGAAGGACAGTCTCCCAGATGAAGCGCAATAGTCGGCAGCCATTTATGCTAGTAGGCCACGGAAGGTACATACAAGATGTAGGGAAAATGAAGATGTTAGAGCTTGAGCTTGGCTTCATGTACGACGACCTTTACACAAAAGCAATGGTGCTTCGGACATGGACGGGGAACATACTTCGGCTGGTAGCACAAGTGTCCATGGTGATTGCATTCGCCTTCTTCGTTGTAAGCAATCACAGAAGGTATGCTAGAGCTGATACTGTGATGACATATGCATTGTTCATTGGAGGGTTTTGTTTAGAAGCATGTTCATTTCTCATGATGATGGCCTCACCATGGACATGGGCATTCTTGAAAGCTCGAAGATGCCATAGGCTCGCCGGCGTGTCCTGGCGCATTCTGTCGTTCGCCTGGCCAAAGACTAGGCCACTGTGGTCCAACACTGTGGGGCAATACAACCTTTTAGATTCATGCATGGATGAGTGGTCAAGGCCCAAAGCAATCTCAAAGGCGATGGACGCAGTCGGCATTGGAAGGCTGTGGAACAACTTCCGGCACAGCAAGCATGTGAAGGCCAACATGGAGACGATCACAGCATTCGTGGAACAGCGACATTACCCGATCGAATTGTTCGTGACAATCAGAGGGGAGACGGAGCGGAATCTGGGTCCAGCATTGGAATCCATTCTGGCCATGCCCTTTGAGTATGCCATTATTCAGTTCCATGTGTTCACGGACTTGTTCTTGAGCTCACACTCATATGACCCAGCCTATGGCCCTCCAATCAGCGCAGATGAGGTGTCGTCTCTTGAAGATGCGTGTGGCGACGTGTCAAACTACATGCTCTACCTCCTCGTCACAAACCCATCCATGTTGCCCATCGCTGGCGATGCCGAGGATGCCATATCAGAATTCTCGAGGGAGGTTAAGGTTAGCCCCTGCCGCAGCAAGAAGGACATCCTGGATGGACTGCGGAAGCCTGGCGATGACGCTCTCGATCGTGGTGCAGCTGCTCGACTACACGGACTCCTCCAATGTGTCGTTCCAGGAGACATTGGCCGCGATCAGGGATGTGTGGATGAGGCTGCTCTTCTACGCCGCTGGCAAATCGCGCGCCGACGTGCACGCGGAGCAGCTGGGCAGAGGCGGCCAGCTCCTCACCTTGGTTTGGTTATGGATGTGCCATTACTCCCTGGGGGATGTCGGCCATGCCATCGACCTCTATGTGCCGGCCGGTCGCTCCGAGGGGCAGACCATCGAGGGATCGCGCTATTCTGCCTTTGATTTTCGGCACACATGATCTCCTGTTCATTTAGATGTTGAGGATGATGTGTGTTACTCTAATTTTCTGCATCAGGCGTACGCTTTTGGTATCTTCCTGGTTTCTTCCGTCTGTAAATTCTGTGTTAAGGTTTAGATTGTAATATATTCTGCATGATTTCAGCACCTGTATTCACCAACTGAAAGATCGTCTAGCCCCCTATCGCCACTGCAAGAATACGGACTATCTATTCTTGTAAAGATTTTTTAAATGCCGTCTACAAAGAGCAATTCAAGCATTTGACATTTTGTATCTTTGCTTTGTTGAAGACAGAAAATTTTTGTCTCTTAACCCATTCTTATTCAACCAAGAATAGCCAGCTTAATATAACCTAGAGCTTCACAATGACTTATTACAGTACGCTTGCATTACCATCCAACATACTTGACATGTATTATTAGTAGCTTTATTGGTCATGGCAACATTGGTATATAATCCGGTATTCCGACTTAACAGCCAGATTTATTTACAATCTAGACTGTGTCCCTCCAGTAGGCATGCAAGTGGGCCGGTCTGCAGAGGTCTGCAAGCCGCCGCAAAAATACTAGTAATTTGCGGGCTTTGCAAGTCTCTGCTAGATGCTACCTGCTGGCCGCAAACCGCCCACCAGGCCTGATGATTTACAAGGCCTAGTAGGACCTCCAAATACCTCACTACCGGACTCGCCCCCTTTCCCGTGAGTGCGACGCTCACGGGAAAGGGCCTTTCCCCGCCGGGAAAGCCTTTCCCGTGAGTAACTCACGGCATAGCTATCACGGGAAAGACGGCGTCGGGAAAGGGCCTTTCTGTGAGCCAAATAGGGGCTCACGGCTTAGCCTTTTTCCGTGTACCCCCCATCTCACGGGGAAAGAGTTGACGGGGACTACGGTGACGGCGCCTATGCCATGATTCTCCCGTTACGGCGGACGGCAAAGAGAAAGGCGTAACGGCGTTTCGGTCCCCTTTCCCCGTGAGCCGTAATCGGCGCAGCGGCTCGGGAAAGATGGTCTCTTTGTGTGCGTGAGCCGGCCTCAACTCACGGCAAAGATATGAGATGGTCTCTTTGCCGTGAGCCGGCCCCAACTCACGGCAAAGATATGGTCACTTTGCCGTGAGCTGGCCTCGTGCTCACGGCAAAGATTTTTTATTTTTTTTTTTTTTTGTTACAAAGACATATTTGTCACATATATATATTGCATATATAACACATATATATCATAGATTTCTCAGATATCACATATATAGCTCAATAATCCACAATGCCACATATATTACATAAAATCCACATAGGAGTCACAAGTTTGCAAGTTCAACCATGAGTCCAACCATCACAATGACTTCACGAGTTCAAGTACACAAGTTCATCACCTAAATCATCACAACTTCACTTGCCAAGGGCCCCGGTCTCCTTGTTGCTCCACAGCATAAATTGGACAGTACCTGGCGTTTGAACCAACTAATGAAGTCGGGTTCTCCATTTCCAGCACCCTATCTAAGTAGAGTGTCCAATTCATGCGGTAGAGGCTCCCTTTGTAGCTTCCAAAATTCCCATGTAAATTTCCTGTACCGACGAGAGACAAAGAGGTTGGATGCAGAATATCGACTACTGGAGAACAAGTTTGTTGAGAGTTGTGACTTACTGTATGTAAGGCAGCATTTCGTCAAGGTTGGTCAGTATATATATCATTATGTTGCCCCACTCTTTATATGTCAAGGTCTTTGCTCTCGAATCACTTGCACTTCCTAGGTGCCCTCGGAAAAGGCTGAGGGTTGATTCATTTTCTTCGGCATTGTAACGAGGGGGTGGATAATGCGAGCTAGGAAGGTTGTCACCATAGTACTTTGATGTGAAGTCTGACACCTCCTCCAGAACCTTTGCTTCTGCGATGGAACCCTCAATCTTACATTTATTTTTACATTTTGTCCGAATAGACTTCAGGACTCTCTCAATAGCATAGCACCAACGAAACTGCGCAGGGCCACCCATCCGTGCCTCATATGGAAGGTGCAAAATCAAATGCACCATCTCGAACGAAGAAGCCCGGGCGGAAATATCTTCTCCAACTTACGAGACCAACACATGTGCCATTTCTTCCATGGATTCAAGTGTTGTCCGAGATAACTCCTTAGCACAAAGCTGGCGAAAGAAATGGCTCAACTCTGCCATCACTTGCCAGACATGCTCGGGGACATAGCCTCGAAGCATCACCGGAAGAAGCCGCTCAATCCATATGTGGTAATCATGACTCTGGAGCCCATTGATTCGCATAGTAGACAAGTTCACTCCCCTCCTCAGATTTGCCGCATACCCATCGGGGAACATTAACTTTTTGAAACCACCCAAGTACTTGCTTCCTTTGGGGCCCGCTCAACACAAAATCGGGCTTAGGTTTTTTCCATTTCTTGCCATTGCTAGGAGGCTTCATTTCTTGCTTCGGATTACGTCACATAACTCTGCCGGATCAACTCTAGCCTTAACGTTGTCCTTTGACTTGCTAGTGTCCATGAATGTTCCAAGAAAATACTCGGTGATATTCTTTTCGATTATGCATTAAATCAATGTTATGTGGAAGAAGAAGGTCATCGTGATAGGGGAGCCTCTCTAAGCCCGACTTGTGAGTCCATGCATGATCCTCGCCATAACCCACAAAGCCATCTTTTTTTATCAGCCACAAGAGCATCTATCTGAGCACGTACCTCGGCATTGTCATCATCTCCGGTGGAGGGTGCAGAATTTGGAGACCTTTCATAAAGTTCTTCTTGTCTAGTCCGAATAGATGGTCAAGAGGGAGGAATTGTCGATGTTCGTTTAACGCGAATACTTGCCACCCTTCTTCAACCAGATGAACCTCAGAGCCGTCGTGCATACTGGGCAAGGAACTTCCCATGAACACACCAGCCACGTAATATCACATACGCCAAGAAATCATGCAGAGAGTAGTGGTACCATACGTACATCCCGAAATTTTTTCTTCAAAGCTCGGTCAGTGCGTCCAAAACCGTTCCACCCAAGCTTTGATCAATTCATCGATCACGTGCTCTATGAACACACCCATTTTATTCCCGGATGGCCAAGAATTATCAAAGACAAAAAGTATGTTCTTCTGTTGGAAGCGGACACCCGGGGAGATTGAGCGGGATAACGAATACAGGCCAACAAGTGTATGGGGCGACATCATTCCATAAGGATTGAACCCATCTGTTGCCAGCGCAACACGCACATTACGAGCCTCGAGCTTTGTCGGGATGAAGATTATCAAAATGGGTTCATGCTTCAGCATCGGAAGGGTGTACCATCTTATCTGGATTGTTTTTGACGACTTGTTCACCGGAAAAAACTTTTTTTGGACATTGTTTTTGAATAATCAACATTTTAATAGAAAAGTTGATGCAGCATTCCTTTATTTATTTTGTTGATTCAACGTGTTTTACAAGAAAATTGACGGTGCATCATCCTTTTTACCATTAGTTTTGGTGGTTGAATATTTTTTATATATAAGAGCTGCTCCAACATTTTTTACAAGACTAGCAAATATGTCCATATGTTGTAACGGAAGAAAAAGGACGACCAAATATTCATGAAAAAAGGATGACATGAATGGTATATATCTATTTATATTTTACCCTTTTATTAAAAAAAAAAAAAGGTACATATTTTATTTTACGATAACATGACAATACCCATAATAATATAACCTAATGTTGGCAATAATACAACAATGTGTTGTTATGTCGGTATCAAATTTAAAAAGCACATAAATATTTTCATACTATGTTCATATAGTTAAATTTTTATACGATAGTAAAGTAGACGCTCAAGTCGTTGTACTATATGCTGCTCTGAAGTCTAAGATGAACTCAAACTTGACATGGATTGGGCCACCAACTTGGCTTGGGCTACGTCTTTGCTTGTCTCCTAGTGAGGTGGGCAAGGAGGAGGGGCGTCCAAGGGCTTTCTTGGTGTGCTCTCCGTCTCGTTCGGGTGTGCTCTAACTTGGGTCAGAGTCCTGCGAAGGGTGTATATCAGGCCCACGATGATGACGTAGCTCTCAGCAAAAATAACAACTTCTCATGGTGGTTTTGAGACCTTGCCGACGTGATTTTGAGGTCAAAATAAATGCATTTTAATCTTTATCAAATAATCTTCCCATGAAGTGCTCATGGACCTCAAAATCACTATGGATGAAGGAATTATGGCCTTGCCGATAAAAAGTACTATCGGGTCGCCCGATGAACTGAAAGTTCAACTTTGATGGATTTGCACTTTGAGATTGGTCTTGTTCATGGCATATCTATTTTCTATCATTATAGCATTTTTTTTCTAAGCACATTTCAAACACTAATATTAGATAGCAACCAATTCTTAATTGTATCGTTATTTAAATATAGAAAGAGTGTACCTTACAATCAATGGTTGTATCAGAATGTGTCTGTCCTCATCATCAAGAGTGGTCTGTGCAAGCACTATCGAAGCACCAAGGCGCACGGGACTAGCTCGAGGAGTTTGTGTGGACAAATGTGGGTCTGTTGCGAGCTGGCGAGGAGTGGATCGCGGTATCGAAAACTACAAAGGATAAGGGGTTAAAAAATATGATACTAAAAAGCAAAAAAAAAAAAAAACTCTCAATCAAATAGAAAGACCATAATTTCGATGATAGTGCTAGAGATGCTGTAAACAAAGTGACAATGGCCACCCCACCGCCTCACTAGAGTGAGAACGCAAGACGAAACTGGCAAACGGATGGGCACAGTCCAGCTGGTTCGTGTATGCGATGGAAATGAGGAGGTTACTTCTTCCCTTGCTGGAGCGCCATCAGGGGAGTACTGGAGCGCCATCAGGGAGGTTACACAACCTCCTCATTTCCATCGCATCACGAACCAGCCAGACTGTGCCCATCCGTTTGCCAGTTCAGCTGGGTACTGATGGCGCTCTAGTGCGTCGTACACATGCAGTACAGTTGGTTGGTTTTTGCCTTTGTAGAGGTGTGTGTACGATGCACTGGAGCGCCATCAGTACGCAGTAGTGCCGCTCGCGCTCGGCGTTTTCCTGGAAGCTCTTTGTGGAGAAGCGGATCGGAGATGCTGCATGCGGAGGCCATTCACTGATCACTGCAGTCAGTCAGTCTCCCAGTCACTAGGGATGGGTTCAGTCACCGTAAGGCGTCCGCAATGGTTGGTTTATTTGGTATTTGGGTGGCGTGACGAGGAGGAAAAAAGTAGAAGAGAGAAGAAGTCATGGCTACTGGCAAATAAATATAAAACTATTTCATCGTGAAATTTCAAAGAATACGTGTGAGAGGAGACGTCCCAATAATATAAAATATTCTTTTCTTTTGTCTCTCACCTTCACATCATGAAGCTACGTAGTTAGACCTTTAATATTACTATCATGACGCCCTTATGACTCTGTCAGTACCTAGGGGCCAGTAGTCACGGGTCGTCGTCGGTGTTCCCTGACGAAACGCAAAGCCACGGCACGGAGTGGGGCCTCCGGTACGGTGGTGGAGCACACGGGCCACCGGAACCACGCTCTTTTGGGGTGCAATAAGACCATATTTTCGGGTCAAGTAGAGTAGTTCGTTAATAATTAAAAACTAGAATCATATTTACCACACGTGATATGTTGATAAATTTCAGCTACACCCTCCGTTTCAAATTTTAAGCCATTTTTACTTACTCAATGACCAAATTTAGGTGCTGGTTCAGCATTTCCATGACAAGTTCACCAAAAAGATTTTTTTTTTTGGACATTGTTTTTTGAATAACTATTTTCATAGAAAAGTTGATGCGACATTCATTATTTGTTTTGTTGACAATTTAGATGCTAGTGCTAGAGATGCTGTAGCCAAGTGACAATGCCCACCCCACCACCTCCCTAGAGTGAGAACACAGGACGAAACTGGACATCAGACTTGACTCCAGGAAGAACGGATGGGCACAGCACAATCATCAAGGGCTGTGTTTAGTTGGTGGGGAAAAGGTGAAAAAACACTGTTCAGAATCAAAAAGAATCTGTGAGACGTTTCGCTTTGTTTGTGGTAAACATTATCCTACCATGGCGTAATTCAGCTCAAAAGAATCGCCTCGTCGCAGTACATCAAAACTATGTAATTAGTTTTTATTTACCTACATTTAGTGGTCGATCACGTTCCGACATTTTGATGTGATGGGGTGAATAGTGAGTTTGGATTTTCAGTTTCGGCATCTAAACACAGCCAAGGTCCATGGATGGAAATAAGGAGGTTGGTTCCTAGGCTCCTCGATGACAAAAATCAGAGTGCGGCCCCCTTCCACAGAGTGCGGCTGCAGCCGTGTTTACGGTGAGAGCAAGGTGCTATCAAGCAGCACGCCAAGAATTGAGACATGAAAACTAGAATGATATATAGGACTCTAAAAAGTAGAAGAAGAACTCTCAATCACGCATATAGAGACCATAATTTAGATGCTAGTGCTAGAGACGCTGTATGTAACAAAGTGACAATGCCCACACCAGCATCTCCCTAGCTAGAGTGAGAACGCAAGACGAAACTGGCAACTGGCCACGACTCGAGTGGAGAGAAAACGGATAGGCACAGCTGCTATGGTCCATGGATATGCTTGGAAATGAGGAGGTTGCTTCCTTACTGAGTTACTGGTGCTGTGACAGTGGGTCTCCTCTCCTGGAGAGCTCATGGATCGGAGGTGGAGCGTGCGAGGTGGTGCTGCACACGGCATGTGCATTCCAAGAGTGCTCATAAAAGTGGGAGTTGGTACCTGGTACGATTGCTTTTATCACGAGATGTTTCCTCGAAGCCGGTGTGTATCCTAGTAGTACGACGCACTGGCTCCTCGATGACAAAAATCAGTGTGGGCCGCAGAAAGGGAGAGAGGGCCACTAGAGCTCCGTGAGCAGCACGGTGCAGTCAGATCGTATTTACGGAGTAGCATAGCATTTGATACAAGATCCTTCTCCTTCGCCTGCTGGCTGCCGCCTAAAACGAAGTGGCATGCATGCATGCAGCTTTATTATCGCCTAAAACTATGGATAAGAATGGCACGTTTCCAAAACATTGCTAATTATAATACACCTTTATCCAAGAATCTATTTGTTTGTCCTTTCATAGCAAAAAAATTATTTCTTGTGATTTGTCATTTATGATTTGTGATTTTGTGATCTATGATTTATCATTCGTGGGCATTGGATGCAGATCTAATGGTGGAGATTCGTTCGTTGCCTAGCTTATAGCCAAAGACCCAGTGTTTGGGATATAGCAACTCCCTATATTTAAATAATTAGATGGCATATCTTCAAGCTAAATTCAAAATAATTATATTAAAGGTAAACTTATCGATGCTTACTTGCTTAGGACCTCCACAACCAAAGGAGCCCAGGCAAAAAACGTACCCTAAACCAACCAATGGATAAACCGATTGATGTCTTTTAGTTGCGAGAGAAATACAATGTTCCATGGCTGAAGCAAATAGGGCCTCAAGTTGGTGAGAAGTGAGAGCCCTTATAAACATTTGGTGCTTGTCAAGGAAAAAAAAAACAACACTAGCAATGTCACAGAATGTTCACTGTCACGTGTTTCGAACAAGAAGAAATTTCATAAATACAACAACTTCCCTGTTTTCACTCAAAACAAATGGGGATAAAGCAATTTCAAGCACCTAACATTCATACATCCTTTCATTCCTCAGTGCAAATAATATATCAGTAATTAATATACAACAATGTATCGGTTTCCATAATGACTGCATGGCGGAAATTAGCCCACTGATATCTGCAGGCAGTTCCAGTTTCTCCTTGTACAAAATGGGGAAAAGAAAAGAAAGGCAAAGCAGGTAAGCCATACATCTGCCAAAAAAAAACCCCAAGCACCAAGCAGCCCCACTGTAAGAAAAGACTATTACCAAACTTGGTTATCAGCCCTGACAAATCCAAAGTGTCAGGATGATATCAACAAGGATCACGCACTGACTTCAGTCCAGCCCTATCGTGTCTTCTTTCACTGCCTTGCTATATATGATCTAGCATTTCTGGAGCGCACAGGAGAAAAAACACAGTGATTTGTTCAAAAAAAAAAAAACACAGTGATAGACCACAATTGAGCTCCAAGCGAGCAGATTTCGAAGCAAAAGGCCATAGCCATTGCTGGTCATACTATCAGGAGGGTTTCTTGTGGCTAAGAATATCTTGCTCTTTGAGGCGGTGCTGGAACCGTGCCTAGCATATATGCTTGGAGGCTGACCAAGCCCGCAGCCTTGTGTGATAGCAGAAAGCTCAGTAGGGTCACATAGTTGTCAATCAGACTAGCTGGTTGATCAACCTCTGCCAAAAGGTTCATCTCGTGAGACAAATAGAACGTATGTTTTAGCAGCAAGGCAAAATGAATAATATTGTGATGTTATATTACTATCTAAGCGACCCATTGGTCAAGCTGACCTCCAGGTGTTCCACCGAAGTGTGTAATGTCTGGGCAACAATCTGCACAATATCCAGGAACTTCAAATTAGGGGCTATTTTCCAAGTGAGGATTGGGTAAGCGATGCAGGATGAGTCTCCTGTCAGCATCTCCATTTCGTGCATTTGGGCTGCTTCGTGTTCGCTGGACTACCAGCGTGGATTAACTCGTCACTTTGCTCCAAACCTCTCCTACCTGGAAGTGCAAGTGGTAGTTGTGAAGGACCAGACCATGGAAACCCTTGCGATGCTCCAAACCTCTCCTACCGGGCTGTTTTGACCGGTAGTGTTTTTCAACCCCACATCACCACCGGCTTTGGTTCTGCGGTTCATTTTTCGGCGGTGAAGGGGTTAGAGCCAGGCAGTGATGGACAATTCTGTAGTAGTGAGAGAGTTATTTTCCTTTATCTTTTCAGTGCAACTTGTTGCTAACTCTTCCACCTCGCTCTTTGTGAGACACACGTTAACCAAGCAATTGAAAAATCAAAAAGCTCACGTTTTCTCTGGTCGTCAACTGGGAAAGTTGTCTGCCGCCTGCTGTCACTCATTATTATTTTTTTCTTATTATAGCTAGCTCGGGCTCTTCAGCTTGCTACAATCTCAAGAACACGGAACAGTAATATATATATTTCTCTTCTAGTTAATCAGGAGCCACCATTGCGAGGGGCATTGAAGCAGCTGCTGCGCAGCTTCCTCGACCTGCTACAGATCCACCATTGCGAGATACGTTGAATATAGGTGAGCCTTGCTCGCTGATCGAGCCTACCACTCGCCTTGCTAGTTGCTACCAACACACACAAAAAAAGATACATAATGTAACATGTAATGTATACGTTGTCAACAAACTAAAATTAACCATTACGATGTCTTACACTTACAGGTGCTATAGGAACATCTCGTGGAATTGAGGGAAAAAATAAAGCATGAAAAATATTCATAATGAACCTTATAAATAATATGAAAACAATATTTATTATATTTTAGAATAAATAGTTAACTGAATTTCACAGATACAAGAAACAAGTCCTTAAAATATACAAAAAGAATTATCCCTGTATGTACCCAAATTTTTCTTGTATGCGTGACGCAGATGAGCCGCCATGCAGCACTGGTGTTGATGCAACCTGATGGACGCTCGGCTGGTCGGTCCTTCGCAGAGCAGCTGGTCAATGGTCCTGCGCCCAGCGTTTTTGGCCATCACAACTTGCATCTGGTTTGCACGCTAGCTAGTCATGAGCTTGGTTGCATCTGAATTACTAGTTTACTACCACACATCAGAGAGGGAGCAGAGTTGTTTTTATTTTTCTCCTGTGCGCAACTTCCTTTTCCTATCCCTGCGTGACACACGACACACACACGTTAATCAAGCAGTTGAAAAATGAAAAACTCACCTTTTCCCTTGTCGTCGTGTACTACAAAAGTTGCCTGTCTGCCCTCTGGTTATTTTGAATTGTCTCGTCCCGCGGGCTCTGCAGCTTGCTCCCATCTCAATATTTTTTTTATCTTTTTGGAGCCATGCACCATTGCTACGTCGTTTCCTCGACCTGGCTGGGTATCTCCTGCTACATTAAGAACAGGCGGTAAATCTGGTGTGAGCTTTACCTTCACCTTTCTTCCAACACAAAAATCATATATATCTAATAATTTCCAAAGGAGGGTGTACAATAAGAACGTTTCTACGGGGTACGACTCCTTTTAGTCTTAACTATGCATTATGCTCCACTACTGTACTTTATAATTATATTCCCGTTAAGTCCAATGAGTTTCGCACTACTGGAGGCAGGCTCTCTACGAGTACCTGAAACGCTCAAGTAAAGGGCGGATAGCGCTGTACGGTGTTACCAAGGGCTGCTCTCGGTAGAAGCCCCTCGGTGAAATTTTTTACGGGGGCGACCTTCTACCGAGCTCAAACCGGGGTGCTCGGTAGATCCTCTACCGAAGGCCACCCCCCTCTCGGTATAGCTCAATAGACATTGACGGTGTTTTCCTCCGTCGACGTCAAATTCACCGAGAGCCCACCCCCTCTCGCCAAAATAAAGCGGTTGCCTCTGTCGACGTCCACTTGACCGAGAGCCCCACCTAACGCTCGGTGAAGTTTTATTTAAAAACTTTAAAACTATATCTACCAAGAGCACGGTCGGGGGCTCTCGGTAGAGTTTAATTTTTCAAAAAAACGGTGAAACCTTCTCTACCGAGAGCCATGTCGGTGGGGCGCTCCGTAGAGTTATGGTCGTTTCACCGAGAGCCAAGGAAGCTCTCGGTGAACCGGCCATAGTTCTAACGGCGCCATGTTTACCGTATATCTCGGGAAATTGGGGATCCTAGAACCCAATTTTCCTAGTTTTACCGAGTGCACCACTCGGTAAAGTGACCATATAATTTTTTAATTCTGTTTTTGCATTCCACCTTGACAAACATAACATATAAATCATATATCACATCCGATACAACTCATTTATCACATATATATATATATATATATATATATATATATATATATATATATATATATATATATATATATATATATATATATATATATCACATCCATGTCCAAACATAGATCATGTCATCCAATATCCATCATAAGTCATCAAGTCTAGTTCCACAACTCATCAAGTCATCAAGTTCCACAAGTCTAGTTCAACAACTCTACCGAGCGTTAGTCATCAGGCTTTCGGTAGAAATTTTAGCGCTTCGGTAGAGGCCCTCTATGCGGTAGTGTCGGGTTGGACTGATGATGCCTCTTGCCCGGTTCCTGCCTCTTGGAGTCCCGGGTGCTTCATGTGTTCCATCGCGTTCCCCTGTTAGTAGTGGCATGTACACCGAGAGGTGGTGTGCGTGGTTGTTCCATCACACCGTCGCTGCCGAAAAAATTTCCAGCACCAGATGGCATACCAGGAAGAAAAGTTATGCTCGCGTGATGTAGATGAGCTGCCATGGAGCACATCTTCACTGCCATGGAGCGCACCTTCTTTTCGCATCGCAGCTGGTCATGGTCAATGGTCCCTAAACCCGAAGTCCTAATCTCGCCGTGACACACACGTTAATCAAACAATTGAAAAATGAAAAGCCTACCCATTCTCTTGTCGTCAATTGGAAAAGTTGTCTGTCTACTCTCTCTCTCTCTCTCTCTCTGTGGTTATTTTAATTGTCTTGGCCCGCGGGCTCTGTAGCTTGCTCCCATCTCTAGATCAGGGAACGGTAATGTATGCATTTCACTTTTCAATAATTTTGGAGCCACCATTGCGTGGGTCGTGAAGATGCAGCTGCTGTGCGCTAGGCTTCCTCGGTGAATCTGGGTGAGCACACCTTGCTTCCAACACAAAATCTGCCCCGCTTTCTACTCTCTTACCACTAATGCAAGCTGCTGCCTGCAGGTGACGCACACACCGATCGGGTTTGCAGCCATGCAGCTGGCGACGGGGGCCTTGGGGAGCCTGATCCCCAAGCTCGTCGAGCTGGCCAAGAAGGAGTACGGCCTTCAGAAGGGCGTGAAGAAGAAGATCGACTCCCTCACACGGGAGCTCACGGTTGTCCACGCTGTCCTCCGCAAGATCGGTGATGTTCCACCAGACCAGCTTGACGAGCTGGTTAAGCTGTGGGTGGGTGAAATCAGGGAGGCATCCTACGATATGGAAGACATCGTCGACACATTCCTGGTGCGCATTGAAGACGACCCTAATGAGCCTCCTGAGCCACACAAGCTCCGCCGCCTCCGGAAAAAGGTGGGCAAGCTGTTCAAGAAGAGCAAGGCTCGCCGTAAGATCTCTACCCTGATCCAAGAAATGAACGAGAAGCTTGAGGAGGTGGCAGCAACGCGAGGCAGGTACACACTTGACAGCATTGGCACCAACCCTGTAGCTGCAAACAACACCATCGACCCTCGCATCATGAATCTATACAAAAGGGCGACCGAGCTTGTTGGCATTGTGGGACCGAGGGATGAGCTCATAAAGAAGCTGTCCTTAGGGGATGGCGATGAGGATCTGTCCAGTACTACAAAGATGAAGATCATCTCTATCGTTGGATTTGGAGGGCTAGGCAAGACCACTCTTGCCAAAAGCTGTCTATGACCACCTCAAACCACGTTACAAATGTCGGGCTTTTTGTACCGGTGGGTCAGAATCCTGACGTCAAGAAAGTCTTTAGAGACATTCTCATAGCCCTTGATGAGGAAAATTACACTCATCCCAAATTACAAGGTTTCGAGGAAAATCAGCTCATGGGTAAACTCAACGAATTCGTCAAGGAAAAGAGGTACGAGCTAGTATGATTACCGATTCATTAAAAATTCCTACTCATCACTGCTGGCTCTCTACTAACGACTATATCTGTTTAAATATTATGTAGCTGCACAATACGTTCTTTTTATCTTATTTATTTTATTAAAGGAAAATGATGAAAGGAACATAACATATTAATGATATAGGTATACATATAAAAAAAAACTTTGTAAATGATGCCTCGTATTTTTTTCCTTACCATTTCTTGTACGTTCTTGTGAATATGTAGGTGTTTGATTGTTATTGATGATATATGGGACATGAAGACCTGGAAATTAGTCAGATGTGCTATGCAAGAAAGTAATTGTGGAAGTAGACTTGTGATCACTACTCGTATTTCTGAAGTTGCCACATATGCTGGTGAAGCTTACAAAATGCAGCCGCTTTCTCATGACAACTCAAAAAATTATTGTATGCAAGAATAGTTGATGGTGAAGGGAAGTATTTTGATAGTCCTTCGGCTGAGGCATGTGAAAAAATTTTGAAGAAATGTGGTGGTGTGCCACTAGCTATCATTACAATAGCCAGTTTGTTAGCCAGTAAACCAGGGGAGGACTGGTCTGTGGTCTACAACTCAATTGGTTTTGGGCACAAAGGCAATGATGATGTAGAAAATACCAGAAAAGATATTATCTTTTAGCTATTATGATCTACCTTCACATCTGAAGTCTTGCTTATTGTATCTAAGCGTATTTCCAGAAGACCATGTGATTGAGAAAAATAGTTTGATATGGATGTGGATGGCTGAAGGTTTCATCTCTCAGGAACAAGCAACAGCAGCAGGGGTAGGAGTATTTGAGCTCGGGGAGAGGTTCTTCAATGAATTGATAAATAGAAGCATGATACAGGCACAAGAGGGACAATATGAGGGGTACGTCAATGCATGCTCTGTTCATGATATGGTGCTTGATTTGATACATCATTTGTCAAGTGAAGAAAATTTTGTCACTGTACTGAATGGTGTTGGGCGACAGAAACTTCAGGGGAGCATTTCTCGCAGGTTAGCCCTACAGTGTGTTGAAGAGCACAACGTTGGTCAGCTGGCTAATATCTCTGTGGAGAAAGTGAGGTCCATCTTCACCGGTCAGTGTGATTTTTGTGAATTATGCCCACGCCTCAAATATTTACGTGTGGCAGACATGGAAGAACGTTCTGTTTGCGAAGACCATGGAAAAGGTGTGTTGGATCATCTTGGGAGTTTACTTCACTTGAGGTACCTCAGAGTATCGACTGAGAGTGATATTCTGCGCCAACTGCCCACGGATGTAAGATTTCCGAGGTTTTTGCAAACACTGGATTTATGGGGCACCTGGATAGAGGAACTGCCGGAGGAGGTGGGACTTCTGACGCAACTTGTTTGCCTACGACTACGAGTTAATGCGGTAACAATATTGCCAGCTGGTTTGATCGGTAATCTGACGTCACTGCAAGAGCTGTATGTATTCTGTGAATACGATGAAGGTGCTACAATGCAGTTTGTGACGGAGCTGGGCCTGCTGAAGGAACTAAGGGTGCTCCAGACATCGATTTGTTTTTTTAGTGAAAGCATCAAAATTTCTTTCCTGGAGTCCCTGGCCAATCTGCACCATATCAAAGAGCTTGAAATTTGTGGCTATGACGACGAACATAAGGCGTGTGAACCATTTGTGAACTATGATGCAATAAGGGTCTCCTGTCGGCATCTCCGTTTCCTGTGTGTGGAGGACTGCTTGGTGTTCTCTAAACTGCCAGCATGGATTAGCTGGTCGCATGCTCCAAACCTCTCCTATCTCAATGTGCAAGTGGTAGATGTGAATGACCACGACATGGAAACCCTTGCCAAGTTGCCAGAGCTCAGTTGCCTCATACTGCATTCAGAAAGTGACACCGAGTCAGTAGTTAGCATAAGGATTCATACTGATGAAGGTGTTGGCTACTTTCGCAAGTTGAGAATCTTAAAGTTAGTTGGTCGAATTATCTGGTTTGATCTGAGCAGCAGGGTACCATCATCCAATACTATCATGCCAAGTCTTGAATCCCTTGAGTTTGAGGTCCATGTGCGGTCCCTCAAATACGAGAACGTGCATCTTGGTTTTGGCATCCAGAACCTCGGAACAAGTTCGCTCCAGAGACTCAGAGCCAAATTGAACTGTAGACGTGCAGGTCCTCGGGGGGTGGAGGAAGCGGAGGCTGTGTTGAAGCACGTGGCTGCAGTCCATCCAAAACATCCCACCCTTGTAATTGATTTTAAAAACAAAGAAGATTTGATGTCACGCTACCAAGAGGTACGTATGATGAACTGATCATGCATGCATTAATTTCATCCAAAGGGATTCTATTCATGCATGCTTTCAAACGCTACCGACTTAGTATCTTCCCAAACCTTGCTTCAGTTGTGAAGCTACCTTTCCAAGTACCGCACGAAATAGGAATAATGGAATCTAGCTATAGCTGCTGCTAGTTTCTCTTCTTTTAGTTATTGTTAGTTTTTTTTTTAGGAAAAATAGTTAGTGCAAGACCTAGCTCCATCTTAGATATAGCAAATACCGGATAAATTTCTAACATCAATATCTCTGACTTTTACTATTCAAGGCGTCCTAATAGTCACTCTAAATTTACAATGTGTATATAGCAAAAGGAAGTAACAAGGCCACAGGCCAGCCCATAGAAATAAAAACCATTCATACCTTGTTCTCATTTGCATGCATGTATCGTAGTGGCCGTGCACTCATATCACCATGGCCCACTTATTGCTGGGTGTTACTAATACTATCCACCTTATTTACTACCTCAACAGTAGTAAAGTAGGTATAATAAGCTTCCTAATTTATTGTTTTTTCCTTCCTATAGTGGACGTCCTACTCCTCCCTCTGTCCTGTAATATAAATGCATTATAAAAATTTTAAGATAAATTAAGATAGAACATAAAGATATATGTACCTCATTTTATTTCCTGATTAGACATTATCATCAAACGTGATTAATGGTGATTGGTTGATATAAATAGAAAATATTTAATGTAAATTTGGTTTTTGTCCTCTAAAATGCATTATATTTGAGGACAAATTTTGAATGCTAGAATGCACTATATTACTTGATAGAGGGAGTAGTACACAAGAGCTCTAGCCAAATATGAATAGTTAAATTTCATCACCAAAAGAGCCAAAAAATGCTTAATGAAAGACCAAATAATGCAAATAGGGGGTGGGCAGATAATCTGGATTTTCCATCACACATAGGTGTCATCTCTAGTTAACCATCCGGTGGGCTGCTGCTGTGTTGTGCCTTTCTCACACAACTAATGCCATATTCATTTATGATGACTTGATCTTCATGATCACAGGGTTTACAATATGGGTAAAAAATATTTGGTCTCCACTCTCAAGCAATGAACAAGAAATTTCAGATTAAACTCAAACAATTTTTTTATTATTTTTGAAAAAATGTCATCATTTCACACAAGAAACACTGTCAATGCATCGTGCATGATAATGATTATATTAACACTGAAGAAATGACACAATGTATCACATATGAAGAGCAGTGGTAGTAAGATGGACTACGGTGAGTTGAGTGGCCTATATCTTTGGTGGTGTTGGACATGGGACCGTATGAGTGGACAAATTGGATAATAAATTTATAGAATTTTTGGGCTTTTTGGTAGGGCTATAGGAATATAGGATACTGAGAGGCCACTTTTGGACGATTTGGTGCAAGTTTGGGAACAAATATGAATTCAACCAAACAAACTCGGATGGTATAAAAATTTATCAAGCCCCTAGCAGAAAAAGACGATTTTAGGGTATTTTGATGAAATTTCCACTGAAATTGTAAAAACCTTTTGGTTTTTGGATGTTATTGCCATCACAAAGTGATCTTAATTTGCTAAAAAATAAGATTGTAATATGAAAAGGTAAGTCTTTTTACTAAGATTTTACAAAACGTTTATTGTAATACTTTTTGAAACTGTCATTAAAAAAACGGAACTTAGTTTTTCTAGTTTGTATGTGAAAGACATATATTACCGCAAATCTATCATCACAACTGCCCTAAAGCCTAGATACATAACCCCAACCACAAATTAACATTACGAAGTGTGGAACCTGAATACTCAAGGACTATAAAAAACACAAGGAAAAGGACCTCATTTTTGAAATATGTATATTGTATTCCTGACAAGGAACTCATGACTCATGACTGCAGAGAGTGCCCAACTGAGTGTGCATGTGCTTCTTTTTATTTTCCTTGCAGTTCAATATGTTTATTTCTAACTGTATGAAACAAATGTTAGGCATGTATGGAAATGAGCAGAGCCCCTGAGTTAGTAATTAAGGCCTGGAAGTTGGCGGACATCGTTGCCTCAAAAGATATTCAAATACTGCGTATGCCAGATCCAGAAGCATCTTCAAGCAAAGTATGTTCAACATCTATTTAATCCAAGGAATATCACACAACAGTTTTGTGTTGATGTGCTTACGATTTTCATGACATAGCACACACCGACCAACTTATATGGTCATATTCAGAGCAGTATATATAATTCTGATAAGCATTTGTGTTTTATTTGTTTTCTTCGTAGGTTATGCGCTTGCTGTACGCAGATAATGGGGTGGCACTTTTGGCTTTCAGCTCCAATGCTGTTCATAAGCTGTGGAACTGGGGCCACAGTGCCAAGAATTCACGTGGCAAGGTTAGACAAGACAACTGTCATATTGTGATTTCAACACAGCAGTTCTGTTTGGTTGCTTTCTCAAAATCATCCATCACTGCTTTTTGTTAGCCATCCATCACTGCTTCCTGTTCAAACCTGAGGTGGCTCACAGCTTATGACCACAACCCTGAAGAGGCAACAGCGCTAGCCTGCACTGCACTATCCAGAGAGCAC
The DNA here is from genome assembly GCA_015847255.1 of Hyparrhenia diplandra. Lineage (NCBI taxonomy): Eukaryota > Viridiplantae > Streptophyta > Magnoliopsida > Poales > Poaceae > Hyparrhenia > Hyparrhenia diplandra. The sequence goes on along the minus strand of JADLZK010012239.1, from coordinate 656,549 downwards.
GAATATTGGGTTGGCAAATTCTCATTGTTCAACATGAAGATATTCAAGGTATGCTTCTTCAGTTGTCTATAACAAATCATGATTGATCTCTCAGGAGTCATGACTGCGCTTCACTAAAATAAACTTCATTCTGTAGTTGCACAATGTCCTTTCTTCACTGATTTTGTGGAATCTCTCACAGGTCATGCGTGATTTCATGGCACCTCCGCCTGCTGCAATTACTTTCCTTGCATTTAACCCATGCAACATTAATATCATGGCTATTGGATGCGAGGACTCTTCAATTCATATCTACAACTACAGTGATAATAAAGTGAGTATCAAACTGAATCTGTAATCCCTATTTCTGTGAATCTCAATGTTTTGGAAAAACACATTAGATATGGTTCTCACAGGAAATGCAGTAATCTACCCATCGTAAAATACTATGTTCTCTTTTTGGACTATATATCCCCTCATCTTTTACTTATGTATCGGGGTATCATGTGAGGTTGTAAATATACCTGAGCAAAACGCCCGATGCATGGTTTTTTGGCTTTGGCCCAAACACGGTCCGACATGGTCGATTCGTGCTTTCGGGCTGGCCCGGTGCTAATCTGAGGCCATACCTGGCCGACCCCAAGGCACGCGGGTTGGCATGCGGCCCGGTCTATGGCCAAAAGCACGATTGGGCCCAGTCCACAAGAAGCGAGGCCAACAACCCGGCAACAAAAAGCCCACCTTTGCCTCCTCCATAACCCTAATCCCTCGGACCCTCACCCCCCACCGTCGCTCCGTTTCCCCTCCCGGCCTCCGCTCACACGGTCATGCGGGCACACGGTGGCGCGCAGCCACGCGGCCGCGCCGCCGGGCATCCGTGGCCACCTCCCCGCTCCCCCGACGGCGGCCGCTCCACCAGCCACCTTCTCATGACTTCGCCCCTTCTTCCTCCGGTGTCGAGCGGCGGCAGCGCCGGCGCCTGCACGCGGCCTCGAGGCGCGCAGCGCGGCAGAGAGAGAGGAGGCCGGCGAGAAAGGGGAGGAGTCGGCGGCGTCGGCGTCGCCGCGCGGAGGAGGCGGCGATGCACTCTAGCGCCACCCGCCACGGCCGATGAGTGCGGCATGCCAGCGCGAGGGCGAACGCTCCTCTCCTCCCTACGGATCGGGCCTCGAGACCGGCCTGGTTCATTTTGCAACCGTGCTTATCCGGGCCGGCCCGGCACGGAAGGAGCCCACGTGCCGTGCACGGGCGCCACTATACGCCCGGTGGTCTGGGGAGGCACCCGGTGGCCCAGCGGGTCCCCTTCGTGTCGTGCCCTATTGGGCCGTGCCTAGAAACGGGCCCATGCCAAGAACGGGCCCGTGCTGCCGTACTATAGTTGTAAATGTTGTTTTACATATATTCTTTTTTGACATAACAAATTATATAATTTTGAGGACTTCGAGGAGATACCACAAGGTACACATAATCCATCGCAAGTTTGTGTGGTATCGCAACAATACTATGAAGAGTAGTAAGTACCTCGTTGTATGATCCAAAAAGACTTCATAAAACATACATATACGTTGTCAGCCAGACAGGTAAAGATATGAGAATTCCTTATTAATCATAATAGATTCTTCCTGTGCGGAACATCATGCTTAATAATGTACTAATTACCATATAGTTTATATTCAATATTAATATGCCAAAATATCGACTTATCTTAATTGAAATGCACAGGTTATAAAGGTGCTTAAAGGTCATCAAAAAAGATAACTGGACTAGTATTTTCGCAACAATTTATGAAGGTGCTTGTATCTTCAGGTGCTGATGCTCAGGTGTGAATTATAATATGACCCCTTCTTGTTTTTATTAATTGAAGGCATACTGAGTTAAAAGTAACCTCTACACATGTGAGCATGGCTTCAACACCAGTGTTATATTAATCGCATTTCATAGCATCTTTTAATCAATTTTCTAAAAGATATAAAGCTCTATAAAATATTGTCTTGATTGCATGAAAATCATATCTATTATACTTTGTTTGTTTCTGAATCATTGTTTTTCTTTTTTTTGCTTTTTTATTTTTGCAATGAAATGAAATTTGCAGCTATGTGTTTGGGGTATATCTGGTTGGTACAAGAAGACATCGAGATACATCAAGCATCCATCTAATGGCTCCAGTGCTTTAGTTGGTGATACAACGGTGCAATTTCACTATGATGAGAAACATCTGTTAGTAGTTCATGAGAGCCAACTGGCGATCTATGATTGGCTACTAGAGTGCTTGTGTTCGGTAAGTCATTCACAACATCTTCATCATAACAATATATATTCTTACCTGTCATATGCAGTCTTAACTATCAAGCCAGAGTACTACACATACGGCATGATTTATATCATGCCTATCGAATGATCCTATAATAAACACAATAACACTGACATTTAACATTTCGTAACTTGATATGTAGTGGTACCCAAGAGATCCACTCCCTGCTCCAATTTCTAGTGCAGTATACTCACTTGGTTGTCTGATGGTCTGTGCTGGATTTCGTGATGGCGCAATTGGAATATTCGAGGCAAAATCTCTTACGTTACAGTGCAAGATAGCACCCTCTGCCTACATACCATCTTCAATATCCAGGTATACGGAGTTTTGAGGAGTTCCTATTTTTGGATTGTTTCAATTCTGGTAACCAATGTTCTGTTTCTGTTGCCTGTCTTGTTTCTAGTGGTGGTGAAACTGTCTATCCCACAGCTATTGCCACGACTCCGTGGAAGCCGAACCAGATTGCAGTGGGCTTGAGCGATGGTGCAGTTCTTGTGCTGGAGCCGTTGGATACAGACGACCTACAAGTGGGGAGCAACGGCTCCTCAGAACAATGTCCTCCTAGTGATGTTAACAACAGCGGTGGTCACGGGCAAGTACTGGATGTCTGATCGGCCCTGACGAGAGGAGACATGGCAATGCTTTCTTGGTATACAATGACAGATTCGGTTAAATGAATATATTTACTCGACTTAATTATGCAACAATCCAGTTGCGTATATACCATCTATCGCTAGATCTCGAGATTTATATACCTGCTGATACTTGTGTTTTTAAGTCGTTGACTTACTTATTTGTAATAAATAAAAATGCATGTTGCTAGTGTGGGTGAGACATTTCCCTCCCCGTCTCTCTTATTCTTTATTAAAAAAACATAACTGTATTGTGGACTATGTATTCTCTTATTTGTATTCTTCAAGCTGCTTAGGTTGAATTGCAATGCTCTTGCTTGGTGAATGATGTGAGATTTTTTGACATGCTTGTTAAGACCTCGTTCCAAGTGAGGGAAATTGTCCTTGGATAAAGTAGCATACAACATATATATATAGTGCCATTGCTGACCATACTATCTCGAAGGTTTCTTGCGGCTAAGGATGTAATGTGTCTTTGAGGCGGTGCTGGAACAGGTGTGCTTGGAGGCTGACCAAGCCTGCAGAGACCTTGCGTGACAGTAGAAGGCTTAGTTGGGTCATGTAGGGTGTGTTTGGTTGCACCTAAATAGGCTAGCACTGTTAGAATGGGCCTTCTTTTTATGTGTTTGGTTGCTAGAAATCCGACTGAGCACTGCTTGTTTGGGCCGGCCGTGCCGGCCAAAAAACGAATCGCGGGGGGTAGCGATTCATTCCTGGCGGGCTCCGCTCGGCTCCGAGCTCCTTTCCCCTCACACCCTTCGTTGGTTCACCACCTCTGCACGCGCGGTTGTGGCGGCCGAGATGGCCACCGTGCCGGGCGCCGCGGCGCCGGGTGCCCAGCGTTGGGCTGCTCTACACGGAGCTGGTCGGGGATCCCGCCCGGTGTCCATCAAGCACCTCCCCGATCCCGCCAGCAGGCGGGCGGCGCCGGAGCGCTTCATCTTCCATCGCGTCGGGCCCGTCAGCGCGGCTGCCGCTCCTCTCGCGCGCCCTCGTCGGCATCTCTCGTATGGCGGCTCGGTGCGAGCGAGAAGGCCGGAGCGTGGGCGGCGACGGCGGCGCGAAGTCCGCGCGGGCGGGTCCCCAACGCCCACCTTCTTCCTAGGCAGCGCCGATGGATGGTGGCCTCGTCCATGCCGCCCCGGGGCGCTGCCACCGCCGCCGCCAGGAGGTCGGGAAAGATGCGCGGACGTCCTGGTGCAGTACGTTGTGCTGCGGCGCGACCTGGCAAACGGGTGGCCGCTGGGGGCGTCGTGGTGTAGGGCTGCCACGCCGCCGTGGCCGCCATCTGGGCGCACCGGGACCACCCGGACACCGTCGCTTACTGTGCGCCTGACAACCTCGACCTCATGCACAAGGCATGTTCGACGTTTTGCCTCACACGATCTGTAGCATCTTGCTTGTGTCTGTCTGCCTTTCGCGTTGCGCTGTCCGCCATAGATTTCTGGCTGTATTGATTAGCACACGGTCTGTAGCACACGATCTGTCCGCCATTGATTAGTATTGATTAGCACACGATCTGTAGCATCTTGCTTGTGTCAAGTGTCTGCCTTTCGCGTTGCCCTGTCCGCCATTGATTTGCACCATGATTGGCTAACCGCACACCATGGCAAGCATGTCCACCGCATGTTCGATAAAATGTTCCAAAGGAGGTGAACTCACCATCCCGAAGTAGAGGTGACTGTATGCAAATCAAGTCAGGCAACCAAACAGCTAAGGATAGCAACGGGTCGGGTTCGGATCGGGTGGAGTCTCCGTGCACCCAAACCCGAAACCCGAAATCAAAACCCAAACCCAAACCCAAAACCGATTCGGTGGAAATCCAAACCCAAACCCAAACCCGCGGGTATCACGAAACCCGAATGGAAACCAGCGTGGATTACCAGCGGATTACCTGTGGATATATATACATATATTCACATGTATAAACAAGAGACAATAAATAATAAATATTTTCATGAGTCAACTTTGAATAAACTTAATAATTTAAGTAAACACATTATTATTCACATATTATAAACATACTTTTAAATTCTAAATGATTTATTTCGGGTATCCATTAGATATCCACGGGTGAAATACTAAACCCGAACCCAAACTTCGAAACCGAACCCAACCCAAACCCGAAACGTTTGGGTGAAAAATCGCACCCAAACCGAACCCGCGGATTACCCGCCTGAACCCGATCTGCTGCCATCCTTACAAACAGCGCCATCTCCAAGCCATGCTAGAATTAGACAAAAACGAAAACCAACCAAACAAGCTCGGGATGCCACAATGGACATGGCCAATCCCCGGCCGGGCCAGGTTGGGCTAGCCAGGCCCAACTTGACACCACAACCAAACACACCCGTAGTTGTCGCCTGGTGGATAGCCGAGAGACAGACACACACTACATAATAACTAGTAATTTGCGCGCGCCCATGCGCGCGAGGTCATGGCCGTGTGTCATAAATATGACAATGTAATATGGTATTTGTTCACTCGGACCAATAATATAAATATGGCAACACGCTTGCTGAATAGAAAGCTATAAGTTACCTCAAATATTCCATGTAATATGGCGGTTCAATAACCTTGTCCGAATACAATACCTAGGCAATAAGTTTTGTCACCATCGAGGTACAGGGGACACTAAGTTAGAATAAGTCCGGTCATGATCGAGGTACATCCATACTAATTTACAAACGACAAGATCTTTGGATCATCATAAGGAAATCATGGTAGGAAGAGGTCATGACGGTGGCATCCGCGCGCTATCGGCGACGGGGAGCAGCAGTTTTTCAACAACGACACCTGTTTGTGAACAGGTTAGTGTTTGTTAGTGATGTTGTAAAGTGGCTGATCTAGTTGAATAGCGTGTAAATAGATAGTGACATATGTCTTACGGAGAAATCATATGATTTATGCTTTGTTTAGGCTCGCTGCAGTGTCTTTGTTCTCAAGTGGGGCCGGACTGCGTGTGTGAGCAAGCCGATCGGTAGGAGCATCGGGAAACCTCATCTCAATACACTGGTCCCCTGAAGCTAAACCGGAAGAGGATGGTATAAAAACAAATTTAGCACATGTGTTAATCTGTATAAGACTAATAAGCGGGAGAAAGCTGAATAGTAGCATACCTATCGAAAAAGAGCCTCGCTTCAGGAATCGCAGGATTGAAGTACCAGGCGTGAAGCGGCATTTGCACTCGGATAGTAGTTATCTATAAAACATGAGCAAGGTCAATACAAAAACCATAAAAGCAGACATGTAGAAAAAGCCATCTAATGCACAGGGTAGATCCGGAACCATGTGAGTATCAGAAACTTCCACCAGCAGCCCAATAATGTCTATAGGATCATCTATGTTAATACATAATCACGGTACATGTCAAGGAAGGGTCCAATAATGTCTATAGGATCATCTATGTTAATACATAACCAATGAATGTTCTCGTGTCACCAACACGTGATAAAAGCTCATGGATGGGCGTTATGTTGTATGCATACTCTGTAAAGCTAGGCAGATCTGTTCTTGCCTGGGACACTGTTGTGTGAAGTGTGAATTCAACCATAAAGGGACACTCAACAGGTCTGTAGGCGGACTTCGCGTTCGAAACTCTAAAACGCCTGATCACATAGATGTTTCCCTCCCGCAACATCGGACCTAGGAATCTCAAAGATACATGTTGTTTCCCTGCAGCAGTAGCATCATAAAGTAAAAACATAAGGGAGGAAGCATCGAGACACATGTAGGCATAGGACAACACCGAAGATACCTCACCCGGTCGACATCTTGAATGGCACCATCATTAGTTCTTCCACGGTACTCCCATTTACGACAGACACACACACACAGATGGTTGCATGCCACATCCAAGGATGAAGAGCTGGCAGGAGATCAAAAGCCATGGAGGGTGCTGTTGACCAATGTAAGAAAAAACAACAAAAATGTTAGTGTGAGAGTAAATTGGAACCTAAAACGTAAAAATAGGCAAGAAGAGTTTAGACATTTGCACCTCTAGGAAGGAGTTATCTGCACATAGAATAGAAACTATATATGTGTTTGAAACAAAATTATAGCGGAATCTTAAAAAAGAGTAGTAGATTAGATATCTAGCCGTGAAGGGAACTGTACAAAAATAGCCCAGACAAAACATGCACAGTGCAATACAATTGCAAAGCATTCACCAAAAGTTTCTACACCGCAGAACAAAATAGGGTGGCCATGGCCTGCAAGCTATGAAGAGACGGCCCCTGAACGCACCGCCGAAAGGATCTCAGGAAAAACAATATTCTGGGTTTCATCAACGCACTTACCATCTGCATCTTCTATAAGAATCTTGAGGCCATTTTTTGATGTAACTCTAGAAACTGCAACATAGAGCTGACCGTGGCTGAAAACAGGTGTCTTCAAGTAGAGACCAACACAAGGAAGGGTCTGACCTTGACTCTTATTAATTGTCATTGCATAACACACTCTAACAGGAAATTGTCGTCTTTTTAACTCAAATGGCAGTCTAGAAGTTTTTAAAGTAAGACAAATGCGCGGTATGAGTACTTCTCTCTCGATATGTGTACTGTCATTATACATTGCTTCTATGAGCATGTCACCAAAATCGGTAACAAGCAAGCGCGTCCCATTGCATAACCCTGCAGATGCGGTCTAGATTTCTCGGCATCATTATTGGAATACCTTTCTTAAGTAACAAGCGTCACGAAGGGAAATTACTACCACCCAAAAGAATTTAATAGCTCAACTGGATATAGAAGATCATAAGAAGCGTGTGCCTTTTCAGGCTCCGCTATACTTTATCGCGACTTAAGTACTCTCTTTCCTCACCGGTACTAAAGAGACTATGTATGAGTTAACAGCATCAGCAACCTCGTTAGTAGGGGTCAAAATAGCACGACTTTTCAGATAGGTGGAGTCACAGTATCTTGCAGCTAGCTCTGGATAAACAGCACCGATAATCGCAGAAATGTTATCCGAAGAAGGCATCAACAGGAGTTCTTTTGGGATTTTTATCCATGTTGGCTCATTCTCACCTTCCCTGCGAATAGCGTCAATCTTGCCCTCTCAATATCTAATACCCGGTGGCTAAACTTCGAGAGACCTCTTTTTGTGTGTTTGTATCTAGATTTGGTTGGTAGAGCCTCATGTTCTTTGTTAGAGATAAAACCTTAACATGTTTCCACAGTGGAGAGTTTGGAATGGCAGCGTTTACAATCTGGGGTCTACGACCACCCTCAACGACAGGCAAGATTTGACGAAGATCACCACCCAAGACCACAATCTTACCGCCAAACAACAATTCACGATTAGTTTCTACCTCACGTGACAAGACATCTCTAAAGCTTCTGTCCATAGCTTCTTATTTTCATTATTTTGCCATAGTTTCTACCTCACGTGACAAGACATCTCTACTACCTTTCCATTCATAGGAATTCTTTGCCATATGGTCTTTTGTAATGTAAAGAACTAAACAAGGAGAAAGGTAGTAGAGGACAAAGTTGTTATACCCAGCAGGCAGAAACGCCAGTTACACACATACGCAGATCATGCAAAGAACTAAACAAGGAGACTGAAGAACAAAATTTCTTTCCACGTAAACTGGGACTGCACCCCTAGCTCATCCCGGCTACGAAAATCGTCAATGAAGTCCGTGGCTCTAGTGGCTAAAGAAACAGCCGGGACCACAAACCGAAGAAAAGCAATCGCTGCGGGGTAGCCTGTTCAAAACTTGGCCCTTTAGTCGCACCGTCGGCGCTCAAAACAACATACTACGACACCCCCCGACACGAGGCTTAATCCAGGGGACCTCAAGCTCTATTCCATAAATAGCAGCGCCAAGCGCAATCCATCCCACTAATCATGGAAACATACGGAAGGCCGCGGCGAACTACAACCACTTGTATGGACGCGTTCGGGCGATGGCAACAGAGCAACAACAGATCCGTGAATCTGAGGCACCCAAAAACAAATAAAAAGCGAAAAATAATGGAAAAGAAGAGAAAAGATGGAACGCTGCGTCGAGATAGATCCATCATCAACCACCGATATCGCCCCTCTCGTCAACAAACAAAGCACGCACCGGGAGCCGCGAAACGCTGCAACGAAACTCCCCGAGCAAGAAGTACCAGAACACTCACCTAGGTAATGCCGCCGGCACTCCAGCCACCGACGCCGCCCGGTCCGCCGCCCGGCACTCCAGCCACCAACGGCGCCGGCCCTGCCGGCCTTCCCCGCCGGAAACCAACCGCACCCGAAATCGGATCTCGCAGCAGCCGCGTCACCTTCTATCCCTCGAGATCGAAGCAAATCAAATCAGCAAATCAGCCGTAGACAGCCAGAGAATGGGGAGGGAGAGGGACCTCGTTTCACAATCGTGCACGGAGGAGGAAAAGGGCGGTACAATGGGCGGGCGAGTCGGAAGCGGTGGGCCTTTTGTGCTCCACCCCACGGTGGCGGCCTCGCACAGCCTGGCGACAGACGGGGCCCAACAACGACTCACATCCAATGAGTGATCGACAACGACGAGCGGTCACAGGGGCTCTTGGACCAACAACCGGTCCAAAGAAATAACAGAGGGCGACAACGCCACTCCACCCGGTCAATCAGGCCACGACGCGGTGACGCCAGCCGCCATGGCGACGTCGCCGGGCCGCTGCGCACGAACGGTACGGTGAGAAGTCAACCCCGCCGAGCCGTTGATGGCCAAATCTCACGGCGACGGTAAAAATAGATGTCGTGGACGTTCTCGTTGAGCCGGATTCTCCACGCAGACAATGTACTCTTTAAATAAACCAACAGGCCTCGCTTCGGAGCTCAGCCCACGAATCCTGTAGCTAGTCGCGGGAACGGATAAGCGTCCACCATGTCACTCTCCGCTCTATCACTGGGGAAGACCTGCTTCACCAATGTGGCATGCTCACTGTCAACTCCATTCTTGCATCTTTCTCTCTGTTTAGTTAGTTCCTGGCTCTTTTGCGCTTTGTTCGTCCCGGGCTGATTGAGGACACTGATGGATCGGATCACTCAGAAGCCCAATACCACGATTCGCCCAGCAACGTCAATGCAGTTCAATTCGAGAGATTCGTCCGTGCTGTGGATCGAACAATAGCCGGACCAAAGTCATATAGCATGCCTATTCGAGTGGCCCATCTCAGCACAAAACGCCTACAAAAAGACGGCCCAGATGCACGCCGCCTCTTTCCTCACCGACGCGGCGCTTGTACCGCCGCACAAAGGCCTGGACTAGTGAGATGGCGACGCTCCCTCCACCGCAGACAAGGTGGAGACCTGACAGCCACCGGCGGGCTCCCATGAGCTGATTGTTGAGCGGCACACATCTTCAGACATTCAGAGTGTTAGCACTCTGTCGGTAAGAGTTGTGTTCTGTAAGCACCACATCCACAGTTATGTAAGCATTGTGTTTGGCATAGGAAGAATACTTGTGCAGAAAATTGGACAGCAGGAAGCATGGGTTCTAGCAGATTTGTTCAGATTGTGTATAATAGGAAGCAGCAGGAGAAAACGAGCAAATTGTACTGATTGCAAGTGTTAGTCGTGCTCTGTTTTATTGCCAGGTATTCATTTTTTGCACTCCTTCAGAGTGACGCATCAGTGTGTATGTGTGCATCGTTGGTGGCATATGTTTAGCAACATAATTTGCACGTTCAGGACTATAAATTGCAGATTTCGAATTTTATGTTGGCAAGTTTATGACTCCTTCAGTCGCCCATCTAAATTATGCAGAGTTTGTTTCGATACAGGTAATGTTGCCGTCCTACTGGATACAGGGTGTGGGTTGCCACTGGGAATATATGTGGATCGGCCATTTCAGCCCACTCTCAACTAAACTAGAACATCAGGCGCCCTTGGGGTGCCCTACAATGGCTTGAAGAACACAAGCTATGTATATTCTCAACAAACATGACTTCATAATTTGATATGGTAACACATTATTCAAAAAAAAAAATGATATGGTAACACAAAGATATCAAGTCCAAGATCAAGCATATCAAACCAATAGTTATAGTCAATTTGCACCCAAAAATCAAAGAGGCACTGTCACAAGTAACTAACTGAGCATATGTGCAAAAAAGAGAAAATTATCAGAGCATTTTGGGATCAGCTACAACCTTTTGGTTCAGAGTGACTAAAGCTGAGCCCTTCCACATCATCCTGAATTCTGAATTTATAAACCTTGCATCCACGTTTCATGCACCAGAATTAAAAAGCTAAAGCTGCTTCTGACATATCATGTCATTCAAGCTTTAAAGACCAAAAGGCATTAAAGGTGGGAAAGAAGAACGCGAATCAGTGCAAAATATCCATGGTGGAAAGCCACATCTTCTAGAATGGTTCCTTCACATATTTATCGACACCCTGACATTGATTGTGAACCATCTCTTGCAGTGCCCTTGTAGCCACTTATGCATGGCCATCATCGGTCATCAAATCCCCTATGCTCCTGACTACATAAAAGCAAATAAAAAACATGAATTAATCAGGGACATGGGGTTCCGATGAGGCCAATGAAGCACTACTAAACCACAATAATCATGCAGCATTCCTCCATCACAATTCCAGTCAATGTAGGCAAATAGTAAAAGAGGAAAAAAACAATGAAAGATATAGTGTATTAATTGTCTAAGATGTTTAGAATGTTCCATTGGGCCAGCTGCCTTCGAGGAACTTGGAGCACATAGAACTCTCAAAAAAAAAAAAAACTTGGAGCAGTTCCTTCAGTTCAGATGCTACAGTCAACTGGGCAGCCTGCAAAGGAATCTGCAACAACATCCGCAGTTGTATATGTGAAGTGTGTAGTTTACCTCAATGTTTCTTTTGTTTAGGACTTGTTCAGCTCCAAATGCTGCAAGAACAAAATTGGTAAGACTGATGTAATGCTCACATTTGCAGGATAAAAAGGAAATCCTTGCTTCATTCATATAAGTGAAAAGACTTTCAAGGGACCGAGCAACTCCACCTTTTACAACCAGATGAGAAGAAGTCTTTAGCAAGTAAGGATGGTATATATACTTACACCCGCAATGTGCCATAGATGCACACAGGAGAAGGAAGCAACATCTCCAAGATCCGTGAAACAACACGACTCTGAAGTTAATGACACAGTTAACCGTGGCGGTCACTTTTGCTCCCCACGAAAAATTGATTAACCGTGGCGGGCCTTTATAAGATGCCCGCCATGGAAAATGCATCCATTTTTAGAGACGGCCTGTCAAAAAGGCCCTCCATAGAAAATACCTGAGGTCCACAACCAAGCCCAAACCGGGCTCACTATCGTGCCATATATACAATTAAACTTTAGGGTTTCTCCCTCACCCTCTTATTCTTTCACTCAGCCCAGATCTTGTCGGCCCCCATATCCATCTCCCTCGGCTCTCTCTCCCCCTTCCCTCCTTCCACACCTCTCTCACTCCCTCCCTCCACATGATGGTGGCAGACAATGCGACAACGGTACAGGGCAGCGGCGTCCCGGTGCATGCGGGGAGGAGGAGGTGCGGCTACCGGTGGCCGGCGAGCATGCAAGGGAGGAGCACCGACACATCCGATGGCACCCACACGGACACCTACTTCTCTCCCTCTCCATTGAGGCACAGAGGCTAGATCCGGCCCCGGTTAGGGCGAATCCGTTGTAGTTAGCGCCTGGAATGGCAACGGCCCCCTCGACCTCCTAGCGGCACTTGTGGGCCTTGCTCCCTCCTCGCAGTTGTGCTCACGAGCGCGGATCGGCGGCACCAGCGGTGCGAGGCCCGTGCCCAGATCCTACGGCGGCGCGCGCACTAGCGGCTCCTCCAGGTGTCGATGTCGTGGTGGTGGTTGCTGATTCAGGCTTGATGTCAGTCCCGTATGGGCTGGCATTAACCGTTGGATTTTTATTTATTTTTCCCCGATTAACCATGGTAGGCACAGAGCAACCGCCACGGTTAGACACCCATTTATCGTGACCTTGCTTGCGTGGCGGGCGACCTTGCCCACCGCGAAAAACCAAAAGTGCCCAATCGTGTATAAGATTCTCGTAGTAGTGAATAGTCTATTTACAAGATTTCCATGACACCGTGCCACCTCCAAAGAGTAAATATGTACCCACCAGTGGCGTAAATTTGATTCATATAGTGAATCCCAAAACTCATTGTATGTTTAAATTAATGCAAGACCCTTTCTAGTGCAGGCCAATGATCATTTTTTTTGAAACACATGCCAATGATCATTACATGGGTTGGATATGTACCTATTCAATTTGCTCACAACAAAAGAGATATATTTGGTCTCGTTGTGCTAGCTAGATACATGAGTGAACCAATGATATGAGAGTACCTCAATTGGTCTCTAGCAATCTTGTTCTTTATCAATGCCACATTAGGATCAAAAGGTTTCGGAGAAGGTTTGATATCCATAAAAGCAAATCGGCTCAAGACCTTCTCAACATACTGAGATTACAATAAAGTAATTCCACTCTCATCCGAAATCATATAATAAAGTAATTCCATTCTCATCCTTAATCAGCGTAATGTTTACTATCTTTAAATATGTTTATTATAAAATAGATTTAATGATCTATCTAATGACACTAAATATGTCTTTATAAATATTACTACTTGCTTATATATATTTCATTAAAGTTGTATACATTTGACTTTTCAAAAGCGAGATCGGCGTGTAAAAGAGGACTGAGAGAGTAATATCAGAGTTGATCGCGTATCATGCAAAGCGAAAGGGAATTAGACATACTCCATCTATTCCTAAATAATTGATCGACGTTTTTTATTTTGGTGTCGTAAGTTCGACAAGATTTGTAGAAAATATGTGGAACATTTGTATCTTTAAATAAATTTACTGTGAACAAAGATTTAACCATCTATCTAATGGTATTAATTATGTGCCATAAATAATAATATTTTTTCATAAAATTAGTCAAAGTTATTTATCGAAAACGAACAACGTTGGTTTAGGGGCCAAAGGAACAGCATTCGTTTAGGGACCAAAGGAGTATCCTGCAAAGCCAAAGATAATGGGAATCGGACGAGATCGACAAATCGTGGAAAGTGAAAGAGAATAAGATTCGTACACATCCAGCAAAGCGAAAGAATGGGATTCGTACACAGCTTATTGATGCCTGCTGCCCCTACTGCGCCACACATAGGGATATGGATGGATCGCCTTGCATTCTTGGCGCACATCGTCGATTCGTGCACCAAAACCCAAGGGGGCTTGCTGGCCCCGCACACATACGGAAAGAAGATGCCCCCATATATGTTGTATAGCATTCGTTTCATTCCAAAATAGTATCTCCAAATAGAAATAAAAAAAAAATTATATTTTTTGTTCTTATAATTCTCTCTTGTTCATTTTTTTCTCGCAGTTTCTATGATGCATGTATTCTCTACTCTAGTGCTATTATTTTTTTAGACCAAAGGCATTGATATGCCCAGCTTTTATAGAAAGCTTACGACGAAGTACACTACTCTAGTGCTATTATAGCTTGTACATGTACCAGTTTCACCTACTCTTTACAAGGCATCTACCTTTTTATCCATGACGACCCACTAAAAAAGAAGTGATCATGCCCATAGATGATTTTTCTGCTTTATCATCTAAAAAAAGAAGTACGACCTGGCATGGCGCAAAAGCTGATTTTTCTGCTTTATCACGAGAGTTTCCTTGCAACTGCAGGCCACAGTGTATATCACTACAACAACACACAGGCTCGGTCCCCCATGACACCCAAAAAAAAGAGTGCGGGCCCGTCCTGAAATGGAGTGCGGGCCACCAGAGCCTCCTTGTGCACGGCACGCTGCTACATTTTTGTTATAAATAAAGGATAGAAAGGAAAAAAAAAAAAAAAAGGATGTTACAACGATTTTACAAGTTCTACTACCAACTCATAACTACTGCACACCAAGCTGCACCACTTCTATGCGATTTGCTAGTCCAAACCAGGTTATCAACATGGTCAAATACTTGTTTTGAGAAGGGGCGGTCCTTGCACAAATGCGTGGGTGGATCATGTGGCCAATTTCTCTTTATTAACTTGTTAGCTGTAAGAATCATTTTATGTAGCAATGTCCAAGCAAAAAATATGCACTTCGCCTTGGCCTTAGCCTTCCATATCTGCATGATCCGTAGCTTACTATATGACCCTTGGAATCGGATGCGGTGTGCACTCTTAGCTGTATATTCTGCGTCTGTTATCCAGCGCCAAATTATGATATCCTCTCTAGCAACGTCAAGTTGGATTTGCAGAACAGCTTCCCATAGTATTCGTGAATTTCAGTGGCTGTTATGATAGGAGTGATATGAGAAATCCACTTGTTGTCTTGTATTGCCTTATGCACCGTTATGTTTTCCCTCTTTGCTTTCTTGAATAAGGTTGGCGCAAAACTCTTAGGCACCGCTCCTTTCACCCATGAAGAGGTCTAGAATTTGACCCTTTTTCCATCACCTATCCTTACGATCGTTGAGGCTGCAAAGTGGTCTCCTAAAAGTATGCAACACCCAATAACACATCAAGAAAGTACAATAAATATGAAGGTCATAAATAGACATTTATTTTCTAGATTTGTAGAAAATGCTCTTACATCATTCTTAGCAACATGGCTAGATAGAGTCATAGAGGTGATCAAAGTTTTTTATTTTATACACCGAATTAACTCGATCTATCTTATTTGTTGTTTTCCTCTATGTACTAGCTAGGACGAATAAAAATTTGTATGCTGGCATTAAAATTCAAAATGCAGTTACATATGCTGCCATAGCAGGGGAAAAAGAATGCAATGCATGATATATACTCCGTATTTAATTGCTAACAAGTTACAGTTGAAGGGTGCTACACATAACTATTTTTTTTCCTTAAGGCCGGGGTGGCATTTGCAATTTCTCTATACAGCGGTGCATGCGCTTGTGAAAATGGTCCTTGCTTTGCACACTGGCATCCACTCCGGCCTCATCAGTCGTCCCCAGAAACCAGCTACTCCACTATCTACTACGGGCTGTTGGATCCTCACGCAGGGACAGCCGCGAGCGGCCGGGGTGAAGATCACGATGCTGTGCGGCTTCCTTGATCTCCCTCCTCCTGCTGCTACTTGAAGCCAAGATCAGAACATACAGCGGATCTGGGTGAGCGTTCCCCTTCCTCGCTGTCTCTGCGACGCGCTGTGCTGTTGTGAACTATACCAGCAGCCACAAATAACAAATAACTTAATTACCAAGCTGCTGCTCGCAGGATCCACCCAACGCGGTTCCAAGCATGGAGCTGGTGACGGGGGCGATGGGGAGCCTGCTCCCCAAGCTGGGCGAGCTGCTCAAGGAGGAGTACGGCCTTCAGAAGGACATCAAGAAGAAGATCGAAAAACTATCACGGGAGCTCACGGTGGTGCACGCCGTCCTCCGCAAGATCGGTGACGTGCCACCGGACCAGCTCGACGAGCTGGTCAGGCTCTGGGCAAGGGAAGTCAGGGAGGCATCCTACGACATGGAGGACATTGTCGACGCATTCCTGGTGCGCGTGGATGGCCCCTGATGAACCTACTGAGACACACAAGCTCCGCCACCTCCGGAGAAAGGTGGGCAACCTGTTCAAGAAGAGCCCGCTCGCCGCAAGATCTCTACCATGATACAAGACATCAACGAGAAGCTTGAGGAGGTGGCAGCAAGGCGAGGCAGGTACACACCGACAGCATTGTCGCCAGCCCTGTAGGTGCAAATATCATCGACCCTCGCATTCTGAATCTATACAAAAGGGCGACGGAGCTTGTTGGCATGGATGGACCCAGGGATGAGCTCATAAATAAGCTGTCCATAGGAGACCACGTGGACGATGCTGAAGCGTCCGATAACATGAAAATCATCTCTATAGTTGGATTTGGAGGACTAGGCAAGACTACTCTCGCCAAATCAGTATATGATCACTTTAAACCACGCTTCAAGAAGAGAGCTTCGCCGCTCCAAAGGGACCAGGCAGAGTCCCGACTTGCAAAAATAGACAATAGACAGCTTAAACCGCACTTCGAATGCGGGGCTTTTGTTCCAGTTGGTAGGAATCCTGATATGAAGAAAGTCTTTAGAGACATTCTCATCGGTCTTGACGAAGACAAGTACATGAATTTGAATATCACGATGTTGGATGAAAATCAGCTCATGGGCAAGCTTAGTGAATTCGCCAAGGAAAACAGTACGAGTATAATCACCGACGTCCCAATGCTGATCACCGCTACATTGTTACTTTTAGTTTCAACGTTCAGCAACTTACATTCCATTATATCTTACTAGTCCATCAACCCGTGCTCTCGCACGGGCTAACTTTGAGACACATAAGAAATAGAAATGCATGTTTAATGTACATTTAGCTAATAAACATTACTCTCTGTAAATTATTTTTTGTTTGAATACAGAGTGACATGTGCATAGAATTGGCATGGGCATAATGGAATAAGGTTTTTATCACATAGTTAATGGGATTCTCTGGAGTTTCAACGTTCAGCAACTTACATTCCATTATATCTTACTAGTCCTCAACCCGTGCTCTCGCATGGGCTAACTTTGAGACACATAAGAAATAGAAATGCATGTTTAATGTATAGTTAGCTAATAAACATTACTCTATAAATTATTTTTTTGTTTGAATACAGAGTGACATGTGCATAGAATTGGCATGGGCATAATGGAGTGAGGTTTTTATCACATAGTTAATGGGATTCTCTGGTTGGGTGTTTTTCTTTACCGTCCATTGTTTTGTGTCAAATTATTTGGATGACTTTGTGCAGTATATAGAACGTGTTCGATGTCCCTCTTTATGAACCGAACTATGTGGATAATGAAAATGTTAGTTGACCCGAAAATTAAAAAAATTGATAACATGATTTAGTACTATTTGGATATTGAGATGCGTACCTTCGTGTGTTTTCACAAATTGTAGTCTTTCTTCTTTGATCTTCTGATGGATTTTTGAGGTTGATTTGGAAGTCCATACCATTTGATGTTTGGCTTGTTGTTTGTTGGTTTTGATCTTTTGCTTCGTAAGTGGATTTCGTCGGCACAATCATGTTGTTTTTTGTGATAGGATTTTTTTGAGGTTGATTTGGAAGTCCATACCATTTGATGTTTGGCTTGTTGTTTGTTAGTTTTAATCTTTTGCTTCATAAGTGGATTTTGTCGGCACAATCAAGTTGTTTTTGTGATAGGAGTTCCACTAGGGATGCCTACAGACGTTGCATGAAAATACGTCTGTGATAGGAGTTCATTACTCATTCCTGCTCATCACCGGCTCCCCTGCTAACAAATATAGATGTTTTGATCGGTGGCGAAGCTAGAGCTTAGCCCACCCTGGTGCCAATTGCCTTGTTGGGCCGGTCACGAGAAGCCTGGTGCACAATTTCGCCAAACCTGATGCACATGAGGTGAAAATTTGTCAATTTTCACTTTGTTTTCTGAAATTTTCCCCGGTGCCCGTGCACTTTCGGGTGGCACAAGGTGGCTTCGCCCCCGGTTTTGATATTATGTAGCTGCACTGTTTGTTCTTTATATCTTATTTATTTTATTAAACGAAAAATGATGAAAGAAACATAATGAATTGGTGATATAGGTATAAAAAAAACTTTGTAAATGATGCCTCATTTCTTATTTACCATTTCTTGTAATGTTCTTGTCAATATGTAGGTACTTGATTGTTATTGATGATATATGGGACAAGAAGTGCTGGGAATTAATCAGATGTGCTCTACAAGGAAGTGACCGTGGAAGTAGACTTGTGATCACTACACGTATTTCTGAAGTTGCCACATATGCTGGTGAAGCTTACAAAATGCAGCCACTCACTCATGACAACTCCAAAAAAATATTGTACGCAAGAATAGTTGATGGTAAAGGGAAGTATTTTGATGGTCCTTCGGCTGAGGCATGTGAAAAAAATTTTGAAGAAATGTGGTGGTGTGCCACTAGCTATCATTACAATAGCAAGTTTGTTAGCCAGTAAACCAGGGGAAGGCTGGTCTGAGCTGTACAACTCAATTGGGTTTGGGCATCAAGGAAATGATCATGTAGATACTACCAGAAAAATATTGTCTTTCAGCTACTATGATCTGCCTTCACATATAAAATCTTGCTTATTGTATCTAAGCATATTTCCAGAAGACAAAGATAGAGAAAAAAATAGTTTGATATGGATGTGGATGGCTGAAGGTTTCATCTCTGAGGAACAAGCAAAAGCAGAAGGGGTAGTACCATTTGAGCTCGGGGAGAGGTTCTTTAATGAACTGATAAATAGAAACATGATCCAGGCACAAGAGGGAAGGCACCAAGGGTACGTCGAAGCATGCTCTGTTCATGATATGGTGCTTGATTTGATACTTCAATTATCGAGTGAAGAAAATTTTGTCACTGTATTGAACGGTGGTGAGGGACATAAACATCAGGGGAGCATTTCTCGCAGGTTAGTCCTACATTGTGTTGAAGAGAACAGTGTTGCTCAGCTGGCTAATCTGGCTTTGAAGAAAGTGAGATCCATCTTTGCCCGTAGGTGCAGGTTTCGCTCATTAATATGTCCGCACCTCCTAGTTTTACGTGTATTAGAAATCCTACAATGTTCTGGGTCCCAAAATGTGTTGGGTAATCTTGGGGGTTTACTTCACTTGAGGTACCTCAAATTTTCGGATTACATTGAGCTGGAGCTGCTTAGGGAGGTAAAACATCTGAAGTTTCTGCAAACACTGGATTTACAGACGAGCACAGTAGAGGGGCTTCCAGAGGAGGTGGGACTTCTGACGCAACTTGTTTGCCTACGACTAGGAAGTTATAATAAAGCAAAAGTGCCGGCTGGTTTGATCAGTAAGCTAACATCATTGCAAGAGCTGTGTGTACGGTGTGAAGATCATGAAGGTTCTATGCAGTTTGTGGAGGAGCTGGGCCTGCTGAAGAAACTGAGGGTTCTCAAAACTTCGATTGTTGTTAGTAGTGAGAGCATCGAGAGTTCTTTGCTGGAGTCCCTGGGCCGTCTGCACCATATTAAAGAAATTGAAATTGATTGCCACGCCAATGAGGCTCCTGACAGGGTGAACCATGATGCAGGATGGGTCTCCTGTCAGCATCTCCGTTTCCTGTATTTGAGGAACTGGTTGGTGTTCTCTAGACTGCCGGCATGGATTAACTCGTCCCTTGCTCCAAACCTCTCCTATCTGGATGTGCAAGTGGAAGTTGTGAATGACCAGGACATGGAAACCCTTGCCAAGTTGCCAGGGCTCAGTTGCCTCAGACTACCACTACCGAATCCTCGAATTGCCTTGGCGGCCGGGAATTTCCTTGAGTGCCTAAATCAAACCGCCGGGGAAAGGGTAGTTTCCTTGGCGGTTTTACATCGCACTCAAGGAAACATATTTGTTTGGCGGTTTATCTAAACCGCCAAGGAATATGTATGTTTCCTTGACGGTTTGCGGTAACCTCCAAGAAAATAAATCATTTCCTTGACAAGATTCTAAACCGCCAAGGAAAATACCTATTTTCTTGGGTGTTCTTATAAACCGTCAAGTAAATTATGATTTCCTTGGGGGTTATTGAATTTTCTTGGAGGTCGACAAATCAAGGAAATGTTTATAAGAATTTTAGTGAATCTAACAAAAAAAAAAAAACAATAATATCTTAATGGCGTCCAAAAATTCTAAAATTTGGCATGAGATCATAACATGGTTGTATTATCTTACAAAATTTTTTTTTCAACATATTAACAAAGCTGGACTACACATTATTCACAAGTGGATAAAACTCTCACATATAGTCTCATAGTTATGTAACTATGTTAGAGATGTATTCATTTGTAAACAACGTATAGTCTCACTTTGTCAAAATGATTTAAATTTTTTATGAGAAGCTTATGTGACCATATCATGACCCCATACCAATTCTTAGAATTTTTAGACCACTTTATGATATTATTGATTTTTTTCGTCGAGTCACCAAAATAGTAGTTTAAGTAATGTTTAGCAAAATACTTCATTTTCCATCGGTTTTTTTTTATGTAACATCAAATGGAACATGTCTTCTTACATATATGTTTTACTAGTTTGTTGACATTGTTAGATATGATGCGTAGTTCAAATTGTGGTGATTTTTGAAAAGTGCGTAGAAATTCATTTAAATGATAGAAATTAGTAAATCGGTTCATAAAAGTTGGATGGAGAAATGCTCAAAATAAAAGCTTTCATATCTTAATTATTTCTTAATTCTTGTAGTTAAAGATTTCTTTTATTTGAATTCATTTATTGTTTAAATATAATGTGTTGTTCAATTATGTCTTATTTAATCTAGAGTTCATAATATTTTATTGGAAAAAACGTGTAATTCAACCCATTATTATACAGGCCAATAGCCCAACGTGGACCTGCCCGGCCCATTACTTCGGCCAGATGTATTATAGCTGTTGGATGAGCCTTTGATGAATCAAAGCCGTTGGATTGAAAAAACACTACTATATATATACCACAAGCTAGGTTTCGTCGGCTGGCTCTTACCCTTCTGGCCGCTACTCTCCTCGCTATCTCGCTCTCTCTGTGCCCTTCTCATTCACACGGCGACACATGGCGGCGGCGGCGCAACTCTCGCGCGGCCACGCATGGTGGCGGTGGTGCATGACCCCCCTTCGCGGCGGATCCAGGTACGGGGCACCTCCCCTCGATGCGGCTCTCCTTCGGCGGCGGGAGGGGCTCTCCTCCTACAGCGGCTCGAGGCAGCGGGGCGCGCGACGGATCTAGCAGCGCACGATTTGCTGGCGTCGGCAGTGCGCCCAAGGGGCCGGCACGGGCAGCTCCGCTCTCCTGGACCCTCCTTCACTCCCATCTCCGTCATGGCTCCAGATCCGGTGACTTGGGAAGTTGCTGCCAGACTTCATGTAGGTATTTGCATGCTCCTAGCTTAGTAGACATAGAAGTGTCCTAACATAGAAGGTCCGTGGTTTGCAATTCGAGTCCTTACATAGAAGGTCCTGTGTCTTCTCTGAAACTGCAAGTCTAAATCTTGCGTGTGCCTTCTGGAGATAGTTCATTGTTGTTTTTACAAGAAGTCATTGAATTGATGATTTTGTTGCAGCGTTCTCTCCTATTAAGGTCCTGTTTGGTTACTTGAGACTAAACTTTTTTTAGTCCTAGGGACTAATAAAAAAAGTCCCTCCAAGAGAGTCTTTTAGGGACTACTAGTCTAAATTTTAAGTAAAAATTCTGATGCAAGGGGAAAAATACTGAGTTTCAGTTGATTTATTAATCAATTCCAATGATTTAGGTGCAGCTATCTGAATGCATTAGTTAATCCGCTCACTTGCTTGTGCTGCGCCAGTCAGCGATACGTGGATGTGGGGAAACATATGTGCAGCAGCAGCTGCAGTTGTGAACTCGTGATTGCACTGCCATATGTGTGTGAAATTGCTATGTGGAGGAGTTTTGGATTTGGCCTTCTAAAGTTATCTTAATGCCTCGATGCATCTGTTAGCAGGCTAGCTAGTTATTTGCACAGTAGTAGCTTGAGTCTTGTTTCGTATTTTTCCTTGCTATGTTCTGCTTATAAAGTAGGCAACTGTGCAAAATGCTCTAAAGCTCCAGTTCAGTTTTTTGTTAAAGCTGTACTTAGTACCCTGTCTGATAAGTTCGGGTTGTTATCCATTTATCCATGAGTACCCTGTCTGAGCTGGTTTACTTCGAGGAAAATGTATTAGTAGCTCCCATGCTGTTATCCATTTATCCAAAATGTTCTAATAAGTAACTGCTTTTTTAATCAATTCCAATAATTTAGGTGTCCAGGCCTTACAGAACTTCTGCATTAAGCACCCATGATGTTATCCATTTTTGACATGTTATTTTGCTTCTGCAAGAAAAAAAAATGAGGGATCTAGAGCACAAGACTAAACGGAAAGGTACATGCTCATGAACATAGTACATTTTCGTTCAGGCCTTACAGAACTTCTGTATTTAGCTCCCATGCTGTTATGCATTTTTGACATGTTGTTTTGCTTTTGCAAGAAAATGAGGGATTTGGAGCACAAGACTAAAGGGGAAGGTACATGCTCATGAACATAGTACTAAGTTTAGCTTATAGGATATTAGCTCCAATTGGCATCAGTATAGGATATTAGCTCAGAGTCCATATGCATCTCTATTGAACAGATGCAGTGGTACTAAGTTTATATCGATCTGACTATATTAATTAATGGTAAGTTGTATGATAAAATCATTTTACAGTTTTGATCTATGGGATGTAAATTCAAATGGTCTCTATGATTTGTATGTGTCATCTACATGTAATTGAGATACAAGTGTTTATGATTGGAATGCTTGTTGTTCAGTCAGAGATTCATGGATCAGTGTAATAAATGTTTATATGGATGTCATCATTGGCAATTTAGTTTGCTAATAACTAGAATGCTAAAATTTACATTTTTTTATACTCGTATGCATTTCCTTGAGAGTCAGCCTCCAAGGAAATCGAATTACCTTGGCGGTCAAGAACAGCCAAGGAAATATCTATTACCTTGGCGGCTGTTAGCCCTCAAGAAATTTTCTTTCCTTGGCGGCTGATGGCCCTCAAGAAAACTTCTTTCCTTGGCGGCTCCACCATTTCCTTGACTATTTGGCAAATTAAGTCAGGTTGTGATTTCCTTAGCGGTTAGCCTCCAAGGAAATTATCCTTGAGCGTTGAAACCGCCAAGGAAATGAATTTCCCTTTACACTCTATTCTTGAGTGCTTTTTGCTTGACGGTGTATGGTCAAGGATCATTTCCTTGGCGGTTTTTCCTCTATCCTTGGCGGTTTTTGGCACTCAAGGCTATTCCGGATTCTGGTAGTGTACATTCAAAAAAGTGGCACCAAGTCCATAAAGATTCGTAGTGATGAAGGTGTTGGCTACTTTTGCAAGTTGAGATTCTTAACGATACTTGGTCAATCTATCCGGTTTGATCTGTGCAGCAGCGAGTGCAGCACCAGCAGGGTAGCATCGTCTAATGCTATCATGCCAAGTCTTGAATCCCTTGATTTTGAGGTCCATGTGCGGTCCCTCAAAGATGAGAACCTGCAGCTTGGTTTTGACAAGATGCTTGGCTTCCAGAACCTCGGAACAAGTTCGCTCCAAAGAATCACTGTCAAGGTTGTCTGTGGAGGTGCCATTGGTTCGGATGTGGAGGAAGCAGAGGCTGCGCTCAAGCACGCGGCCGCAGTCCATCCAAAACATCCCACCCTTGTAAGCAAAGAGGAAAACATACGATATATGACGACACGCTACCAAGAGGTACGTATGATGAACTGATCATGTATGCATTAATTGCATCCACGTTGTATTATATTGTTGACCCAGGAATTCATGCATGCTTTCTAACTGATCATGTAGCTTTTTCAGTTTAATTCCTCTCTCCTGTCTTTCTTTCTTTCTTTGCAATAGGCGCAATGAAACGTTTATTCATCTCAATAGGACATGGAATCTCTAGCTATAGCTGCTTCTAGTTTCTCTTCTTTTATTTATTGTTAGTTTTTTGTAAGGAAAATTCGTTATTGATAAATAAAAAATAGCTTTATATATTATAGCGCATACCGAATAGGGTGATGTTATCTCTAAAATCGGCATCTCTAACTCTTGCCATTCGAGACGTCCTAATGTGCGGTTAATCTAAATTTACAATGTGTATATACCAAAAGCAAGTAACAAGGCCAGTCCATAGAAAGAAAAACCGTTCATCTGGTGCATGGATGTATTGTAGTGGCCATGCACTCATATCACCATGGCCCACTTACTGCTGGGTGTTACTACTATCCACTGTTTTTTCTACCTCCACAATAGTAAAGTTGGTATAATAAGCTTCCTAATTTATTGTTTTTCCTCTCTAAAGTGGACGTCCGACTCCTGGTACACAAGAGCTCAGCCAAATATGAATAGTTAAATTTCATCAAAAGAGCCAAAAAAATGTTTAATTTTTTCGAAAGCCAGCTTGGCTCGTACTTCATTAAGAGGAGTGGGAAAGTTCGTACACGACTTGCGTCAATTCCCGCAGCGAGCTGCCGGGTAGATGATGCAAGTAAAAACACTAACACAAAGTTGACCTTTGAAACGGTGGTGCGGAAAAAGATGTAAACTAAGAAGAAACAAATGTGCTATAGAAACATAGAAGCCCGGCGGGAGAACACTTACAGGTGCTCAACCGTCTTCGCCCGGCATTGGCGCGCATGGGGAAGATCCCCCTGGACAACGCCCGCTTGTGAGGTGGGAGGACGCCATCTACGAAATGACTATGGAACCTCCGCAATTGTGGGATCCGGGGTCGATTTCACAAGACTGGCCGTGGCGTGCCCTCCCACTTGTCCGTAAGGACACCTGCGCCTGCCGCTGGCTGGGGGCCGCGTGGAAGGCCAACTTCGCCGCGAGGTCACTGCGTCTTGGGATCTAGTCCCACCGTCGTTCGCGGGCATTGGGCGCGGAGAGTGTCGTTGGGTAATCGGTCGAAGAGGGTTGCGTGAGGGACTCGATGAAAGCCCACCACCTGCCGGTCGGCTTAGACGGCGGCCCCGATCTCACCTCGGGAGCGGCGACGGCTGGTGCCGAGGCTGCGTAGGAGGAGCGATGATGGAGCGCGGGCGGGGCGTAGGCGGCGTCGAATCCTGAGCAGCGGCCCGGGCGCGGCTGGCGTGGTCGCCGGTATCCGCTGGGCATGGGGAGAACTCCCCTGGCCAGCCCTCGTCAAAGTCGGGCGCGCAGACCGGGAAGGTGGCGGTCGATCCGTGGCGGCGTAATTTCAGCGGCGGCGCCTCGTCTCGGTGTTGCGACATCTGCGAAGTTGAGGCTCGACCATCGCGGCGGCGAAGGTGGCTCCATATCGCGGCGGGGGTGACCACCCGCGGTAGCGGTCGGCGTGGCAGGGGAAGGCCGCGAGCTCATCAAGCATTGGGTCCACCTAGGTGAGTGGGTCGGGTGAGGTGGCATTGCTTTCGCGTCAATGTTGACCACCAGCGATGGGCGCCTTGCGTGGGTGGGGACCCTCTCTAGCATGGGCAAGACCGACGCCGATGGGCGAACATAGGATTTGCGGCCCGAAGAAAGTGGCCTGCCCGACCCTTGGAGCATCAAGCCACCGCCTCCCGAACATCGGCGTCGCGGCCGGTCCTGGACGCACCCGTCTGCCGGGGCTCTTGGCGTGGCGTTGAAGTCCGCGCCCGCGACCCAGGAGGGGGTAATGTGGCGGGCGGCTATGAGCATGCTGCGGCTCCTCGCCCGATGTCTCGTCTTTGGCGAGAAGAGGCAACGGGACCGGGAGGACCATCGGCGGCGGCGTGATCCCCATGGCGGTTGAAGCGAGAGCCGACAAGGGGCGGCCGCGGGGCCCGCCCGGCGATTGGGCGTGGTGTGCGGCGCCCATGCTGCGCCTCTAAAAAAAGCGTGAAAGCCATCGTGCGTCGCCGGCAGTGGCGGCATGCGGCAACTGCGACAGAGGGCCCCCCTCCGGCGATAGCCCGTATTCGAATCGAAGATGGTGGCGGCGGATGCCACCATGCGGCGGCGCCCGATGGTTGTGGCGTAGCCGTTGGTGTATAGGGCAGCGGCCGGGCTTGTCGGCCCGGCCCAGGCTGGGTGTGGGGCACCCTAACAGATGGGCGGAGGCACCACCGGGAGGGCCGGCGGGCGTCTCGTCTTCGTCCGACCCCGACGAGGAAAGGCGCCGCCTCGCCCAGAACAGCCCGACCCCTGGCAGCAAGGTTGTTGCCGAGATGCCAACAACGTCGTGGTAGGGAACAACGCCCCTGCTTCGGCCAGGGCTCGACCGGTCTGCCGCTAGCCGCCGGCGGGCTTCAGGCGACATCAAGAGCCGCGATGAGGCCCACGGCGCCAGCCTGGCGCCCGCTGTGACCACCGATGGCGAGACGGCGCTGTGACCACCGGCGGCGAGGCGGCGCCAACGTAAAAAGCACTGAGGTAGCGGGGGAGGGCTCGTAGTCCACCTCGTCCCAGAATCCATGTCCTCGGCGAGGACCTCCCAAAAAAAATGTTTAACAAAAGGCCAAAAAAATGTAAAAGAAAATAAAGATGGGTATAGTCTGGATTTTCCATCACATAGGAGTTCTGTCGCACTCATCAATGCCATAGTTTTTTTTTACAACTATCAATGCCATAGTTAACCATCCAGTCGGTTGTGTTGTGCACCTTGCTCACACGGCTAATGCTAGATTCATTTATGATTTGATCTTCATGGTCACAGGGTTTACAATAAGGGTAAAAAGGAATTTCGCCCCACGCAATAAACTCAAAATTAATTTCAGATCAACTTCAAACAAATTCATTTTTTTTTTTTTTTGAAAAAAATAGCACCATTTCAAAAGAAACACTATCATCACTGCATTGGGAATGACAATTATATATAACACCAAAAACATGACAACATATAACATAGGTAGAGCAATGACAGGACTGATGGTGAGTGAGTGGCCTATGCTGGTGGGGTAGGGTGTGGGAGTGGGGGAAATTCAATAATGAATTTGTAGAAATTTAGAGCTTTTGGTAGTGGTATAGATAGAGAGGCCACTTTTTGACAATTTGGTGCAATATTGGGCAGAAAGATGAATTCAACCAAACAAATTTGGCCAAAACAAATATTTATCAGACCCTAGTAGAAAAGATGATATTTACGGAATCTTGGTGAAATTTCACAAAAATTGTGAACCCTTTTATTTCTTGGATGCTTGTTGCTGGTATAAGATATTCTTATGTTTGCTAAATAATAAGATTGGACTATGAAAAGGTAAGTCTTTTTTGCCAAAGATTTTTTTTTTTTTTTTACGAACACGTTTTTTTACAATGGAATACTAGTTTTTCTAGTTGTACGTGGAAGACATCTATTGTTGTAAACCTATCCACCTATCCTCTGCTATGAAGTCCGCATATTTAATCCCGACCTAAAATCAACTACTTGAGGACCGTAAACAACGCAAGAGTTTTGAAACGTGTATATTGTGTATTCATAACAGGGAACTCATGAGTCATGAGTGCGGAGTGCCCAACTGAGTGTGCACGTACGTGCGTCTTTTTGGTTTGGGAAGAGCCAGTGCTCGGACGTCCTATGGCACTTTTGGCCCATCGGACGGTCCCCCGCTAGAGCCCACAAAGGGATATCGGACACCTCCCACTCTCTCTCTCACCATGCTGCCCCGCACAGAAACGACCACAGTGCCTGCTCTACTGCCTGCTCCACACGCTGCTGCGCCTATTGGCCCGCGTCTGCTGCTTTCCCACCTGCTGCTACACCCCCGCCCCCGCCCCGCCAGCACGGATGACACCGCTCCTCCGGACTAGCACATGAATCTACACCTGCCCCTTCGGAAGGGGAGTGGAAAAAATACAAGGAACCCGCTCTTGCCTTCTAGGCACACGGATCCACCCCTGGCCCCAACCTCGGACCCACCACCTATTGCTCCACCATCAGCTTACCACCATAGAGAGAAAACCTAGTGAAACAATCTTAAAAACTATTGAAACATCGAAATGACCCTAGATGCAACAAAGGAGAAAAGGCTCCTAAATAAAACAATCGAGAGAAACCTAGTGAAACGACCTAAAAAAAAGCTATTGAAACATCGAAATAACAACTAATTGAACAAACAAAAATATGACTGCAACATCAAACATCCACTGCAAAAGAGCAAGGGAGAATCTGCTGCAACAAAGGAGGGGAAGCTATTGCAACATCAAAAAGCACTACTATGCAACATCAGAAAAAACGCATGTTGCAAAACCCAAAAACTATTCCAAAACAACTAAAAAGCTATTGAAACTTCTCAAGGGCTACAACTGCAACATCAAAGAAACATTTGTTGCAATAACCAAAAAGTATCATTACAAAGATTCCACATCATCTGCCGCAAGTATTGAAAATGAATTATATCAACAACGACGAGAACTACCTCAAAGGAACCCTAGCCACCACCAAAACCTTAGATCTAGGAGGGAGGAAGAGGAGGAGGAGGGACCATAGATCCAGAGGAAGGATGGACTTGGAGGGAGGCCTCGGATCCATATCTTCCACCACCTACCTCGATGGATCCGTACCACCTACCTCGGCTCCACCCCGGTGGCGAGGAGGAGGTATTGGTCACAATGGAGAAAAGGTAGGGGAAGGGGAGGGAGGAAGAAAGGGGGCTTCGCCGTTGGCGCAGCACAAGGGGTGCGCAGGGAGGAGCACACAACGCCCTCGCGGCCGCGCCACCATCTCACGCTCCTCGAGAGGGAGGAGAGGAAGGAAGGCGAGGGAGGAGGGCGGGCGTGTATGCGCGGAGCAAGAGAAGCAGAGGAGTGGGAGGCGGAGATGACGATGTGAAGTGGTGTCGGGATGGATATCTTTGGAGGCGGGATATTTGGGCGGTCGGGCCCATGAAGCCGGCGTCCGTCCACCATCGGACGCTTGAAGTAAAAATATTACCGTTTTGGTTTTCCATCCATTTCAATATATTCATTTTCTAACTGTATCAAACAAATCTTATATAGGCATGTATGGAAATGAGCAGAGCCCCCGAGTTAGTAACCAAGGCACGAAGTTGGCGGACATTGTTGGCTCAGAACATATTCAAATCACGCATATGCGGATCCGGAAGAATCTTCAAGCAAAGTATGTTCAACAACGTTTACATGTACATCTTCTATTTAATTCAAGCAATATAACACATCACAATCTGTTCATGTGCTTATGATTTTCATGACATAGCACACAACAATTCAGTAGAATTTAGGACTGTTATGGTCATATTCAGAGTATATATATAATTCTAATAAGCATTGTGTGTCTTTAATTGTTTTCTTCATAGGTTATGCGCTTGTTGTACACAAATAATTCAAAGCAGATAAGCATTGTGTTTTATTTATTTTCTTATAGGTTATGTGCTTGGTGTACATGGATAATGGGGTGACACTTTTTGGCTCTCAGCTCCAATGCTATTCATAAGCTATGGAAATGGGAGTACAGTGGCAAGAATCCACGTGGCAAGGTTAGACAGGAGAACTGCCTTATTTTGATTTCAACACTGCAGTTCTGCTTGGTTGTTTTCTAAAACCATCCATCACACTGCTTTTTACTAGCTATCCAAATCTGTTTCACCTATACTATGGCCTCTAATGACAAACGACACCATTGATGGCAATGGCCCTGGAGAAGCAACAGCCTGCATTGCACTATCCAAAAATAACAAATATCTAATTTCTGCTTCTGGTGGCAAAGTCTCGTTGTTCAACATGAAGACATTCAAGGTATGTCTTCTCTAGTTGTCTATAACAATAAGTAGTTAATTCCCTGATTTTTTTTTTCTTACAAATCATGCATGACTACCTCTGCAAAATAATTTTTTATTTCATAGTTGTACCATTCCCTTTATTTAGCTTCACTGATTTCGTGGAATCTCTCACAGGTCATGGCTACTTTCATGGCACCTCCACCTGCTGCAACTTTCCTTTCATTCTACGAGCTTGATGATATCGTGGCTATTTTCATTGGAACCGAGGACTCCTCAATTCAAATCTACAGAATCGATAATGATGAAGTAAGTATCAAAAAGAGAATCTGTCATCCCCTGTTTTCTTGAATCTTAGAGTATTGGCAAAACACATTATATATGGTTCTCACCAGAAATACAGTAATCTACCCATCGTAAAATAATATGTTCTCGTTTCAGACTATCTCCCCTATTCTCTTGCTTATGTAACAGGATACCATGAGATTGTAAATGTTGTTTTACATTTGTTCTTTTTGACATATAAAATATGTACTTTTTTTGCGGACCGAGGAGATGCCACAAGGTACACATATTCCACCACAAGTTTGTGGTATCTCCCGGCAACACTATGAAGAGTAGTAGAAAGTACCTCGTTGCATGACTCAAAAAGACTTTATAAACCATACATATGTTGTCAGCTAGACATTTAAAGATAAAAAAAAGAATTTTTAATGATATCGTTTAGTTTGTCTTAATATCGATATGCCAAAATATTGACACATCTTAATCCAATTGCACAGGTTCCACTAGCAACAACTGCGCCCACATGTCATCAAAAAAAGGATAACTGGACTAGCAGTTTCGCAATCAATGGAGGTGCTTGTCTCTTCAGGTGCTGATGCTCAGGTGTAAATTCTAATATGTATATATCATAAAAGGAATTGGACTAGCAATTTCGTTGTTTTTTTTATTAAAGGGATCGTCTAAATGTAATCTCTGTGCATGTGAGCTTGGCTTCAACCCCAATATTATATTAGCCGCATTTCATATTGTCCCCTAGCCCATTTTCTAAAAGATATAAATATCTATCAACATAGTCCTGATGGCATGAAAAATTATTTATTTTATATTTGTTTGCTTCTGAATTCGGAATCATTTTCTCTTTTCTCAAATGAAATGAAATTAATTTGCAGGTATGTGTTTGGAACGTGGTTACTGGGGAGATGAAGAAATCAATATATCTCCAACCTCCGTCTGATCTTTCCGGTGCTTTAGTTGGGGATACAATGGTACAGTTTCGCTATGATGAATCACATCTTTTAGTAATTCATGAGAGCCAATTGGCAATCCATGATTTGCAACTAGAATGTTTGTGCTCGGTAAGTCTTTTACAACATTTTTCATAAAAATATATATTTTTTCTCTTACTTGTCATATGCAGTTTTGACTAACATATTACATGTTTTACACCATGCATGTATAGAATGCACCTAATCTTAGTGGCGTTTTGCCATAAACACGCTACATACTGATATTTAACCTTCCATAACATGATAATGCAGTGGTTCCCTAGAGATGCACTCCCCGCTCCAATTTCAAGTGCAGTATACTCACTTGGTTGTTTGTTGGTCTATGCTGGATTTCGTGATGGTGCAATTGGGATATTTGAGGCAGAATCTCTTACGTTGCAATGCAGGATAGCACCCTCTGCCTACATACCATCTTCAATATCTAGGTATGTGGAGCTTCAAGCATTTCCTATTTTTGTTTGTGCAGTGGTAGCTAGTTGCAATTCTGGTAACCAACGTTTTGTTTCTGTTGCCTCTTATTTCCAGCAGTGGTGAAACTGTCTATCCCACAGTTGTAGCTACTACGCATCCGTGGAAGCCAAACCAGATTGCAGTGGGCATGAGCCATGGTGCAGTTTATGTGCTGGAGCCGTTGGATACAGATGACGTACAAGTGGGGAGCGACATCTCATCGGAACAATGTCCACCTGGTGATGTAAGCAACAGTAGTGGTCACAGCCAAGTACTCGACGTCTGATCGACCTACAATGTGACATGGCTTGCTTGTCATACAATGGCAGATTCAATTCAATATTCGGCTTTGGCTGCTGGATATATATATTTACTCAAATACTCAAATGGGACTGGTTGTTTTCAAGTCAGAGGACTTACTTATTTGTAATAAATAAATAATATGCATGTTGCTAGTGTGGGTGAGACATTTCCTTCCCCATCTCTCTTCTTTTTATTAAAAAAAACATAATTATATGGCGGATAATGTATTCTCTTCTTTGTATTCTTCAAACTGGCTTAGGTTGTTGAATTGCAAGACTCTTGCTTGGCGAATTATGTGAGATTTTGACGTGCTTGTTTAGAACTCGTTCAATGTGTGGGAAATTGTCCTTGGCTAAAGTAGTATAGAGCATATATATGCAAATTAGAATACATATGCTCTTTTATTAAAAACACTTTATGAGAAAAAAGCATTCTGAGTAAAAAGTCACAAAAGGAAATGCACGATAATTTAAAATCTTTTTTATAATTATTCCTCTGTACTATCGTCCTTCATGAGTAGCCATCAATCTTCATAATTTGTACCAATGATATTCTTATCTTCAAATAATTAGATGGCATATCTTCAAGCTAAATTCAAAATAATTATATTAAAGGTAAATTTATCAATGCTTAGGACCTCCACAACCAAAGGAACCCATGCAACCACGTACCCTAAACCCACCAATGGATAAACCAATTGATGTTGTTTAGTTCTAGAGAAATACAATATTCCATGGTGATAAGTTCAAGCAAATAGGGCCTCAAATTCATTCATACCTAAAGTTAGTGAGAAATGAGAGCCCTTATAAACATTTGGAGCATGTCAAGAAAAAAAAAAAAAAAAAAAGAACACTAGCAATGTCACAGAATGTTCACTGTCACGTGTTTCGAACAGGAAGAAAACACATAAATACAACAGCTTCCCTGTTTTCGCTCAAAACAAATGGGGATAAAGCAATTTCAAGCACTTCAACATTCACACATTCTTTCCTTCCTCAATGCAAATAATATATCAGTAATGAATATACAACAATGTATCGGTTTACACAACGACACCTAGGTAGAAATCAATCCACTAATATCTGCAGACAGTTCAAGTCTCTCATCGTACAAAATGGGGAAGAGAAAAGAAAGGCAAAGTGGACAGGCCATACATCCAACAAAAAAACACACCCAAGCAGCCCCACTGTAAAAAGACTATTACCAAACTAGTTATCAACCCTGACAAACCCAAAGTGTCCAGGTGATATCAACCAGGACCACAGCTTCAACATCAAAATCGCCCTAAGCCACTCCCATGTGTCTTCCATCCTTGCTTGGGGCTAGCATTTACTAGAGCTCACAGGTAAAAAATAACTCAGACCACAACTGAGCTCCAAGAAATCAGATTACCAGGCAAAAGGCTAGAGCCATTGCTGATCAAACTATCTCGAAGGTTTCTTGCGGCTAAGGATCTCTTGTTCTTTGAGGCGGTGCTGGAACCGTGCCAGGCATGCTTGGAGGCTGACCAAG
The DNA here is from genome assembly GCA_015847255.1 of Hyparrhenia diplandra. NCBI lineage: Eukaryota > Viridiplantae > Streptophyta > Magnoliopsida > Poales > Poaceae > Hyparrhenia > Hyparrhenia diplandra. Next base: position 622,840 of record JADLZK010012239.1, on the reverse strand, counting down.
CCTACAGCCTTGTGTGACAGCAAAAAGCTCAGTTGGGTCACATAGTTGCCAATCAGGCTACCTAGTTGATCAACTTCTGCCAAAAGGTTCATCTCCTGAGACAAACAAAGCATGTATTTAAGCAGCATGGCAAAATGAACAATATTTTGAAGTAACGGTATTATCAACCAGCGATCTTACAACAAAAGATCAGACAAGTTAAAAAGCAAATAGATAGCTTAACATTAATAAGTCGGGCAATGCTCAGGTACTCTTTTTACCTACCGGGAGGTAATATCTCAAATCGATCGAACCGTTGATTTATTAGAATTTACTGAATTACTAAATGAATTAATATATTCAAGAAAATTAAAATAAACCTGCCGCATCCCTATTGACTGGAGGGAATCCCGCAAATCCCGCATGCGTCGATCTAATTTCTCCTGGCCGCATGGCCCGCATCCTTGTTGACCGCGAGCGCGGGACGCGGATCCGACCTTCCTCGCGCGTGACATGTTGTATGCATCCAAAGGCTCTATAAACGTTACGTGCACTGACATATTATCCACTCATGCATGTTACTTACATTCATCTATAAAAGTTACATGCCCTAACACATTATTATCCACTCATGTTACTCGCTCATCTAGTGTGCATACATACGCTAACACGTTATTATATCACATACAAATAACGTGCAACCCTGTCACGTGGTTACAAATTATTTAGTTACAAAGCGAAGTGATGGCCACGTAAACCAATTGCACGTTTGCTAACATGCATGCACGGCCACGGCCAGTGGTACATAATATATACATGCGTGCGTACACACACGTTACAAATTACAAAATTATGTCGGTACACACGCTAACATGCATGCACGTACAAATTACAAAATTGTGTCACGTATGCATGCACGGCCAGGATTTACCTTATAATTTACAGGTCACGCATGCATCAACAAAATCTAAAAAAAAAAAAAAGATTTTTCATATTTGACACTTTCCGAATTACCCTATTTTATAGAATAAAAATTCAATAAATACTATTACCTCCCTACGAGGTAACGATGATCGTGAACCGTTTGATCAAAAAAAATGGACGGTCCACGGTCATTTGGGAGTACCTAAGCAATTGCCTAATAAGTCACATAATAAATGTTCACAATGATAACTGCACATGTATGTATGTCCATATATGTGTACTATAGCTAGTCGCATTTCTTCCTAAGAACACACGAATATCATTATAATAAAGCGTATTATATAATTAAAAGAATCTATCAATGTAAGATTTGTCCATTTATTCTCTTACAACATAATATCAATTCTACAAAACTATGTTACCAAAAGGCAAGTGAAATACTACTTTGTCTCAAAAAGGATGCGATTCTAGGTCTGGTCAAAGTCAAACTGTCATAAGTTTGATGGAGTTCATAGAAAACATTACCGCTATGTATGACTCCAAATAAATGTATATTTTTATGACTGTTCTAATGATACTTCATTAGTATGATAATATTAGCATCTTTTTATACAATTTTGGTCAAACATCAAATCGTTTAAGAACTATTATCATCGGTTTTGGGATGGAGTGCAAATCTATTGGTATATCTTTTTGTCCACTAAACAAATAAACATAAATTTTTAACTAACTGATCATCAAAACTTACAGTCTACCTTTTTAAAATTCTAATTTGCAATAAATTCTGAAATGTAGGTGGTAGTTCACAGTGAGATGAAGCTACAACGCACCCAGGTGCTGCTTCTTGCACAGGAAACTTTGAGGATTCTAGCTGTTGCATCTGCAACAGTGCTGCTTGAAGACCAGCCGAACATTATCATGGACGTTATTAAGACTTACTTCCCGCACGATCTCCATGGTATTCTCGATTTCCTTCGTGTGAGCTGCTATGAGGGCCTCCTCTTCCTAAGATACAAAAGAAAAGCTTAGCATTACATCTCGATGCAGGATAAAATAACATAGCATTTTCATGAATTGTTCTTTACCTCAAGAATTGCATCAATTTCTACATCATCGCAAGAACTTTCCTTTTCAGACTAGCCTTGATGAAGCCGAAGCAGATGCTGGCCTTTGCTGCTGTTGCAGCTGCTTTGCCTGCTGCATCTTATACCTAGCCCGACTTGTCTCGGGACCATTATCCTTTTTATGTAATTGCTCTGCCTATCAGATTTCTCTTCTCTATAAGCCTTTCTTCGAGGAGGTGAGACCTTTGTGACTTTCTCCTCCTGTGTGTATGCTGAATTCATATCATACCTCTCCCTGTCATTACCAGATGTTGTGCCGTTGTCTTCTCTCCCTCTATTAGAATAACTTGGAATCATACTAAAGGAATTTCTGTCAGGCTCCACAGAAGCATTGGAGATCAAATTTTCAGTACCCTTCCGGTAAGTATCAACTGGTCGCTTCTCTTGAATCTGGTTAGGAATTTCTTCAGCTTCAGCTGCCAATGGATAAGATGGAGCTGACGAAGACTCCCGGCTAGAAGTGGTAGTTGGTCCTGTTGACTGCTATTTTCTTTTGTTTCCGCCCTTGGAGACTTTTTGACCCTGTTATTATCAAATCGAAGTTAATGACAGGAAGCACTTGGACATTGCATTGTTACCTATCAGCGTATCTCAAGGTATTTAGCTTGTGTTCACATGAACCTACGTTTGGAGAAATGCAAGAAATCATCACTGTCCTAGAGTTACCAACAAATGAGTCACGAAGAACCTCTGTAAGCTTGCTTCCTCTGAAAGGAATGTGTATCGAATGCATTCCTGAAATCATCATTGTCAAGAGCTCGAATGCATTCCTTCAGAGCTAACAGACTTTTATTTATCTCTGCTCCCTCAATCCTGATATATGATAAAGTTGATGGTTAAAATAAGTGAGATGGCAAATCTACAGAGACATAACCAACACCTTGTCTGTCTATCATTGTCAGTAGTATCAGCACCACGTTCATTAGCATCATTAGCATCACGATCTCTCTGTCTCCTGGTATCTTTTACAATGATATGCTTCTTCACAGCCAGTTGCAGAATAGCATGTGGCCTTGATGATTCCTCATTGGCCCCTGTTGACCCTGTGCTCCTGGCTGCATTCCCTCTTTCAATATATTCCTTGACAATCTGGACGTCAGAAACCTGAAATTCTTATAGACCAACAATGCAAACTTGTTTCTTGCCATCTTCCCTCATTAGTAGTTGCCTATATTAAATAAAGGATAGAAAATTTTTCAGTTCAGGTAGAATAATTGAGAAGTTAAATCTTCAGAACCCAAAAGGAAGTGTTGTTGTTTCAGACAAAAATATTTCTTTTCAGTAATTAATAAAAATGTAGGTTGGAACTTTAACAGTGTTTTTGTAAATCTACAATGCTGTTGTTTCTAAAAACATCAAGTGGCATTTTGGCCTAATATCCAAAAACATGGATTTCTAATCCAAGTAAATAATGACTCAAGACTAACAATAGACTATTTATAGATGAAGAATAGATACTTTAACATGATTCAACACTTGCACCAGTGATCATGAATACGAGCGATAATCACAGATGCACAAGATCACCCACACACAACAAGGAAGAGGGAAAAAACAATGTGACTGGTATTCAATACATAAAAATCATGAAGGTAGAAAGGTATGCCATAAGGTTAAGGATAGATTTGCGTAGGTCATGTAACCTGGAAAATAAAAAGAAAATCCGAAAAATAACCTTCTGTCGGAAAGAAGATCGAAGAGTTTCCCACCATATATTTCGAAATAGCTAAGCCACAGCTTAAAGTTCTGATTCCAATAGACAGGTTGGTGCAATAGACGAACCATGTCTTGTGCAGCTCTCAGAGGCAGAGGCTGCATTGTGTATGTCTTGCCACTGCCTGTTCACAAATTAGATAGATAGTAGGTCAACAGAATCTATTAGAAACCACAATGCACTTATGCACAAAAAAGATCGAGCATGTCGCCTTCCGGCACGGGCGCGCGCTGCTGGTGGCCCTTGCAGCCTATGTTTTTACGGCGTCACCGGAGCGTGATTTGAAACCCGGCGTCGGGGTCGCCGCGACTTCTTCGCCTAGCGGCAGAAGGCGTCGCCTAGGCGTCGATTTCGGTCAGGCGGACGACGCACGACGGAAAAGCGCGCGGGAAAAAGAGCGGAGCAATGCGCGCTCGGGAGAGAGGAAGGCGGCGGCGCACTGCTTTTCCCAACTCCTGCCCCATCCGCGTGAGCCGTGAGTAGCCCCACGACCAGCTCCATCCGTCGCGAACCGCGAGTCTGCCCTACGCGAGGCCTCGTCCTCTGCTTTTCCTCTGCCTTTCACATAGGCAGAGTACCTCTTCTCCTGTCCTCTGGTTTTCCCCTGTTCACAACTCTGGATTATACTCGCGTCATGTTGTATGTTTGCTTGTGCTTGGATAATAGAATATTGGTATAAACTGCTCTTGCCTGGTGGGTAGTGGCTGCTTCCAAGAGTCTAAAAATTGGCAGCAGAAAGGTGCATATCAATGTATGTTTGTCCTGCTCTAATGTAGGTGAGGGCCTAGTCTCAAAAAAATGTAGGTGAGGGCCTATGACATCGCCTCGCGGCACGCCTAACTCGCCTAGGCGTCCTAAAGGGGTGGAGTGCCGCAGCTCACCTTACCGCCTTAAAAACATAGCTTGCAGCAAGGAGATTTGCACCAATTTTTTTGAGACCTAGCCCCCGCCGCTCCCCGAGGGTAACTTGGGTGGCAACCACGGCACACCGCCGGGTTCACCCGCACACCTCCCCGCCTGGCCGACGCCGGGAGGCCGAGGTCCGACCAACGAAGAACGAAGGTGGCTGCCGGTCCTCGCCCGGTCGCTCTCCCTCTGCGTCCCCCCCCTCCCTCCCTCCCTTCTAGGGAGCTCTTGCAGATGGTTTCCGACATCGTCGTGGTGGAGTTGGAGGGCGGCGTGGGCTGGCATGTGCGGGGGGATCCACCTCCCCATGGCCAAATCTGCCTACCCATCCTGCACAGGAAACCTCTGTCAGCCCATCGACGCCCTAGCTCCAAATGCATTGACGCCGGCCTCCTCACCCATTGATTCGGTGGCATGAGACCGATCTTGTGGCCTGCTATTGGGAGTCGGTGCTTATTCGCCGGATCTCGGATGCGGTGCCCTAGGGGCTGCATCCGACACCCACAGTCGTGCGGCCCTAGTGCCAACCATGGAGGGGCGACTTTGCACGCCTAAGCTTCGAGATATCTTCCCTCTCGACTATATATGCTCGATGGCAACTGTTGGCGGCTGACTAAGTAGTCTGCAGGCGTCGCTAGTCCTTGTGAGGGTGCTCTTCGTCGGTGTGAACAGATGAAGAGAGCGACAAACTGATCCGAACATCAAGTTTCTAAGTAGACGAGAGATGTGATGAGTTGGTGTTTGCACGAAGTTGCTGCAAGATTGGAACGGGAGCGAACAAGAATATTGAAGCTTAGTCTTCTAGTTTTCTTGCTTCATTTTTTAGCTTTGTTCTTGTTAAGCCCTCGTCTAAGGTTTAGAGTCTAAAAACTCTCGTAATATTTTGGCTATATATATCTACTCGTGGATATAGAGGCCTGATTGAAAAATATCTTTTATCTAAAAAGCTTGTAGCAAGGAAACTGACACTCGTGCGAGCAGCTTCATAAGTCTGCAAAATCATGTCGCAACATGTGTGCTTCCACGTCGCCGTGGGTGGCTAGAGCCAAAGCCACAAGCAGCTCGTGGCAGTGCTGTTGCTAAGCGACCTCCTTGACCTCGTGAGGGGCAGAGGGCAGGGCAAGCGGCACACATTGAACGTGTGGCGCCGTCATTCTTCGACGCACTCGCCGTGCAATAAGGCCTCGGTGTTAGACAAGTGGCGGCCTACCCCACGGAGCGAGACGGTAGCTTCCTACTGGTGGACACACCTCGATCGGATCTGCGTTGTCCATGCCCACAACGCAGCAGATGCACTGGATGTCAATGTAAGCCGGTTTTGACTACCACGTCAGCAAAACCAGTAGCTAATACCACTACAAGGGGTTAAATGTCTGGCTTGGAGAAGTTTAGAGTGTTGATGAATATATGGTTTCATAGTTCATGGGTAAAGTAGACACCACATCAAAGGACAAGGTTTACGTAGACTTTTTCCTAGTGGAAAAGCAAATCCATAGCTACAAATGTTTCAGACGTCTCCATCTTGAGCCCCACACACCCTTGACATGCATGAACTAGCTTTCAAATGAGCATATTGGTAAGTGGTAAGAGACTAAGAGAGCAATGTGGGAACCAGAGAGGAATCTCTTTTTTTTTTTTTTTTTTTTTTTTTTGGGGGGTGGGGGTTAACCAGAGAGGAATCTTGATCAGACCGTAGATGTAGAGGCGAGGAGCTTCTGATTTCACAACTATATTGTTCATGTCAACATAAACGGATCCTCCTACACCGTGTTCAAAGCTTGCCTCTGTGTTTGGTTGTGACCCAAGCGCCACCGTGTACTTTCAGAATTTGACGCGGCTTGCGCTTTCGCAGGGCCAAGATTTGGCCTGGCTCGCTAGCGAGCTGCAGCTGACCAAGGGCGACATGGTCGTTGTTGTTTTTGTGGAGGGCCAAGTGCCTCCTCTTGCACTGTCGAGCCACGGACAGAAATGTCGAAGACGGTTCGGCGCAGGACATGCAAACCACAAACAAATCACGTATTGGATATAGCTTTGTTACTATGAGCTTAATTATCCCAAGAATTTTAGTGTGTATTCACATGAACCTGCGTTTGGAGAAATGCAAGAAATCGTCACTGTCCAAGAGTTGCCAACAAATATAGTTTTCCATACGGCCCGTGACCCGACGGCCCGCCCGGCACGAAGTTTTTGGCCCTGCCCAAGCACGGCTCGGCCGAAGGCAATGGACTGGGCTGGCCCGGCCCAAGGGGGTCGGGGCGGACTTGGGCCGACCCCGAACACGGCGGGTAGGCACGGCCCGCCCGGTGAGGGAGCAGCGGGCCTCAATGGGCCTTAAACCGGAAAAAAAAAAAAAAAAAAACAGGCCCAACCGCTAAAAAATGTTGCATGCTCTCATTCCCAGCCCAATGACTGGCGCAGGCCTTTCTAACCCTATCCCTCGCCGCACTAGCTCTCTCGTGACGCCGCACTCACGCATGCCGCATCCTCGACTTGCGAACTCGCGAGGTTCCGGCGCTCCGCCTCCTAACTCATCCCTTGGCCGGCCTTCATGGCTGCATGTGCCTTGCTAAAAATAGAGAGAGGGAGTGCACCGTCGGCTCTTGCGCTTGAATCCTCACCTGCTAAAAATAGAGGGAAGGAGATGCCGTAGGCTCAATCCTCCTCTTGCGGCCATGTCTTTGCGTCGTCCTCAATCTACTCCCAGCTTAAGCCGCCAACGCCTCGACCTCCAACTCCGGCGCGGCCCTCCTCTTCTCGCCGAATGGGCGTCGCGAAGCGCCCCCCCCTGCTCTTCCCTTCGTTTCATTTTTTGTCTTGGCGGGCCTCGGCCGGCACGGCCCGTTAAACTGCTTTCGTGCTGGCGAGCCGACCCGGCACGCGTTTTTGGCCGTGGGGCGTGCACGGGCTTGATGTTAGGCACGAGGCCCGCCAAGGCACGCCACGTCAAGGCACAAGGCCCGGCAAGGCACGCGGTGCAGGCCGGCAAGGCCCGATCTGCCGTGTCGGGCCGTACCGGGCCGGCCCGTTGTACCAACAAATGAGTCACGTAGATCCTCGGTGAGTTTGGTTCCTCTGAAAGAAATGTATATCGATCATTATCAAGATATAACAACCCGTGGCCGCCAGTGATCACCGGCGGCGTGAGACGCCTTGACAGGTATGGATGGCGAAGAAGCGGGCGAGGTTAACCCTCTGCCTTGGCTTCGTGTTTTGATTGTCGATTGTTTTTTTTTTTTTGAGGAAACTGGAGGGGCCAGGGGCCCCTACAGGAGTTTTGATTGTCGATTGTCTGAATGAATCCCTCTGTTACAGACTCAGCACCTTAAGTGCGCACACGACCTGACCTGTGGGTCCCTTGTTACATTCCTTAAGTGCGCACACGACCTGACCCGTGGGTCCCTTGTTACATTGGCTCAAAGGAAAAACGTATTACAGACAGTACGCCTTATAAGACTGTCTGCACTAGGATACTTGATCGCTTCCTGTACAGGTCCACATCATCTTTTGGCGTGAGATTTTGCTGCAGCGGGGCACGGGGAAGGCCACTGTAAAGAAGAGAGAGAACATCCACCCGGGGAATGTGGCGTAGGAAAGCGGACCTCCGCCACCGCCCACGTCGGACGCGCAGCATGGGCGGAAGGCATGCAGCGGGAGAGAGAGAATGTGCCAGCTACAGGACCTACGGTTTCAACCATTTAAAAAATGGAGCAAAGTGCACACCCGGTCCTTAAACTTGCGTGGGTGTGTCATCCCGGCCCACGAACTCTCAAAACGATTACGTACGTCCACAACCTTAGTTACTGGGCCATTTGAGTCCGTTAATTGAATCTGACCGTGTCTTTTTTTCCTTTTAGGCCCTTCCATGTTTTTTTTTCCACCCCACGTCGTTCCCTGCTGGTCAGGCCGCTGACACCGTTACCTCCCGCATCGTACCCCTTCGTGGCTTCTGCTCCCAAATCAATACATAGAGGGGCGGCGACGGAGTCGAGGGCGCCGAGCCGGGCGGTCGTAGGCGCGGCGGCTAGGGTTCGGACGGATTCCGCACGGGGAAGGAGGAGAGAAGGGGCGTCCACACCAGTGACCATCGACCACGCAGCAGTGGCCTGTCCGCGATGGTGGCGACAATGCGGCGGAAAGGGGCTCCGCCTCCTGATTACGGTGCGTATAATCTGCATTTTCCTATTCTTGATTCATCAGATTTGGTAGGATTAAAGGACGCAAATGAGGTAGGGAGGCAAGATTGCTTCATCGATTTTGAACGAAATCTCTAGGTTTTGGAATGTTGCGGTTCACTGCAGTGTACCTTATTCTGTCGATTGTTTCTGTGTACTGTAGGTGACCGTACAGATGAATTCACAGTAGAGATTCACCATGGTGGTTTTTTTGTTGGTTCTGGGAGTCTCAGATCATATGTTGATGAAAGGGTGTCTTGGTTTGATCGTATAGAGGCAGATACATGGTCTCCTTTGTGGTTTCCGGACTTTGCTGTGCAGTTAGGCTACCAGAACAATTCAAGTTTAAAGATATATTGGCTGCTTCCAGGAAAGACAGTGGAAGATGGTCTTCGTCTCATAGTTTCAGATAATGACACTAATATAATGGCAGCTTGTGCACGGGATGTGAAAAATTTGATAGTATATTTTGATCATGAGGACTTGTATGATTCAATCAATTGGGATGGTGTTGCTGCAAATCCAGTGTCTGAATTGCCAAAGATCATCAGCCCTTGCAAAGTGCAGTTCGCAGAGAGAAATCATACTGAAAAGTTGCCTGTTTTCTACACAAATTTGGAGAACAATAGAGTGGATCAAGTTGTCGACAATGAGACAGAGAGTGGCATTGAAGATGATGTATTATGTGACAGTGAAAATGAGATAGAGGAGGGAGATGCAGATCTGTTTGAAGACGTTGTGACTCCTCATGTGAATGTGGTTAAAGAAAACAAGAAAGCTAAAGGAAGCATATTGAAGACACTAGTCGTATCTAGACCTGTACAGGTAAGTGGAGAAGAGGACACTGATGATGAAGGTTTGGAGATTCCAGAGTCAGATGGGAAAGGTGATGCCAGGCTTAGATTTACATCTTTCAGTGAGGAGGATATGCAAAACCCTACCTTCCATGTTGGCCTAGTTTTCCCATCTGTTCAAAAGGTTAGAGAAGCTATCACCGAGTACAGTGTCAGGAATCGAGTTGAAATTAAGTTGCCAAGGAATGACAAGACAAGGGTAAGGGCTCATTGTGCTGAGGGCTGCCCATGGAACCTATATGTTTCATTGGACAGTAGGAGTAATTCTTTTGTGGTCAAAACTTATTATGGGGTACACAATTGCCAAAAGGAATGGGCTCTCAAGAGATGTACTGCAAATTGGTTGGCTACCAAGTACATTGATTCGTTTAGAGCTAATGACAAGATGAGCATAACAGCCTTTGGAAGGACAGTACAAAAAGACTGGAACATCACACCATCAAGGACCAAACTTGCTAGAGCTAGAAGATTGATCATGAAGGCTATTCATGGGGATGAGGTGCTGCAGTTTAATTCCTTGTGGGATTATGCAAATGAGTTGAGGAGGAGTAACCCAGGAAGTTCCTTTTACCTTAACCTTCAGGGAAGCCTGTTTAGTACTTGCTACATGTCACTAGATGCTTGCAAGAGAGGGTTCCTTGCTGGATGCTGACCCTTAATTTGCCTGGATGGATGCCATATTAAAACCAAGTTTGGAGGACAGCTTCTTACAGCAGTTGGTATGGACCCTAATGACTGTATTTATTCTATTGCTTTTGCTGTTGTTGAGGTGGAATCATTTGTTACATGGAAATGGTTCTTGGAAACCTTGAAGGTAGACTTGAAAATTGACAACACATCTCCATGGACAATAATGACAGATAAGCAGAAGGGTTTAATCCCGCAGTGAAGGCAGTGTTTCCTGAGGCAGAACATAGGTTCTGTGTGAGGCATTTATATGCTAACTTCAATGAGAAGTACAAAGGAGAGATTCTGAAAAAGCAATTATGGGCATGTGCAAGGTCTTCTTCAGTACAGCAATGGAACAAAAACATGGAGAAGATGAAAGCTTTGAATGCGGATGCTTACAAATGGCTAGAAAAGATGCCACCTAACACATGGGTGAGGGATTACTTTTCTGAATTTCCCAAATGTGATATATTGCTTAACAACAATTGTGAGGTCTTCAATAGCTACATTCTAGAAGCTAGGGAGTTGCCTATACTTAGCATGTTGGAAAGGATAAAGTGTCAACTAATGACAAGGCACTACAACAAGCAACAAGAAATCAGAGATGATATACAAGGTGCTTTAATTTTGTCCCAAAATTAGGAAAAAAGTTGCAAGAAATGCAGAATTTGCAAATATGTGCTTTGCTTCACCATCGGGGAAAGGGTGTGTTTCAGGTCCAGATAAAGGATTACCAACATATAGTCGATATCAGAGCTAGGACATGTGATTGTAGAAGGTGGCAGTTAACAGGGGTGCCTTGTTGTCATGCTATCTCATGCTTGAGAAGTGAGAGGATCCCACCTGAAAGTGTCCTTGATGCATGTTATTCTGTGAATGCTTTCAAAAAAGGCATATGGATGGAACATTTGGCCTTGCAAGGACAAAACTGAGTGGGAAAAGGCAAGTGGCCCTGAAGTTTTACCACCAGTTTATGAGAAGAAAAAAATAGAGGCCACCAAAGTCTAGAAGGAAACAACCACAAGAAGTTCAAGGCAAAAATGGACCTAGACTGAGTAGGCATGGTGTGGTCATACATTGCAAATATTGTTCAGATGCTGGGCACAATTGTAGTGGTTGCAAGCTTAAAAAAATGGGCTTTAGTTCAGAAGAAGCAAAAAAAATAGTGGCCACAAGACGTGCTACATCAGCACAGGAAGCTGAACAAGCTGCTACACAGGCAACCATGAACCAGCAGGCACAACCAGAAGAGCAACCACAAGAGTTTCCTATCAATCAGGAGTTGAGTCAAGAAGAACAGGTTGAGTCCATGACACAGTGCAGCACAACTCTATTGAGTCAGATGCTAGGGAGGTAATATGCACAATTTTTGGTTCACTAATAGTTTCAGTAACACTATGTGGTAACCTTTTTTTGGCTGCAGGCATCTCAATCTACATCATTATCTCAGCCTCACGGACCACTGCCAGATAGTGCTTTCATTTGCTCCAATCAACCTGTAGCAAGACCTATACCGCTCACAACATGCACCAAGGCAGGAAAGGCGGCAACAAATAGAAAGAGGATGGCTCCAGGAAAAAGCTCCAATGATGCAAAGAACTCAAAGGCACGAGAGTGATCAACAGCTAACATGTTCTGAGTGCTACAGTGTCCATGATGTATATAGCACAGATTATCTCTTTTTTTTCAGATCACGCCCAGATTTTCTCTTTTGAACATGTCAATACTCGCCTTGTTTAGATCTTTTCTTTGCTGAATTTTGGTACTGATGAGACTGTCGTGGTGTCATCCTCCTACTACTGTTAAAATGCTGTTGCAAAATTGAAGTCGTACTACTGTTAAAATGTCATGGTATATCTTTTGAACATGTCGTCAGAGTTTGTATATATAGCATACTAGTGCAAAATTATGGTCGTACTACTGTTAAAATGTTGTGGTATCTCTTTTGAATATGTAAAATTTTGTATAGCATACTAGTTTGGATAGCAGGCAGGCCAAACACACACGTCCGTGGCACACACGGAAGGAATAACGGCGTCAGCTGCTCTAAAATGAAAAAAAAAAAACGTGGAAGGGCCTAAAAGGAAAAAGAGACACGGTCAGATTGAATTAACGGACTCAAATGGCACAGTAACTAAGATTGTGGACGTAAGTAATCGTTTTGAGAGTTAGGTGGACCGGGATGGCACACCCACGCAAGTTTAGGGACCGGGTGTGCACTTTGCTATAAAAAAATGTTATAAGTCACAAACCACAAATCCAAATTAAATTTCGATTACAATTCATTAAATTCGTTTTCAATAAATTCTTCAAAACAAAGATCTCACATGGATATATTTAGATAAAATTATAAATAGGTCCCTACGAATGACTAGGACGGATAGAGGAAGTATTTAAAGGAGGAAGAGTGCGGGGAGAAAGTGGTATAGAGAAGAGAATCTTGATGACTAAGATGTATAGAGAGGGTAAATACGAACATGAGTGCATAACTAAGACACCTACACTAAGTACTCTTTCTCTTCACGCCACGCCACCAGCTGTTACACAAGAGCTCGAATGCTTTCGGGCCGGGAGAGACTTTTATTTATCTATGCTCCCTCAATCCTGATATTTTTTAGAATCAGGGTCTCCCTATTTCCACGGAAAGATACAACATTCAAGATATTGTTCAGAAAGCATGAAAAAGAGAAAGAGTCTAAGGCTGAACAGAAGACAAATGCGCTTATCCAACAGCGCAAGAGGAACAAGTTTAGTAGATCTACATATATATATGCACGGTCCATGGAAGCCGAATGTAAAAAAAAAAAAAAAGTGCTGTAGTGGAAAAGCAACAACCAGTTTAGTAAATCTACATGATCAGTTTTCATGCATGCTTATTACATATATCAACAAGGGATGTGATTATTAGTTTTTTCATGTGGCCGGGCACACGTGTACGAGCTGATGAGAGACGCAAGAGCGATGCGACATTCATATGTTGAAATTATATGATCATTCCGAGCGGGGAGGAGCTAGAGCAAATTTATAGGGTGTGCGCTTGCCTCATGGGTGTATAAATTTTTATCTCATGAGGCCATAAATATGGTGAAAATTTGGACGATGAGATTCTTTTTCAATTTCTTATGGGTGTGGGCCCACCCACAATCTACCGTATACAACTTTTGTGGGTGTGGGCGCACACACGGCAGCCACTCCAATATACAAAGGGGCAGTGGGAGCGGGTGAAGATCAGACAAAAGTACGGCTGCTGGCCAAGGGAGTTAATATTGTCAGTGAATTATCCGATATTTAACTTATGCGCACTTCTTATTATATCCTGTATGGTGGCTAAGGGAGTGGGCAATTTAGGTATTTGATTGACTCGGGGATCACAAGCACACAGTTCACAGTCAAAAAGAAAGAAATGAAGCGTGCAGTGCTCATTGTCATGGGCCATAGCAGCCGAGAAATGGTATGAATACTAACAATTGTACAATTGTTCACATGTAAAGGAACGCGTAACCTAACGTCATTTCATTGTTTACGATTGTCATGGGGCGAAGGCTTGAATAACGATGTCTGTGGATGTCGTTCTCTTCTTTAAGGCGTACTCTTCTACCTTTCTCTCTCCCGCCCTACTGGATATTGTGAAAACCTTTCCTTATTATGGGGTACATTGTCGGCACCTTTAGCATCGTTTCCTCCTTGGAGGCATTGTTAGGCGTTCCAGTTCCATATTTGATGTTCACCATCAGGCCATAGTGGTGTCCCCCAAGCTGTGCTATTTGGTTTCCAGCAGGCCGTCGTGATTTCTCTTGTTAGTTGTTAGTTGACTGGTTTTAGTTGGATCATTTCGACCAGTTTAGAGCTTGTAGTGGTGTGGAGTAGACAGTTGTCTCTAGTAGTTGTATTAAAGTTGTGTAGGATGAGTGGGGGCACTTGTTGGATTTTTCATTTATGGCTTTCAATATTTGTTATTGTAATTATTTATTACCTCAATGTGGAAATACTATTGAAATTAAATAATGAACTCGAGGTGCCAACGACATTTGTCTTTGGAATACGGTATTGAAGAATAATTGAGATTGACTCTCTTGAGTCGTATGTTTTTGGACGTAGTTTCCACAATTTCTAACAGCACTATTCTCGGTTTGTGGACCTAAGTGGCACAACGCTACACGTTTATGGGCCACTAGTGTATTATACCCATTAATTAATAAATATAACAAAAATGTACTAAAAGCTAACTTTTCTACTGCCGTCAACCGGAAAAGTTTTGTGTGATGCCCACTCTGTCTGGTTTTTCTTATTGTCTTGGCTCCGGTTTTCCAACCTGCTATATTCTTCTTTTGACGGCCACCATTGCTGATTGTTGTTCCCCATTGGGACCGGCATCCCATCCCACTTCAACCCGGCGCCACCGAGGCCACGCACCACGGCCGGCCGGCCGGTCTCTATGACTCACCCTAGTACCCTACTCCACAGCGAGTGGCGTGATGTCCCGCTGACGCTGCACGGAGTCCTCAACCTCCCTCCTGCATCAGAGTACTTCAAACCAAGAGCTTGGCTAGCAGCCATAGAATCTGCTGCTAGGCGGGCCTTCCTTGCTGTCGTCTAAGACGCTCTGGCGGCACAACAATAAGTTCTAGTTATGAACACACTAATCGAGCTTGCAAGCATATGGAGCTGGCGATGAAGGACGGAAAAACCGTTATTTTTTTTCATTTTCGTAAAGCCCGGCCGTGCACCGAGAACGCGTGGTAGATATACCAAGCCAAACACAGGTTTGTGAACCTAACGTAATTTATTTATCTGGCTTTTGTAATAGTTTTATTACCAGTGACAAATAACCAAGGGGACAGAATTTCTCTTTAATTTGCGTGCAATTAATTACCCACAACCACAGTTAATTATTCAATTATCCACTATTAACAAGTAATAACAGTGCGCGTACAAAGGACACCCGTCATAGTTGTTGACTCGTAAACTAGCTCTAAGCATTCTTTTCAAATTTTATATAATAAAAAATGAGTGAAAAACTAGGTTTTGATTAAAAACAAGGCCCACACACATATTTCAAGAACAAGTGAGAGCGTCTTGGAGCTATAAGGTTGTATTAGAGTTAATAACTAGCTAGGGTATACTATTGCGGGTGCCCTAAATTAACCTTTCTACCGGAAAAGTTGTGCACCAATTTATCTTTTTCTTGTTGTTTTATTGGCTTAGGCATGCTATCGTTTCTCTTTGATTGACAGTCACACCATACCATTGCTAACGGAGACGATAGTGCCCGGACATCCGGAACCCAGACGGCGTCTGAATGCCGAAACCACCCAATAGGAGTACAACAGCCCATCAAAAAATTTGTGCCCATCCAATCGCCGCCCAACATGATCCCTGCCCCCTGACCCCTGCCAGACACGTACAAAAAAGACGCCGCGGCCACCGATCTGCCCTTTGCTGTTCTTCTCCGTTCGCGCCGGCTTGATTTGGCCACCGTTTCGCCCCCGTTCAGCGCCCGCCTGGCCACCTCCGCGGCGCGATTCCGTCGTCGTTTTGCTCCTCCCCAAGTGGCGCGATTATGGCACCACTTTGCCGCCGAGCCACAAAAATAGAAAACAAGTGGGCTGCTCGCCCAGTCTTCCCCAAATAAGTGGCGACGCACTAGCAATACTATGCAAAACAGCGGCTCAAATTTACTTGTGAAATAGCCAACTAAATCATTTGCAATATAAATATGAAAACGAAAGAAACACCTAAAAAACATGCTCTTGAAACATGCATACGGAGCCATTGAAACATGTTCAAAACACCAAGATCGACAACAACGGGGATCTATTTTCAAACAAGCAACAATAGGCGAAAATGGTGGCATGAAACATACTATTTACCTATGAAACAACAAGATAAATCATTTGCAACATAAATATGAAAATGGATGAAACATCTAAAAACATGCTCCTGAAACATTCATATGGAGCCATTGAAACATATGCAAAAACACTGAGATTGACTACATATGCAGCATTAGCCAATGTTGGCGGCATGAAACACACGATTTACTTATGTAACAACCAGATAAATCATTTGCAACATAAATATGAAAATAGATGAAACACTTGAAAACATGCTCTTGAAACATTCGTATAGAGCCATTGCAACATGTGCAAAACACCAACTTTTCAAACATCCCGGCGAACACATTTGCAACATAAGTCCAAAACCAATGGAACACTTGAAACATGTGTTTTAAACATACACCAATATTTACTTTTAAAACATTGAGGAAAAAACAAATGAAACATTCGGATTTACACAATTGAAACACAGGTTAGAAACTCTTGAAGACACGACGTACGTAAATCGGCAACCATGGCCTGCTAGGTGGTAGAACTATGGTACTACTAGTGTGGAGCTAGACGCCATGAAGTGCACGAAGGTTGCGGATGTGGAGCCCAATTGGGGGTCGCGACAGAAGATGGAGCACAACCTGCGGCCGACAATTCGGGACGGCAAAAGTTAGCGGCGTTGACGGCGGGCGGCGCCGGTGTGCGGCTTCAATTTGACAATGGGGGTACCATCGAGCGTCCCGCGCAGGGGCGACACGAACCCAAAAGCTAGAGTCAATGACCACCGCGGGGGTGCGGCAGGCGAGGCTTGAGGCGACGGGGGTGGAGCAGAGGACGGGCGAGGGCGTGACGCACTTTCCAGCCGCCGGTGAGGGAGGAGTAGTAGCGGGTGACGACTAGCGCACCAAAAGCGATAGGGACGAGGCGCGCGGGAGCAACAAGACGATGGCGGACAAATGGCGAGGGGGTGCGACACACGAGCAGCGGGATGTGCGGAATGATCGGCCGATGGACTGCACCGCCAAATGCGGATGAGCAGCGGTGGCACGCGGCGAATCCCGCCGCCGGGCGTAGGGCGCCACCAGTAGCGCAAGGGACGGGAGGCGAGGCGCGATGAAGCCGGCCGCAGCAAGCTCGGCGATTTCGATTTAGGGATTGAGCGAGTGGGGAGCCGTTATGGGTAGTATGTAGATGCGCCCAGGGAGATGCGCGGCCCGCCCTTGATTACCGCCCGTCCGAAATCGTTACTATGGTCCGACGGGCGGTAAAGACAATTACAGCGTTGCCAATTGTCGCTCCACCTCGAGACTGGCATGCCATTTAGTTCAACCGCATGAAGATATGCCGCTGATTCTGCACGACTTCCTTGACCGCCCTCCTGCTTTAGAGTTGATATCAAGAGCTATTTTAGCTGAGAGAACTTTTAGCTCGCTAAAGTTTAGCTTTAAACATTCAGCTAACTTTAGTTGGATGAATAAAATAGGGCCTTGAAGAGGCAGGGCCACTTACCCAAATTTTATAAAGATCTGAACTTTGCTAGCGACATCACAATAATGAGGAGGAAGTATAGACAAACACGTTGCCATGGCCCGCGAGCGTCTTTATTTTCTATCTCCAAAGGTGAATGTCCTTCTAATCTTCCCGGAAGTTTCTCATTGCATTTCCTCCATTCAAATCTTTCAGCGTCTTTGATTATCTCTCTTCAACTTGATCCACTCTCTTTTTGTGGCACCACACCATTGTTGCAGGTGCCTTTTTTTTTCCTTTTGGGGTTTTGGGATTGTTTGTGTTTGGGAGTTTCTGCTTTGGGGGTTTTGGGATTGTTGTGTTTTTAATGTTTGGGTTTTGGGGGTTTGGTGGTTTGTGTTTGTTCTATGGGGTTTCTGTTTTGGGGGCTTTTGGGATTGTGGTTTTGGGTGTTTGGTTTATTGGTTTATGTTTTTGGGGTTTGTTTGCTGGGATTGTGCTTTTGTTTTGTTTTTGGGCAAATTTTTTGGGTTCGTTATTTATTTATTTATTTTGTTATATTTTTGGGACAATTTTTAATTACGACGGTGTTTAACTACTTTTAATATTGTTTATCATGTGTAATTGTCTAATTATTTCTTGTAATTAATAGAGAATTTATTTCCAGTTTGTTATGCCTTTTGTTTTTGTTTTGGAAGAATTCTTGTGAGAGGTGTGCCGCTTTTACATGAATTTCCAGTTGTCTTTGATTTGTGTGATTTGCTCCTGCCAAATACTTGTGTGATGGAAGGGTCTATTTCACATGAATTTTGGCTTGGCCCAGATTTGTGTGATTTGACCCGTCTAATTTAATTGCTTGAGTGATCAAATAGGCCAGATCACTCAAGCAATTAAATGTGAGAGGGAAGACGGGGATTTGACCTGTCTATTTCACATGAAGTTTGATATAGACAGACGCATCTAAATACATACCTTCGGGTCATTTGTTATAGTTTGTCATAGATAGAATCCCGAAGAGTATAATGTGGATTTTTGTCACAAATCGATTCACAGTCCAACGCGAGAGGGAAGACGGGAGCGTGGCGTGGCGTAGGTCGACGACGACGCCTGGCGTGGCGGCGGCGCGTGTGGCGGCGCAGACCGGACGCCAAGGCACGGCGGTGGAGGGGGCGGTGCAACAAATGACGGCGGCGGCGCTTAGGGGGCGGGAGTAGAAGGGTAAAACCCTAAAATTATTCTTGATTGATTGTCTCACAATAGTTGCCCCATATTTATATGAGAGGTTTACAATTGCTAACGGGCCGGACCTAAGAAGGAGAATCTAGAAACAATCAATGATTACGACCTATATCTTTAACTAATTATTCAATGAAGTGTATCACGAAGATTTTGTCAAATAGATTACAATCAGTGGTACTGGACATTGTACATGCCAACCAATATGGTTTTGTCAAAGGCGTAACTATTCAAGACCCCTAGCTCGGGCATTTCAGTTCTTATATTTTTGTCATCATTCAAGAAAAGAAGTCATTATCCTAAAGCTAGACTTTGAAAAGGTATTTGATAAGATAGAACACCCTTTTATTCTAGAGGTGCTAAAACATCATGGCTTTTCCACTAGATGGATTGATTGGGTCAGAAACATCCTCACAACAGGCAGCTCATCTGTAATTCTAAATAGTATTCCAGGGAAAAGCTTCAAATGCTTAAGAGGAGTCAGACAAGGTGATCCCCTATCACCACTATTGTTTGTTCTAGCTGCAGATCTTCTCCAAAGCATGACAAATAAAGGATGGCATGATGGGATACTGAACCATCCATTGAGTAATGACTTCCAAGGGGACTACCCCATAATCCAATATGCAGATGATACTTTGCTAGTGCTGCCTGGTGATGAATCAACACTAGTAAATCTGAAAAGCATTATTCAAGTATTCTCTGAAATCTCAGGCCTCCATGTCAACTACAATAAATCCAGCTTAGTCCCAATCAACATGGATGATTCAATAGCACAACATCTAGCAGAAATTCTTGGCTGTCAAATAGGTAGTATGCCCTTCACTTACCTTGGACTGCCACTGGGGACAACCAAACCTGCTTTAAATGAGTTTGATCCTCTCATTAGCAGGATAGAAAAAAGGATGTCTTGTGTCAGCAAACACTTATCCTACAATGGAAGGTTGATCCTAGTAAACTCGGTTTTTTCTGCACTACCTACCTTTTATATGTGTAGTCTAAAGTTTCCTCCCCAGGTGATAAAAGAAATTGATCATTATAGAAAAAATGTCTATGGAGTAAGGGCGAAGCTGATAAAAAAGGTAGAAGCTTAGTGGCATGGGAAGAGGTAAGAAAACCCAAGGATCAAGGTGGTCTTGGTGTTATAGACATTGAAAGTCAAAATAATGCTTTACTGATGAAGTACCGGGACAAATTCTACAATAAGGCAGACATACCATGGGTCACTCTGACTTGGTCCAAGCTCTACCCCAATGGCTCAAATCCCCCTCGTGCTAGAACACCTTGTGGATCCTTCTGGTGGAAGGATGTAATGAAACTCTCTGGTAAATACCTTGAAATGTCCATATGCAACCCTAAGAAGGGAGACACTTTGCCATGTTAAGGTAGACATCCGGGTTGATGAAGCTTTAAAAAAAGAGATTCCCCCAAACTGTTCTCGTTCACCAGGAAACCAAAGTGCTCTATCATATTCTATTTAAACCAAACCTTTGAGAGGATCTTTAGCCCCACTTTATCTCTAATAGCACAGGACCAACTGGATGAGGTAAACTCCATATTGGATTCAGCAGACCTAGAGGCCAATGTCAATGATATTTGGACATACAAATGGGGCAATGCCCACTACAGCAGTAGCAAAGCCTACAAGAGGATGATAAACAATGACAGCCCATCACCCTTCTTTAAATGGATTTGGAAGAGTAGCAACTTAGGTAACCAAAAATTCTTCTTTTGGCTTCTTGTCAGAGATGGGCTGAATACTCGAAATATCCTTAAGAGAAAGAATATGGCTCTAGCTAGCTTTGATTGTGTTCTTTGCAGCCAGTCCAGTGAAGAATCCTATTTCCATCTGTTTTTGCTTGCCCCCTCATACAATGTTGGGATACTCAATATAAATTGGGATCTACCTCTCAACCCAACGATATGTTTCTAAAGTCAAGAAGTGACTTCCGGGGCATCATCTTCAGAGAAATAGTCATATGTGCTTGTTGGAGCATTTGGAAATTTAGAAATAGCATCATTTTTGATAATGGTAGACCTGAGGTTAGCTCTTGGAAAAGAATATTCATTCAAGATTTTGGCTTGGTATGCATCAAGGCCAAAGGGAACAAAAAGCAATCTTCTAAACGATTGGAGAGATAGATATGTGTAATAGCCTGTTTTTATGTTTGGGCTAGGTTGCCTTGTAATCCTTCATTTAAACATTCTTTCATTTAATTAAAAAAAGAGGTCGGGAAAAAAATAAAAGCTATTTAATAATTAAATATTCATCCACTACGCTTATCCCGGGTGAATCGTTGGTAGTGTGATATCTCTCCCTCGCTTGGAGATTCAGCTCATCTTCGAGCCGAAAATGCGGAGAGAGGCACTTGGGGATCGTTGTGAGACGGTGGATTTCCCGTTTCTCTTGGAGGCACCGCTCCTAGCCGGCTAGGTGGATTGGTGGAGTTGTTGGCAAGAAGAGGTGATTGTTTCTTGGCCACCTCCGGTTGATTTGTGAGAGGATTACGCACTCCTCATCGGAAGACAAAGTGCAAGGAATACATTGCTCGTGTCTTGGGTACCACACTTGTTGAGTGGTGTGTTGAGGCTAGCAAGGGCACCGCCTAGCTCAAACACCATCCTTGTGTTGGTCGGCACAACCGGAGAGTAACTTGTCGGTGTGCAAGCGAACTCCGGGTCAACACATCGACGTGTCTCTTGTCTTGGTGATTGGTTCATCGTCTCATTTTGTTGATTGGTTCATCCTCTTCCCGGTGATTGGTTCATAGCCTCTACGTGTTGGTATATCGCCCTTACTCTTGTATTTACCTTCCTAGTTTACTTTGAGTAGAGAGCTAGCTTTGCCTTGTGTAGTTGTTCTTGCTAGCATAAGGACCATACTAGGATTGCTCATTAGCTAGAGTAGTGACATAGACTTTGTGTGGACTAGAGATCATAGAAATATTTAGTCTTGTCACTAGAAGGCTTGCAAGACCACTAGAGCAAGTGCAAACCGCTTTACGCCGTGTTTTATACTAATCGGTTTGTTTAGTTGAGTTTGTAGAAAATTTTATAGGCTATTCACCCCCCCTCTAGCCATCTAGGACCTTACAAGTGGTATCAGAGCCATGGTCACCATATTTGAAGGATTAACAACCTTGGTGTGATAGTATGGCTCATGTTGTGTTCAACCATGTTGGGGGAAAGCCTCCTTTCTTTGATGGAGTCAAGAATTTTGACTATTGGAAGAGATGTATGAGAATGTACTTGGGATCAATCAATGACCAAGTATGGGAAGTATGTAATCCTTGATCCTACCAACCTCACTCCCACCGACAAGTCCAACAAGCAATGCAACACCATGGCATTGAACACATTGTACAATGGCATGGATGTCAAGGTATTTGAAGGCATCAAAGACCTAGAGAAGGCAAGTGAGGTTTGGGAGAAGCTTTGTGAGACCTATGAGGGCACCAAAGTTGTGAAAAGTGCCAAATTGTATGTTCTCAAGAGTGAATTTGAGAATTTCAAGATGAAGAAAGATGAGAGCATACCGGAGACATTCCATAGGCTCCAAGTAATTGTCAATGATCTCAAGGCATTGGGTGTGAAGACATTGGATAGAGATTTTGGGCACAAATTCTTGATGTGCTTGCCCAAGAGATTTGCCATGTTGAGGAAGATTCTCTTTAGAGGTGCTTTGGACACTATGACACCTAGTGACTTGCTTGGTGAAGTGCTAACCGATGAGAAGGTTGATGGCATGGAAGATGAGGAAGAGAAGGAAGATGATAAGAGCAAGAAGGTTGTGGCATTCAAGGCCACCATCACCTCACTCAAGGCTAAGGGCAAATCCAAGGCTCAAGAAGAAGATGATGAGGAGGTCAACATTGAAGAGATTGATCAAGAGTTTGCTATGTTTGTGAAGAAATTTAGCAAAGTCTTGAAGAGCAAGAAGTTTGGGCAAGGCTCTAGAAGAAGAAAT